>CM055120.1:281634517-282189517 GCA_029206835.1 Rana muscosa | reverse complement strand
CTGCTGCCTGTCCCTGTCCTGGATTTCCGCCCCGAGCCGATCCGTGGATTGCGGCCATAGAAAAGGTTGCGGCTTCGGCCTAGCTCCGGAGTGGCGGCCATCTTGGTACACCCGGCGGCAGCGGCCGAGGTGAGATGTGGGGACTGGAGATGTGGACATTACAGGGGGGAGATGTGGACATTACAGTGCGGAGTCCCCCTGTCCATCCCACGGTCCCCCTGTCCATCCCACGGTCCATAAACTGTCCTAAGCAGCATCTTAATGTTAATGTGAGTGTGTATGTGTTTTAAGTATGTTGGATTATATGCAACAGCAGTATTTGCACTGTAAACCTTTTTTATTTATATAAAGTGTGGGTGAGCTTAAACTGTATCGCTATGCTGTGGTTCCTGTAGGCTTTGCGTGAGGTGGGGGGGGGGTTGGGAGGGGCCTCCATGTCCATTTTGCTTGGGGCTCCCAAATTCCTTCAAACGGCCCTGCATCTAAGACTCCCCCCTCCTCAGGGTGACAACGCTGCTGTGCGATGTCACCGCAGGATGAGCACCGTTGTCACCCTGTCAAAAGAAGCAATAAAATAATGACTGGCAGGATCAACAGAGGAATAAAACTGTTACTGAGGGGAACGTAGAGAAATGACGACTGCCGTAGAGAGACTCCATCATGTCATTTCCATATAATTCTCATTTTCAGTCTGTCGATGAAGATACATAATGTATAAACAGCTTTATCAAACAATTGACGCCCACACAGGGGAACGCAGCGAGCGCACACACTGTACACCCACCCACACACCGTCCTCCTCATCATACACAACTACAACCCCCATTCTTCCTACTGCGGGTCTTATCATGTCCCGGATCCTCCGTCCTTCTCACACCGCAATCCCACCACCAGCACATCCTACATGGAGCACCGAGGAAGAATTATCCGTACCGCCACTCACTGCACTGTGTGATTCAAGACATTGGGGGGGGGGGGGGGGGGCAACTGAAACACAACATGTCTGAAATTATAACAATACATAATAACAGAAAGAAAAGGAAATAAGTATTTACGAGAGAGAGAGAAAAAAAGAAAGAACGAAAGAAAGAAAGAGAAAAGAAAGAAGATAAAAGGGAAAATAAAGAAAGAAAAGAGAGAGAGAGAAGGAAAGAAAGAAAGAAGAGAGAGAAGAGGAAAAAAAAGAAGAGGGAGAAAGAAAAAGAAAAGAAAGAAGAGAGAGAGAGAGAAGAAAGAAAGAGAAAAGAAAAAACAGAGATAGAGAAAAGGAACAAAAGAAAGAAAACAAAAAGAAGAGAGATAAAGAAAGAGAAGAGATGGGGGAAGAAAAGAGAGAGCGAGAGAGGGAGAGAGAGAAAAAGAAAAAACGAAAGAAAGAAAGAGACAAGAAAGAAGATAAAAGGGAAAATAAAGAAAGAAAAGAGAGAGAGAGAAGGAAAGAAAGAAGAGAGGGGGGAATAAAAGAGAGAGTGTGAGAGAGAGAGGGAGAAAAAGAAAGAACGGAAGAAAGAAAGAGAAAAGAAAGAAAGAATAGAGAGAGAGAAGGAAGGAAAGAAAGAAGAGAGAGAGAGAAAAAAAAGAAAGAAAGAGAAAAGAAAGGAAGAATAGAGAGAGAGAAGGAAGGAAAGAAAGAAAGAAGACAGAGAGAGAGAGAAAAAAAAGAAAGAACGAGAAAAGAAAGGAAGAGAGAGAGAAAAGGAACAAAAGAAAGAAAACAAAAAGAAGAGAGATAAAGAAAGAGAAGATAGGGGGGAAGAAAAGAGAGAGAGAGAGAGAAAGAAGAGAGATAGAAAGGAAGAAAGAAGAGAGAGAGAAAGAAAGAGAAAGAGAAAAGGAAAGAAATAATGAAGAGAGAGAGAAAGAAAGAGAAAAAAGAAAAGAAAGAAAGAAAAAAAGAAGATAGAGAGCAAGAAAGAGAAAATGAAAGAAAGAAAGGAGAGAGAGGAGAGGATAGAGAGAAAGAATGAAATAAAGAGAAGGAGAGAAGAGAGAGAGAGAGAGAAAGGGAAAGAAAGAATGGAGAGAGAAAAAGAAAGAAGAGAGAGAGAAAGAAAGAGAAAAGGAAAGAAAAAAAGGAGAGCGAAAGAAAGAAAGAATGAAAGAGAAGAGCAAGAGAGAGAGAGAGGTAGAGATGGATATAAATTGATTATAAGGGTAGACAACAGAAGAAAGAAAGAAAGAAAGAAAGAAAGAAAGAAAGAAAGAAAGAACGGACTACTGTAGATAGATTATAAGAGTAGAATGGAGAGATTAATATAAATGGATTATAAGGATAGAAAACTATAATAGGAGGAAGAAAGAAGAAAAGACCACGCCCCTTTGTTTACTTTTGCAGGGGGGGGGGCAGGATGACAGCTCTGCTTCTCCCAGTCCTAAAGTAAACAAAAGGGGCGGGCTCATCTGAAGATGTCTGTAAAAAAATTGGAACCACCACCATTTTATTTCACAGGGTCTCCGCTTTCAGAAAATATATACTTTTTGGGGATTTTAACTAATCTTCAGGTCTAAAATTTTTTTGTACTGTAAACATGGGCGTAAAAAAATGCAAAAATGGCAGAAGGGTTAAAAACCACCCAAAACCCCCTTCCCACTGAGGCACATCTGTCAAAAATAGCGACATTTTTTTAATTACATTTTTTAAACAATAGATTTTTTATTAATATGTAACAAGTAAGAATACAAATCACCATATACATTGGCATGAATGGGAAGGGTAAATTCAACATATTGGAAAGGTTGGCATGTAATTGTACCACTCTAGGCATCCCGGACCAGCCCCCCCTAATGCAGAGGTTCTCCTGTCCTCGGGACTCACTAACAGGCCAGGTTTGCAGGATAACTGAAATACATGACAGGGGATCTCATTTGCTGCTCAGTGATTTGCAGGATTTCACACCTCCCAACTTTTTGAGATGGGAATGAGGGACACCTATCAGCAAAAGTATGCAGGCATAGGACACACCCCTTGCCACGCCCCCTTAAAGGAGAATTGTAAAAAAAAACGAGATTGGTTAAACCCATAAGTGCTTTTTTTACCACTAATATTCCTTTCTATTGGCTTTTGGAATTTACAAATGTAGCAATTTAGAAATCAGATGAAAGGTTTAGTGCTGGAAAACACTTTCTGATAGATAAAAAGTGCATTTTAAATACAACTATATGGATCAGACCAACATGAGGGACAAATGAGGAGAGATGAGGGACAGGGGGAGACAGTGCTCCAAATTAGGGTACAATCCCTCCAAAGAAGGGACAATCCCTCCAAATCAGGGACAATCCCTCCAAATCAGGGACAATCCTTCCAAATTAGGGACAGTCCCTCCAAATCTGGGACATTCCCTCCAAATCAGGGACAATCCCTCCAAATCAGGGACAGTCCCTCCAAATCAGGGACAATCCCTCAGAATTAGGGACAGTCCCTCCAAATCAGGGGCATTCCCTCCAAATCAGGGAAAATCCCTCCAAATAAGGGACAGTCCCTCCAAATCAGGGACAGTCCCTCAAAATAAGGGACGATCCCTCCAAATCGGGGACAGTCCCTCCAAATCAGGGACAGTCCCTCCAAATCAGAGACAATCCCTCAAAATTAGGGAAAGTCCCTCCAAATCAGGGAAAATCCCTCCAAATCAGGGACAGTCCCTCCAAATCAGGGACAATCCCTCCAAATAAGGGCCAGTCCCCCCAAATCAGGGGCACTCCCTCCAAATCAGGGACAATCCCTCCAAATCAGGGACAGTCCCTCCAAATCAGGGACAGTCCCTCCAAATCAGGGAAAATTCCTCCAAATAAGGGACAGTGCCTCCAAATCAGGGAAAATTCCTCCAAATCAGGGACAATCCCTCCAGATCAGGGACAGTCCCTCCAAATCAGGGACAATCCCTCCAAATAAGGGACAGTCCCTCCAAATAAGGGACAGTCCCTACAAATCAGGGAAAATTCCTCCAAATAAGGGACAGTGCCTCCAAATCAGGGAAAATCCCTCCAAATAAGGGACAGTCCCTCCAAATCAGGGACAGTCCCTCCAAATAAGAGACAGTCCCTCCAAATCAGGGAAAAATCCCTCCAAATCAGGGACAGTTGGAAACTATGGTATTCTAGTCTGCATCTCCCCAAGGTAATACTTAAAATCTGGCCTGTTAGTGGGTCCTGAGGACAGAAGTTTTCCCGCGTTTGTTGCGTGCTTCTGCTTGGTATGTTTGGGTGTATTCATGAAAGTTACCACAAACACCACATGAGTTTTTAGCACATTTTTTTTTTCGTGTCAATGGAGCCAGCGCAGCATTAATTGCAAGCTCTTATGTCAGCACACGAGAATACGTAGAATAGAAGCGCGTATAAATATATATATTATAAATATTGTGTATTTGCGTTTGGCTCCCGCTTCGCCTTACCAGAGCCGCGATCTCGCCACTTTACCTTCTCAGGAATTTTATTCATAACCCATAACTATTGTTGTGGTTTTTGTTTGTTGGCGCACTGTCACCGCCTCGGCTTTGTGCGAATTCTGAGTGACGCTTTTATTATTATGATTGCTTCTAATAGAGTGTCAACATTTGCCACGTGACCCATTATAACGGAAAGCGAGGCGTAGAAAGAATGTTCGGAGGGAGGAGGGGAGCACGTGATGAGAAATGGTTTCCCTTCACCTTGTGCCGCGGGTTTCTGGAAGGACGCGGATTGTGGGAGTCACGATGTACTTTGTAGAAGGCGGCGGTGGCCCTGAGTCGGGGTGAACCGCTGACTTTACTAAGAACAAAACTTTTCTAACAACATCGGTAACTGCGTATATTACAACCTGCGGGAAAATAAAGAAAAAAATAAAACATAGAATTCAGATGGAAATCAATGAAAATCAACAAAAGAAATAGGAAATGTTAATGGAAAAAAATAAATACAAATTTGTTAAAGTGTGTCAATCAATTGGCCAAAATGTTCTTTGACCCGAGGTCCACATCTATGCGGTTACAGGTGATGAGGTTTTCGTGGCGCGCATTTTGCGTTTTGTTTATTTATTTTTTCTCCATAACACACTGTGTGTATAGCTGGTTGTTAAGGAGAGGACGGCCGCTGAGTCCTTAACCACTTCCTGCCTGGCCTATAGCAAAATGACGGCCGGGCGGTGGTTGCGTTTTCCTGACTGGGCGTCATATGACGTCCTGCAGGATAACAGCCTCCACGCGCCCAGGGGGGGGAGCGCATCGCGGCGATCGGTGGTGCGGTTTGTCAGTCTGACACACCGCTACACTGATCTCCGGCGGAGGCTTTTTACCACGTGATCAGCCGTGTCCAATCACGGCTGACCACAATGTAAACAGGAAGAGCCGTTGATCGGCTCTCCCTCACTCGCGTCTGACAGACGCGAGTAGAGGAGAGCCGATCGGCGGCTCTCCTGACAGGGGGGGTTCGCGCTGATTGTTTATTAGCGCAGTCCCCCTGCGAATGCCCACACTGGACCACCAGGGAAGCGGGCAACATGTGGATGGCCAGGTATGTACCCCATGGCCATCCACATCTAAAAAAATAAGTTCAATAGATGCCAATCAGTGCCCACAAATGGGCACTGACTGGCAACATTATGGATAAAAAAAAATGTAATGCCCAGCAATTGCACCCATCAGTATCATCAGTGCCACCCATCAGTGTCCATCATTGTCCATCAGTGCCACCTCCCAGTGCCCATCCATGCCCATCAGTGCCCACCTATCAGTGCCCATCTGTGCCACCTATCAGTGCCACCCATAAGTACCCATCAGTGCCGCCTATGAGTGCCCATCAGTGCCGCCTATGAGTGCCTATCAGTGCCGCCTATCAGTGCCCATCAGTGATGCCTATCAGTGCCCATCATCAGTACCCATCAGTGCCACCTCATCAGTGCCACCTCATTGGGGCCACCTCATCAGTGCCCATCAGTGCCGCCATATCAGTGCCCGTCATTGAAGAAGAAAACTTACTTATTTACAAAAGAAATTAACAGAGACAAAGAAAAACATAATTTTTTTCAAAATTGTAGGTATTTTTTTTATTTGCTGCGCAAAAAGTAAAAATCGCAGAGGTGATCAAATAGCACCAAAAGAAAAAGCTCTATTTGTGGGAACAAAATTATAAAATTTTTGTTTGGGTACAGTGTAGCACGACCGCGCAATTGTCATTCAAATTGCGACAGCGCTGAAAGCTGAAAATTGGCCTGGGCAGGAAGGTGCTTAAGTGCCCCCCGGTATGGAAGTGGTTAACAACCGATGAGTCATCAGCTGTCAGCAGGGTTCTCCCCCGACAGCTAAATGTAAAAACAAGAATTGCCAACAATAAAAAAAATTGAGGGAAAAAAACAGCGTGGGGTCCCTTCAATGCATACCAGGCCCTTCGGGTCTGGTATAGATTTTGAGGGGAACCCCACACCAATTATTTTTTTCAGAAACTAAGAAAAACATTTTTTTTTTTTTAAATTTGGCCGTTTTTTGTTTATTTTGCAAAAAATAGAAACCCACAGTGTTGATTAAATACCACCAAAAGGAAGCTCTATTTGACTCAAAGAAAATGATAAAAATGTCAGATGTGTACAATGTTGGCCGCCCAATTGTAATTCAAATAGCATTGAAAGCTGAAAATTGGCCTGGGCAGGAAGGGGGGGGTAAAAATGCCCGGTAAGCAGCTGGTTAAAGATTACGTTGTATTTTATGTGATAATGTGTGTTTTGTGTCTTTCTGGCAGCTGTAAAATCCCCGACCTTTTTCAAGCGTATAATGTATTAATATTTGTAGGGGGGGGGGGGTGCTCCACCTCGTGTTATTGTAATTGTGGCCCCTCCTGACAATACATACTTGTGAAGATCTCACTTCTAATACAGGGTCAACGCTGAGAAGCTCTCATTGTTTCGTGTTATTTTGTTCATTATTTTTGATTATTATCGTGACTTTTCACCATCAGAGATACTCGGCAGAGGGAGGGGACACACCCAGGAGCAAAAACTGCACTTATGATGAGACCCCATAAGCCTTCACATGTCCCCCCAGAAAGGTTTGTTCTAAAATTAGAGCGGGGTCACACCATGCGGTCATTATACCAATATTATAATGGATACACATTGTGAGGATGTTGAGTGGAGATAATGACGGGGGAAGGGGGAGGAGGGGGGATGGGGGTGGATGAAAATTTTCCAGAGGGAGGAAAATGACAGGAAATAATGAGGAAGCTGAATGGTGTAATGACGGGGGCCGGGGCAAGGGGTGGTGGAGGGAGGGAAGTAATTAAGGGGAGGGCTGGAAGGGAAATGTCCGGGGGACGGGGACCCTCCATGTAGATGTCTCGTCTCTCCGATAAATTCTAAATGAGTTGAGCTGAATAGACACCATCAGGGCCGCCATCAGGAATTTTGGGGCCCCTTACACAGCTTCACAGGCATGGGCCCCCTGGAGCAGAGGAGAACCGGGGGGGGGGGTGCTGCCGCCAAATTGTTGAAGTCGGGGGGGGGGGGGGGTTTGAGTGCTGGTGAACAAAAAAAAAAGGGGGGTTGCCATCCGGGGCCCTGGGGACCTCCGGGCCTCTGGGGACTTCTGGGCCCCTTACAAAAAAAAAAGAAATAAAAAAAAATTAAATAAAGAAATAAATACATTTTTATAAAAAAAAAAAAAAAAAGGGGGGGGGGGTTGCCATCCAGGGCCCTGGGGACCTCCGGTCCCCTTACAGGTGTACTGCCTGTACCCCCCTGATGGCGGCCCTCAGTGTTGCCAACCATCCGTATTTTTACGGACAGTCCGTAAAAACGTGCACTCCCCCCCCCGTTCGTAAATGTCCGTAGTTGCGCGAATGTGCCAGTAAAAATAGCCAAGATCGGTTCGGCTTGGAACTGCGCATCAGTTCTGGAGCTTGCTGAGCCGAGCATATGCTGTATTCGGCCAGCGGGGGGGGGGGGGGGAGATTTCACAGAGGCTGTGTCGCGCGGTGCCAGCGAGTGATGTATTAGGACATCCCGCCAGAATTTTAAATCTGTAACTAACCAGGAGGTCGGAGCACAGCACTGGAGCAGGAGTCAGGACTCGAAGGCTGAGCAGCACGCGGCGGCGGCAGAATGGAGGAGCCTGCTGCATCCAAGCAATACAAAGTTCACAGGGGAGTCGGGGACGGACAGAGTGACACACAGCCCAGCCGACAGTGACATCAGGTGATGGTGGCAGAGGGGGATCCGATGAAGGCAGGGGGTGATGGTGGCACCGCAGAGGGGGACAATGGAGGCAGGGGACAATGGAGGCAGGGGGAGATTGGAGGCAGGGGGTGTTAGTGGCAGGGGGTGATTGGAGGCACCACAGAGGGGGATGGTGGCACCGCAGAGGGTGGGGGATGGAGACAGGGGTTGTTGGTGGCACCGCAGAGGGGGATGGAGGCAGGGGGTGATTGCAGGCAGGGGGAGATTGGAGGCAGGGGGAGATTGTGGCACCGCAGAGGGGGGTGAAGGCAGGGGGTGTTGGTGGCAGAGGGGGATGGAGACAGGGGGTGATGTGACTAAATAATTTCCCCTATTACATCGAAAATAACAAAAATATGTTTTTTTACCTTTATATCTACCTTAAAATCACATTGCTATTTGCCTAGCGTACTTGTTTGTAGCCTAAATACAGAAATGTGCACCTAAAAATGTAATCTAGTAACTTTTGTGAAATGGCAGTAAAAACGTGGCTGTGCCAGCAAATTTCGGGTGTGGTGCCAGTAAATTTCAATCTGGTAGGTTGGCAACACTGGCGGCCCCGGACACCATAATACTTGTCTATCCTCCAGCCAGGCAAGCCTGGCAAAGCTGGACTCCGAATGTGATCTGTACAATGGTCCAGCTTGGCACATGAGTGTTGATATCTCATACCTGAGGGCAATGCCAGGACAAGGTCATCCAGTGTCCAGGGCAAAGATACCATCTGCGCCCCCCTCCCCCATTCATGATTTGCAAGCTTAGGAGATCCTACACCCAGCAGTCACTCACTTGTTTAAATCACTGTCACTACTCCTAGCAACCTTGGAGCAGAAGGAAGGCGCCACCATACATACAGTAAACCATTGCACCCAGGGCAACCAATCCCTCCCGCCCACCGCCTGTGGGGCCGTTAGGGAAGATGAAAATCGCTGGACTAGTAGCAGAGTGATAGCCGCCATCTTACAGATCCTGTGAGAGTGACTTCCCCCCTACACACTGACCAGAGGAGGTTCCTTTATTGGTCCTGACTAGGGATGGGCTATCTGTTCGAGTCGAACATCGGTTGTTCAATCGTTCGCCGAAGATCGAACATTATGGGCCGTTCGCGCCAAATTCGAGCGGCGCGTCATGGCCCATAATGCACTGCGCCATCGCAGTGCATTGCTGGCTGATGATTGGCCAAGCATGCACTATGACCCACATGCTTTGGCCAATCACAGCGCCGGCAGCGAAGAGAGCCATAATTGCCAAAAACAGGGTGCATTTGGCCAATTATGGCTCAGGGGGTTAAGTCCACGCCCCACACTGTATAAGGCCGCCTGCACGTCGGCCTTGTGTAGTGTGTTGGTGTCGGAGAGAGATAGAGAGAGAGATAGAGAGATAGAGAGATAGAGAGAGAGAGAGAGAATCTTTTTATTTCATTTACTTTGAGCAGGCAGGCAATTCAGTTAGCTTCAGTGTATTTAGTATATATATATATATACATCCCAGCTTTGTATATATATATATATATATATATATATATATATATATATATACACTGTATCCAGTTTAGCTAGATCTGACTGCAGACCATTCCTGGTGTACTGTTTCTAAAACACTTCAGGCAGGCAGTTGATTCAGTTAGCTGCAGTGTATTCGGTATATATATACATCCCAGCTTTGTATATATATATATATATATATATATATATATATACACACAAAGCTGGGATATATATATATATATTGTGAGGGGGTTAGCTCGGCAGCGGGTGTGTGTGACCCCCGGGATGGGCTCCCCACACAAAAACAGGCCCAGCAAACGGAGGTTGTGGTTTTCAAAATCAAAAAAAGGTGCGGTTTATTTTCTATTTACAGTGACAAAACACAGCAAAGCCAAAAGAAACATAAACAAAATAAATCCTGGTCAACTTGACCTCTGACTAAACATACAGGTTTCCTAACTAACAACTGGGATCAGCCTAGTGCTGTCCTAGTCCCTAAGTCCCTGGTTTTAAATGTCCAAGCAAATAGCCACACAGGCTTTGTCTCACCGCACAGGGGTTCACTCTCCCTAGACAGTCCACACAGGTCTGGGTCCAGGCATGAGCTAACATCTAATGAAGCTGGGAGTTCTTATAGAGGCCTAAATGAGCTGACAAGCTTCAGCTGGTCTCATCAACTCCCTGTCTGCACGACGCCCCACACTCTCCCTAGAGGTATGAGTCATCCATGAGCCCACTAGCCTTAGCTGGGCTTATACAACTCTCCACCTAGTTGTATAAGTCGGCGTAAAGCCTGAATCTGGGCGAAATATATCTACCCCCCTGGATGCAACCAGGTGACTTTACCTTCCTGCTGTCACATACCCCCCCCTCTTGTTTTAACCTTGGGGTTGGAACACCAGCAATCAGGCATTCATGTACTCGAGACAAAGCATCCACATTCCCCATTTGAACGCCAGGGCGATGCTTTACTGTGAAGTTGAATTCCTGGAGGGCCAGGAACCACCTATTCACTCTTCTATTTGTTTCCTTGTTTTGAGCCATCCACTTTAACGGAGCGTGATCCGTAACCATGTCAAAGTGCCTACCTAGCAGGTAGTACCGAAGGGAATCTAGAGCCCACTTCACCGCTAAACACTCCTTTTCAACGGTGGCGTAATTTACCTCATGGGACTTCAACTTCCTGCTGAGGTAAATGACTGGGTGCTCTTCCCCGTTCCAGACCTGGGACAATACTGCTCCTAACCCCACATCTGACGCATCACTTTGTACGACAAAGTCTTTAGAGAAGTCGGGTGAGTACAACACTGGCTGGCTACATAAGGCTTGTTTCAAGAATTGGAATGCTGCCTCAGCCTCGGGGGTCCATTTAATCATGACCGACCCTTTCCCCTTCATTAGGTTGGTTAGGGGCACAGCCTTAGAAGCAAAGTGGGGAATGAATCGCCGATAATACCCAGCGATTCCCAGAAAGGCTCGTACCTGCTTCTTGCTGTTGGGACGTGGCCAACTCTGGATGGCCTCGACTTTGTTGAGTTGGGGTTTTATTACTCCCCTCCCAATGGTGTACCCAAGATATTTGGCCTCCTCCTGCCCAATGGTACACTTCTTGGGGTTAGCCGTAAACCCCGCTTCCCGAACAGAGTCCAGGACTGCTTGCACTTTTGGCAGATGTGTGGCCCAATCTGTGCTATGGATAATTACGTCATCCAGGTAAGCCGCAGCATACTTCCGATGGGGCCTCAGCATCTGGTCCATTTTCCGCTGGAATGTGGCCGGCGCATTCTGTAACCCGAACGGCATTCTCTTATATTGGAACGCCCCGTCTGGGGTTACAAATGCGGTTTTCTCTTTGGCCAATTTGGCCAGGGGGATTTGCCAATACCCTTTTGTGAGGTCAAGAGTCGTCATGTATCGGGCTGTTCCCAGCCGGTCGATCAACTCATCTATACGTGGCATGGGGTAGGTGTCAAATTTTGTAACTTTGTTCAACTGACGAAAATCGTTACAAAATCGCCAGCTCCCATCCGGTTTAGGCACCAACACAATGGGACTAGACCAATCACTTTGGGACTCCTCTATCACCCCTAAGTTCAGCATTTTCTGTACTTCCTCCCGTATTGCCTCCCGTCGGGCCTCTGGGATCCGATAGGGTTTTAACTTCACCCTTTCACCGGGCGGGGTAATGATGTCATGCTCTACCCCAGATGTTTGTCCCGGCAGCTCAGAGAATACCTCCTTGTTGCGAAGCACAAACTCCTTAACCTCCTGTTGTTGGGGTTGTGACAAGGTGGCTGCTATTCCAACCTCAGGAATCACGCAACCAGTTTGAGCTGGTGACCAAGTGTCTGCGACTAGGGACTCTCTATCCCTCCAGGCTTTCAACAGATTAACGTGATAGATCTGTTCGGGCTTTCGCCTTCCTGGTTGTCTGACCTTGTTATTCACTTCGCTCACTTTTTCCATTATCTCGTAGGGGCCTTGCCATTTGGCAAGGAATTTACTTTCAACCGTAGGGACAAGTACCAGTATCCTATCCCCCGGGGAAAAGGTACGGGTCTTGGCTCCACGGTTGTACACTCTCTGCTGTGCTAACTGCGCTTGGGCCAAATGTTCCTTCACGATGGGCATTACCTGTGCAATTCGGTCTTGCATCAGGGCGACATGCTCAATCACACTCCTGTGGGGAGAACTCTCACTTTCCCAAGTTTCCTTGGCAATATCCAACAGCCCTCTTGGGTGTCTCCCATACAGTAACTCAAAGGGGGAGAATCCCGTAGAGGATTGGGGCACCTCCCTAATAGCAAACATCAGATAAGGAAGTAGACAGTCCCAATCCTTTCCATCTCTATCCACCACTTTCTTCAACATTTGTTTTAGGGTTTTGTTGAATCTTTCAACCAGCCCATCGGTTTGGGGGTGATACACAGATGTACGTAATTGCGTCACTTTGAACAATTTACACAGCTCCTTCATAACCCGGGACATAAAGGGTGTACCTTGGTCCGTAAGCAGTTCTTTACAAATACCCACCCGGCTAAACACAAGAGATAGCTCTTTGGCTATGGTTTTGGCCGAGGTATTTCGGAGAGGGATCGCTTCTGGATAACGGGTGGCATAGTCCATTATAACTAATATGTACTGGTGCCCCCTAGCGGACTTGATTATAGGACCTACCAAATCCATGGCGATCCTCTCAAACGGGACCTCAATGATGGGTAGAGGGACCAGCGGGCTACGGAAATGTGGCATCGGGGCCGACCTCTGACACACAGGGCAGGAGGAACAATAATTTTCTATGTCCTTCATCACCCCCGGCCAATAGAATCTCTGTAATACCCTCTCTCGGGTTTTCTCTGTCCCCAGATGACCTCCAAGAATGTGCCCATGGGCCAATTCCAACACCAACTTCCTGTAAGGTTTGGGCACCACAAGCTGCTCAACGGTTTCTTCTGCCCTTTTTGCCACCCGATACAGTAGGTCCTTCTCTACGCTGAAGTATGGGTAAGTGCAGGTATTATCTGGGTTCACTAACTCGCCATCTATTTTCACTACGTTTTCCCGTGCCTTTATTAGGGCGGGGTCTTTCAACTGTTCTGTGGCAAAGTTTTCCCTGTGAACCTCAAGATCAGAAAACTCCACAGACGGTAGGTTTTCGTCTGAGGAGGTGGGCTCCTCTCCAGTTTCTTGAGTCTCCCCTGCCAATACTGATAAGGGAAATTCCGGAGAGTCCTCACCACTCTCAGGGGAGTTCTGGCTATCACATTCCTGGTACATAGGGGCACCAGTGGGGGGCTCAGGATCATCCCACAGTTCCCAGAACTTCGGAAAATCCCTTCCCACAATGGCATCATACGGTAACTGAGATACTAAGCCCACTGGATGAGAGAGGGTACCTTTGGGGGTCTCGAAACACACTGTAGTCACTGGATACTCTCGGCTGTCCCCATGCACACAATAACAGCTACCTTGCTATCAGGGATGAGCCGAACACCCCCCTGTTCGGTTCGCACCAGAACCTGCGAACAGACAAAATGTTCGTGTAAACTTTAGAACCCTATTAAATACAATGGACTCGAACGTTCGAAATCTAAAGTGTTAATTATAAAGGCTAATATGCAAGTGATTGTCCTAAAAAGTGTTTGGGGACCTGGGTCCTGCCCCAGGGGACATGTATCAATGCAAAAAGAAGTTTTAAAAACGGCCGTTTTTTCGGGAGCAGTGATTTTAATAATGCTTAAAATGAAAAAATAAAAGTGAAATATTCCTTTAAATTTCGTACCTGGGGGGTGTGTATGATATGCATGTGAAGTAGCGCATGTTTCCCGTGCTTAGAACTGTCCCTGCAAAAAATGTCATTTTTGAAAGAAAAAAAATGCATTTAAAACTGACTCGCGGCTATTAATGAATTGTCGGCTCCCGGCAATACATACAAAAGTCATTGAGAAAAAAAAAAAAAAAAAGCGTGGGGGTTCCCCAGAATTCAATTACCAGGCCCCTCAGATCTGGCATGGATTTTAAGGGGAACTCCACCCTAAGTTTAAAAAAAAAATGGCGTGGAGTCCCCCTAAAAATCCATACCAGACCCCTTATCCGAGCATGCAACCTGGCCGGCCGCAGGGGAAAAGGGGGGGACGAGAGAGCGGCCCCCCCTCCATCCTGAACCATACCAAGCCACATGCCCTCAACATGGGGAGGATGTCCCCATGTTGATAGGGACAAGGGCCTCATCCCCACAACCCTTGCCCGGTGGTTGTGGGGGTCTGCGGGCGGGGGGCTTATCGGAATCTGGAAGACCCCTTTAACAAAGGGGACCCCCAGATCCCGCCCCCCCCCTATGTGAATTGGTAACGGGTACATTGTACCCCTACCATTTCACGAAGAAAGCGTAAAAAAAATGTTTAAAAAAACACACAAACACCTTGAAAAAGTCCTTTATTTAAAAAAATAAATAAATAAACATTCCAGCGGTGAAATCCAGTGTCCCGCGGCGATCCCGATGTCCAGCGCTGTCCTTCATTGGTTGTGCCTGAGCGGACCTGATGGGGAACTCCCTCTCAGTATTTTAAATGTATAGACCCGCCCCTTCTAAAGTTCCCCATCAGGTCCGCTCAGCGGACCAGATGCGGAACATGAGAAGGGGCGGGTCTATACATGTATTACCAAAGTGAGAGCAGTTCCCCATCAGGTCCGCCCCCTCGGTATGTCAGACCCGCCTACGTCATTGGCTTGAGCGGGGAACTTCCTTCACTATGTAAATTTAAATTACACAGTGAAGGAAGTTCCCCGCTCAAGCCAATGACATAGGCGGGTCCGACATACCGAGGAGGCGGACCTGATGGGGAACTGCTCTCACTTTGGTAATACATGTATAGACCCGCCCCTTCTCATGTTCCGCATCTGGTCCGCTGAGCGGACCTGATGGGGAACTTTAGAAGGGGCGGGTCTATACATTTAAAATACTGAGAGGGAGTTCCCCATCAGGTCCGCTCAGGCACAACCAATGACGGACAGCGCTGGACATCGGGATCGCCGCGGGACACTGGATTTCACCGCTGGAATGTTTTTTTTTTTTTTTTTTAAATAAAGGACTTTTTCAAGGTGTTTGTGTGTTTTTTTAAACATTTTTTTACGCTTTCTTCGTGAAATGGTAGGGGTACAATGTACCCCTTACCAATTCACATAGGGGGGGGCCGGGATCTGGGGGTCCTCTTTGTTAAAGGGGTCTTCCAGATTCCGATAAGCCCCCCGCCCGCAGACCCCCACAACCACCGGGCAAGGGTTGTGGGGATGAGGCCCTTGTCCCCATCAACATGGGGACATCCTCCCCATGTTGAGGGCATGTGGCTTGGTACGGTTCAGGAGGGAGGGGGGGCCGCTCTCTCGTCCCCCCCTTTTCCCCTGCGGCCGGCCAGGTTGCGTGCTCGGATAAGGGGTCTGGTATGGATTTTTAGGGGGACTCCACGCCATTTTTTTTTTAATTTGGGGTGGAGTTCCCCTTAAAATCCATGCCAGATCTGAAGGGCCTGGTAATTGAATTCTGGGGAACCCCCACGCTTTTTTTTTTTTTTTTTATCAATGACTTTTGTATGTATTGCCGGGAGCCGACAATTCATTAATAGCCGCGAGTGAGTTTTAAATGCATTTTTTTCTTTCAAAAATGACATTTTTTGCAGGGACAGTTCTAAGCACGGGAAACATGCGCCACTTTACATGCATATCATACACACCCCCCAGGTACGAAATTTAAAGGAATATTTCACTTTTATTTTTTCATTTTAAGCATTATTAAAATCACTGCTCCCGAAAAAACGGCCGTTTTTAAAACTTCTTTTTGCATTGATACATGTCCCCTGGGGCAGGACCCGGGTCCCCAAACACTTTTTAGGACAATAACTTGCATATAAGCCTTTATAATTAGCACTTTAGATTTCTCCCATAGATTTTTCGAATTTGCCGCGAACACCCCAATTTGTTCGCTGTTCGGCGAACGGGCGAACAGGCAATGTTCGAGTCGAACATGAGTTCGACTCGAACTCGAAGCTCATCCCTACTTGCTATTCCCAGAGACCTCTGTTTTAACTAACTCAGCCTTTATCAGGGTCACAAGGCTACCTGAATCCAGCAGTACCACAACATTTCTACCATTAACACACATTTTGCATAAATGTTTCTCAGTTCCTCGAATGGCAGTGCATGCGACCGTCGCACACAGCGACTGACGTCTGCCCGTCAGAAAGTCACACTGCATGGGTTCCTCCACAACCGGGCAATTGGCTGCAATATGTCCCGCTTGCCGGCAGCGGTAGCAAACGATCCTTCTTGCCGCCTCTTGAGCCGCTGATTTCCCAGGCTGTTCTCGCCAAACTTGGGGTATAGCTCCCACCCTCTCACTCTCTCCACCCTTACCCCTTGGAATCCTCTTATCCGCCCCTGGGGATGGTCTGGTCTTAGGGTGGAAAGTCCGAGTGTCTCTGGAAGAGGCCGTCAGGTTCTCTGTAGCCAAGTATTTCTCTACACGATCCACAAGACCATCGGCCGTCTCTGGGTCTCCATGGCTTACCCACTTTTGGATGGCAGTAGGAAGAGCTCTCAAAAACCGATCCATTACAACACGTTCCACAATCTTTGGTGCGGACAAAGTCTCTGGCTGTAGCCACTTTCTGCTCAGGTGAATGAGATCATACATTTGAGACCTGGGGGGTTTTCCAAGCTGGAAAGTCCAGTTATGCACACGCTGAGCCCGGACAGCCTGGGTGACACCCAGCCTTGCCAATATTTCAGCTTTTAGCATCACATAGTCTTTTGCTTGGTCAGGCTCTAGGTCATAGTAAGCCTTCTGCGATTCACCAGTTAACAGAGGAGCCACCAGTCCAGCCCACTGCTCCTCAGGCCACTTTTCTCTTTCAGCAGTCCTTTCAAATGTGGTCAAAAATACCTCTGGATCATCCTCTCCAGTCATTTTTGTCAATAAATGACTCACCCCAAAGGACGCGGTATTAGTGGGACGGCTTTCCTCACTGGTCTGCGGACGTTGCTGCATTACTGCTTCCATTTGTTGTAGTCTCTGCTCTTGCTTCTGTAACAGGTCTATGAAGCGGGCCTCAGATTGCTGCTGGGCTTGTTGCTGAGCTTCCAGACTCTGTTGGTGAGCTTGCTGCTGGGCTGCAAGGCTCTGTTGATGAGCTTGCTGCTGGGCTGCGAAGTTCTGTTGTTGAGCTGCAAGGCTCTGTTGATGAGCTGCAAGGCTCTTTTGCAAACCTGCATTTGTCTGCTGTTGATTGGCATTTGCTAGAGCCAGCTGCTTCAGTATCTCCTCCATGCTGGCTTAAAAAAAAACTGCCACTGGTTCTCCACCAACTGTGAGGGGGTTAGCTCGGCAGCGGGTGTGTGTGACCCCCGGGATGGGCTCCCCACACAAAAACAGGCCCAGCAAACGGAGGTTGTGGTTTTCAAAATCAAAAAAAGGTGCGGTTTATTTTCTATTTACAGTGACAAAACACAGCAAAGCCAAAAGAAACATAAACAAAATAAATCCTGGTCAACTTGACCTCTGACTAAACATACAGGTTTCCTAACTAACAACTGGGATCAGCCTAGTGCTGTCCTAGTCCCTAAGTCCCTGGTTTTAAATGTCCAAGCAAATAGCCACACAGGCTTTGTCTCACCGCACAGGGGTTCACTCTCCCTAGACAGTCCACACAGGTCTGGGTCCAGGCATGAGCTAACATCTAATGAAGCTGGGAGTTCTTATAGAGGCCTAAATGAGCTGACAAGCTTCAGCTGGTCTCATCAACTCCCTGTCTGCACGACGCCCCACACTCTCCCTAGAGGTATGAGTGAGTCATCCATGAGCCCACTAGCCTTAGCTGGGCTTATACAACTCTCCACCTAGTTGTATAAGTCGGCGTAAAGCCTGAATCTGGGCGAAATATATCTACCCCCCTGGATGCAACCAGGTGACTTTACCTTCCTGCTGTCACAATATATATATATATATATATATATATATATATATATACTAAATACACTGAAGCTAACTGAATTGCCTGCCTGCTCAAAGTAAATGAAATAAAAAGATACTCTCTCTGTTACACACTCTCTCTAAGCCTTCACATGTCCCCCCAGAAAGGTTTGTTCTAAAATTAGAGTGGGATCATACCATGCGGTCTATATATATATATATATATATATATATATATATATATATATATATATACACACTGTATCCTGTGTAGCTAGATCTGACTGCAGGCCATTCCTGATGTCCGTATTAAAATACACTTTCAGGCAGGCAGGCCAGGCAGGTGATTCAGTGATCTGCAGTGCATAAAATATATATACAGTCTCCTACATATATATCCAGTGCATCCAGTCTAGCCAAGCCTATATCTGACTGCAGGCCATTCCTGGTGTACTTTTTCTAGTAAACTTCAGGCGGTGTTTTGCTAATCAACTTTTACAGCATGTCTGGAAGGCCACCAAGGAGAGGCAGACGCTCACAGGCCACTAAAAGAGGGCAAGCAGGCTCTGTGTCTACAACCAATAGTGCTGGTCGTGGACACGGTGCATCCTCAGCACGTGGCCGTGGGGCATGCTTGCCTTTTTTTCCGGCAGCTGGCCGTGTTGAGCCACAACATGCAGAAGACTTGGTAGAGTGGATGACAAAGCCGTCCTCATCCTCCTCATCCTCTGTCACCCAGGCTCAGAGTACTTTGGCTGCCAATGCAGCTGCCAAAGGGGCCTATTCCATTGGCTCAATGTCATCAGTTACTCCTTCCCTAGCCCCACCATCATGTCCTGAGGAGTCCCCCGAACTGTTCGACCACAGTGTTGGGTACATGCTGCAGGAGGATGCGCAGCGTTTTGAAGGCTCCGATGATGGAACCCAGCTAGAGGAAGGCAGTAACGTGAGCCCAGAGAGAGGGGGTGCCCAAGAAGGACATCAAACTGGCAGTCATGTTCCCCCAGCTGCAGCATACTGCCAGGTTTGCTCCAGTGACAAGGAGGGAGGGGATGACGAGGTCACTGACTCTACGTGTGTGCCTGATAGGAGAGAGGAGGAGGAGGAGGTGGCGGCACATCGCCAACGAGGCAGAATGCCCTCCAGGGGCCAGCTTAAGGGCAGCCAACCGACTGCATCACACCGCAGAGCTCTGCATGTGCAGGGCGCTGCTGACTCTGCTCGTTTTTCCAAAAGTTCTTTGGTGTGGGCATTTTTGAGACGTGTGCAGCAGATTGCACCGCTGCTGTTTGCAACATATATCTCAGGCGTATCTCGCATGGCCGAAACAGGAGTCGCTTGCGCACCACATGCTTGACCAGACATATGTCAAGCTCCCATTAAGTCCGTTGGCAAAACTACTTAAAAGACCCACACCAAAGAACAAAGCAGACCTCTCCTTGCTCCTCATCAGCTGGGATCTCCAACCCCACTATACCTTCAGTTCTCTCAGAAACCTGCACTGAGAGGAATGAAGGTGTAGAATTAGGTGTCCCAAGTACTTGTGGGCAATCTGCTATCGCTACACCAACGTCGGATTGTAGCAGGCAAATTTCCCTGCCCCAGTTGCTACACTGGCGAAAGAAATTCGCTCCCAGCCATCCACATGCCCAGCAGTTGGATGCTAGCTTGGCTAAATTGCTAGCACTTCAACTGCTGCCTTTTCAGTTGGTAGACTCGGCCCCCTTCCGTGAGTTTGTGCAATGTGCGGTACCTCAGTGGCAGGTTCCCAAACGCCATTTTTTTTCACGGAAGGCGATTCTGGCTCTCTACCGGCATGTGGAAAACAATGTCTTGGCCTCGTTGGACAGGGCGGTCAGCGGTAAGGTGCATATTACCGCTGACTCATGGTCCAGCAGGCATGGACAGGGACGTTACCTTTCTTTCACGGTGCACTGGGTGACTCTGCTGGCAGCTGGGAAGGATGCAGGACAGGGTGCAGTATTGTTGGAGCTTGTTCCACGACCACGCCTCCAAAATGCTGGTAGTGGTGATTCTGCCACACCTCTCTCCTCCACCCTCTCCTCTTCTTCTTCCTCTATGGCCCCTTCCTGTGCAGATTTGTCCTCGGAACCAGCGGTGCTCCGTAGGCGTTCAAGGGGCTACGCAAGCACTCAGGCAAAAAGATGCCATGCAGTGCTTGAGTTGGTGGGTTTAGGGGACAGGAGCCACACTGGGGCAGAGATTCTGACAGCTCTGCAGGGGCAGGCTCAGAGGTGGTTGACGCCACGCCAGCTTTAGCCAGGAATGGTGGTTTGTGAAAATGGCACCAACCTCCTCTCCATCCTCCGACAGGGACAACTGACCCATGTGCCCTGTTTGGCTCACGTCCTTAATTTGGTGGTGCAGCGGTTTTTGGGCAGGTACCCGGGCTTACAGGATCTCCTGAGGCAAGCCAGGAAAGTCTGTGTGCATTTCCGCCGGTCATATAATGCCAGTGCTCAGCTGGCTGACCTCCAAAAGGAATGCAACCTGCCCAAGAACCTCCTCATCTGTGACATGCCCACCAGGTGGAACTCAACGTTGGCAATGCTGCAGCGGCTGCACACACATCAATGAGTACCTGTGCGACCATGGCACCAGGACAGGGTCAGGGGAGCTTTTATTATACCTCATATTTACTTGTTTCATTGGTGGTTACACCATTGCCATTCATTTTATTTACTCACTATTTTTGTTCACTATTTTATTTTAGCGCTGCACATTTCCTTTCACAATTGAGCTACTGGCCTGTCCTGCATCCAGCGTTCTTTCGGAACGCACATTCAGTGCTGCTGGAGGCTTTGTAACTGATCACAGAGTGCGCCTATCCACCGACTCGGTTGATCAGCTCACCTTCATAGAAAAGAATCAGTCTTGGATCACCAGCTACCAAGCACCTGATGCTGATGTAACCGATTAATTTTTTTATGAATGTAAGTTCCCTTCAAGACTGCCTATGCTGATGCTGAGTGACTATCCTGTTATGCTGAGTGACTATTCTCTTCCTCCTCAATGATCATGCTGATAGCTTCTAAGCTTCTAAGAACATTTTTGGTTCTGGGCACCAACACCAGTGGCTACTCCGAGTACAGTATCTGTGAGGGGTTGCAGTGTTGTGGCACCAGCACCAGTGCCTAAGGCCCAATTTTTCTGCCCCTGTTTAACAGGGGCGTGTAATTACAATTTTTGATCTAATATTTCACAGCAGGGCCAGTTCCTGCGCCCACCAAAAGTAACTGTGAGGGCTTACAGTGTTCTGGTACCACCAACACCTAAGTCCCAATTTTCTGCAGCGTATATAGGGCAGGCCGTATTTAATGGTATCCCAGTCTTAGTCCGTAGGGTTCAATATTGAGTTGGCCCACCCTTTGCAGCTATAACAGCTTCAACTCTTCTGAGAAGGCTGTCCACAAGGTTTAGGGGTGTGTCTATGGGAATGTTTGACATGTATGAGTGAGTTTGGGGTGGAGGAACTTGACCGGCCTGCACAGAGTCCTGACCTCAACCTGACAGAACATCTTTGGGATGAATTAGAGCGGAGACTGCGAGCCAGGCCTTCTTGTCCAACATCAGTGCCTGACCTCACAAATGCACTTCTGGAAGAATGGTCAAACATTCCCATAGACACACTCCTAAACCTTGTGGACAGCATTCCCAGAAGAGTTGAGGCTGTTATAGCTGCAAAGGGTGGGCCAACTCAATATTGAACAATTCGGACTAAGACTGGGATGCCATTAAAGTTCATGTGCGTGTAAAGGCTGGTGTCCCAATACTTTTGACAATTAATGGGCCACCAATGACCTTTTCTACTCAACAAAATGAAGGAGAAAAATATTATTCTCTATCCTAGGCTTAAGTTATTTGTCTCTAGTTGACGTGTAAGGCGCGGGGGGGGGGGGTAGTAGATGTTAGGGTCTCGGTAATGATTAGTTCAGAAGGGATTTTCCTATCTGCAATTTCTAAGGGTTTATCAAATAATCAACATGTCTACCAAGTGCCGGAATGTGGTTTTGATTCTTTATAGATCTTCTGGAAAGAATTGGAGAGCATTTTGGAGGTGTCCCCATTGACTACTCTCACAGACGTGTCCACAGACTCCAATTACTTCCATCTGTCTCCCATTGTGGAGGGAGGATCACCTTCACTTTCTGTCCCATAGCCAAAACAGGAAGTGAGAGGAAATCCCTACAAATTAAGGGAATTCCTTGGGGAACCCCAACTAGTGTCCCCGTTGGAAGATTTCCCCCTCCATTACTTTTCTGAGTACAACCAAACATTTTGGGTTTTCTTTTACTTTTAATGATAATGGTAAACAGGACACATAGAGAGGGCGAACCTCTTAAATTGAGACAGCAATAAAACCTGACGGGGGTTCTAATCCCTCTCCACTCCACCCAAAGCGTTACACTTTAAGCAAAGGGTTTTGCTTGCGTTCAAAATGCTTCCCAAACACTTACCATACGCTGCTATTATCATCCAACCATTCCCCTACTCTGCCCAAGATGAGAAAATAAAGTTTTTGGCTTTCGGATGAACTTTTAATACTGGCGCCTATCCATAACTTAGAATAAAGTGTAAAAATTCCTCTTCTGTTACAACGTTACATTTTCTTTCTAAAGAGGCGACAAAAGACTCGCAAAGCCGATAAGAAAAGGGGAAATGGAAATGAATGCGGGCGCTCTCTACACGATGCAATGTGTGCACACAGCTGGTAGATAAGAGGGACAAGTTCTCCTAATTGGGCCCTTTGACCTCAAGGGCCCAGGGACAGTCGCTCCCTCTGTAGTAACGCCCCTTCTTCATTTGCCTGTTCCTGGAACCGTCCCGCGTCTTCTTCTTGTCTCTTTCTTCCTTCTCCTTCCTCCAGCTGCAGCGCTTCTCTTATGGCTAATTAGGCCGTTCCTTCTCCAATCACTCGGTATTGTTGGCTGCAGAATTCCTTAATTTCCAACGAAAGTTCTGCAGAAGTAAAAAAAAAAAATTCTCCCCATTACACGGCGCCGTCGCGCTCAATTTCTACATATTGTGAGGCCCTAAAATTATCCCACAAGACGAAATAAACCAGAATCTTCATCCCCTGAACATTCGGCAGCTGCCAGCCGGGGGAAGAGGACCTGTGTTTCCGTATTCCGCATGAGAATCCGAACAAAAAAAAACGATCTGAAATGATTCCCGGGAGGTGGGGGTGCGGAAGCGGATTCAGGCGCTGAATACGGCTCAGCTTCTGTGTTTGTAGATGGATTTGGGGAGTTTAAGCTCTAATCCGAGTCCTCACCGCGTTATAACTATAGTGAGATGGGCCCAATGTGACTCCGTTCCCCTCGGATAATGCAAAATATATATGGTAATCGCTGGCGGGAACAATGAGCCAGCTTGAAGTCTGCTTAAAAGCTAAACAGATATTTCATAATAAATATGATAAACAGATATTTCGGTTTCGCATGGTCTCTGGCAAGCTGAATCTTTTGCCGGTATTTCTATATCTCTCCAGGTCTCCAGCTGTGAGCCAGCGGTCTACCGGAATTGCTAGTTCCACCCCAAGACTTTATGCAGACTTTGTAACACGGAATAATGAGGTCACCCTCCCCTGATGGGTTCCCCATAATGCAGGACAAATAGCTGGGGAGTCTAGCAGTGAGAGAGTGGCGCCATCTTTATGGTAGGGGGAACAGGGACACATTTGTGTCGTGTGTGGGTCAATGAAGCCCACTCAATATTAAAATCTCACTTATGGGCAGAATTTACTACTAAAACTAGTTATAGTACACTATAAAAAGTATGTACCCCCTCCCACCCCTTCCCCTTATCCTGTCTTCTTCACACCCCCCCCCCCACCGCCCCAGTTACCCCGATTGAATGTCCATATATCATCATCAACTACCCGTCCCACACACATTTCCGAAACATCTACCCCTGATACCAGGCACAGGATATCGCCATAACCACCATTTTCCACCTACAAACCATACTTGCACCACGGTGGAAACTTACCACAAAAACGCCCCAGGCTAAACGAGCCCCTCCCCGAAACACATAGTTTCTACAATTGGGAATCCACCAAGTACCCCCGGGACCTCCTTCCCGATTCCCGAATTAATGCCTCCTGCAACATTTCAGCACCTTTGACCCTACAAATTGGACCCCAATTCTCCCCCATGATTTGTCTATTATTGTAGTGGATACGTCTCTATGAAACGGATTTCTGTGACCTTGTAAATTTTCCTTTGTTAAAGGAACACTAAAGGTTCCCGTTTTTTTTTTTTTTAAATAACAAACAGTTTATACTTACCTCCACTGTGCAGCTCGTTTTGCACACAGTGGCCCCGATCCTGGTCTTCTGGGGTCCCTCGGCGGCTGTCTCGGCTTCTCCCCGCAAGGACTCCACACCATAATGCGAGCGAGCGAGCATAGTGTGGAGTTACTGCGGGCACGCTCCCGTGATACAGCGGCGACCATAGCCGCCGACTGTATTACTCAGCCCCACCCCCCGGCGCGCCACGTCATTGGATGTGATTGACAGCAGCGCCAGCCAATGGCTGCGCTGCTTTCAATCCATCCACAGTAGCCAATCAACGGCCAGGCACAGGAACTCGGAGGATGACGGGAGCGAGCGCGGGACTTTCGAGGGGCCAGGTAAGTAAAACGGGGGCTCGGGGGGGGGGCGGTATTGTCGAATGTTTTTTCACCTTAATGCATAGGATGCATTGAGGTGAAAAAACATGTACCTTTACAACCCCTTTAAACTGTTGTTCAAGATATCTGTAATGCCGCGTACACACAACCGTTTTTCATGGCGAGAAAAATGCCATTTTTTTATTTGGTCATTAAAAACGATCGTGTGTGGGCTACAGAGCATTTTTCACAATGTGAAAAATGGGCATTAAAATTTTGGAACATGCTCTAATTTTTCTCGTCGTTTTTCACGTCGTCATTTTTCTCGTCATGAAAAACGGCCGTGTGTAGGCTTTAGCAAGGTGAAAAAAACACGCATGCTCAAAAGCAAGTGATGAGACAGGAGCGCTCGTTCTGGTAAAACTAGCGTTTGTAATGGAGATAGCAGATTCATCACGCTGTAACGGACTGAAGAGCGCGAGGCTGAAAAGCGCGAATCGTCTCTCACAAAACTTTACTAACACGAGGATCAGCAAAAGCAGCCCAAAGGGTGGCGCCATCCGAATGGAACTTCGTACGTCACCGCGCTTTGCTCGAGCGTTTTTTTTCATGATAGTGTGTAGGGAAGGCAGGCTTGAGAAGAATCATGTCGAGAAAAACATTGTTTTTTTCAATGACATTAAAAACGGTCGTGTGTATGCGGCATAACAGTTTTTTTTTTACTTCTTTTCAATAAAATAATTTTTTTGCAAAAATATATATATATATATATATATATATATATCAGATATAATAATAAAATAAAAATGTTATCTCTTCAAAAAGAAAAGAAAAAAAAAAAAGGATGTAAACTTCTGACTATCACACCTACTATAAGGCCAAACGTAACACCACCCCCCCTCCAAAGGATTGAGACCAGTTGTTCCAAGTGAAGGGTCCTCCTGTTGATACTCCATCATACAAAGACATTGTAGACAATTGTGCTCTCCCAACCTTGTGGTAACAGTTTGGTGAAGATCCTTTTACTGCTCCAGCATGACTGTGCCCCCCATCCCCCATCCCGTGTACACAGCCATCTCCATAAAGACATGGTATGACCAGTTTGGTGTGGAGAAACTACAGAGCCCTGATCTCAACCCTACTGAACCCCTTTGGGATGAATTGAAACACCAATGGTGAGCCAGGTCTTTTTCTTGGCGCCCAATGTGTGGCACACAACCCAGGTGTTCTCATCCAACATCAGGACCTCACTAATGGGCGAATCAAATCAAGGGAAGCGGGACAGACTCGCCCGGGACAGAGGCTTTTGGAGGGGACTGTAGACTAGTCTCTTTTCTACGACTATGGGCCCTGGGTTTTAAGGGAGCACTGCTCTTTGGGAGGTGTGTACATATACAAAGTTCCTTAAAGTGGTTGTAAACCCCAAAAAATGTTTTAAAAAAATAAATAAAAACCTGCAAGACAAAGGCATAATGAGCTAGTATGACTAGCATACTAGCTCATTATGCATTACTTACCTTAGATCAAAGCCCCCGAAGCCGTCCTCGTCTCCCCCCTCCGGCCGCAGACATCTCTCCCGGAGGTTACTTCCGGGTATCACCGATCCGGCGCTCTGATTGGCCGGAGCGGCGATGACATCACTCCGTGCATGTGCACGGGAGCCGTCAAAGCCGGCATGATCCATTGAGAAAGCCAGCATTCTCAGTGCGCCTGCACCATTGTCTACGGCGCGCATGTGCCGTAGACAACGGTGCATTCTTTTTGACAAATATCTCCTAAACCGTGTAGGTTTAAGAGATATTGCAAACACCTACAGGTAAGCCTTAATCTAGGCTTACCTGTAGGTGAAAGTTGTAATGGAGGGTTTACTTCCATTTTAAAGCCCCGTACACACGGGCGGGAATCCCGTCTGAACTAAAAAACGTCGGTTTTCTCGACGGGATTCCTGGCAAGCTTGTTTTGCCAAGCCCTGTGTACTGACGGCCATTCAAAAGAACCCCCGTTCTTTTGAATGGCAAGGACGTGGTGACGTCATCAACTACGACGAGCCGGCGCTCCTCACATTCGATGCCGTCACTGCCATCTTGCTACACCCCACACTAATCTTGTATGCTACCGCGCATGCGTCAAAGTCTTATCGAGCATGCGCGGGTTTACCGTGGACAGGCAAGTATACAGACGACCGGTTTTCTCGGCAGGAAACACTAGCAGGTTCTCTATTTTTCTCGTCAAGATTCCAGGCAGTCGCAGAGGTTGTCCAGGGAAATTTGAAAAAATATGGAGAAGATGGTGTGATATCTTGGAGGTATGAGGGGAGGAGGGACGGGTGAGTAGAGACGGGAGAGGGGGGGAGACCATGGGGGCCAGGGGTACGGGGGATGTGATCTGTGTTTTTTGTTATTTATTTCTTTCTTTCTTTGTTTTGTGTTTTTTTTTTCTTTTGTTTTTTCTTTTCCTTTCTTTATTTTCTTTTCTCCTCTCAATGCGGGCTTGGGTTGTATGTTGTATTTGGTGTTTTTGTTGTTTGTATGTGTAGCGCCCTCACCCCTCTCCCTTGCTTTATCGGTTATGTGGCTGTTGTCTACGGGTACTTGGGAGAGAGAGATGATACACACCACGGCCCGTGTCCTCCTTTTACTAGGAGATGAAGGCCAGAAGATTGGGTTTTGTGTAGGTGTCCTAGAGCCAAGTCCAGTCCTTCGTCCCTGACTCCTTTGCTTTAGTAACCCGAGTTCCACACAGTGAATAGGTCCAACTCAGTTTTATTCTGCTTGCCAAGCAATAAAACAATCTTTCTCCTTTTGAATAATGGGGAAACAGATCGAGGCACAATCCTTTCCCTTCTTGCTGCTGCCCACTGTGGTGTCACCAGTGGTGAATAGACACTGCCACTGACTAGGTGATATAGAACGTGAATTACCTTCGCTCACTTTGCCCCTGTCAGGGGAAGAAATCCATCCAAGGGAGAAATGGAGGCCTCTCTGTCACCAGCGATGCCGTGCCGGACTCTCCGGAGAAGTTACTGCGCACCAGTCCTCACGAACTCAGACACGGGCACCCAAGGCGTTAGGGCCCCCTCGGATTCCTCCACCCTCGTGGAACTCAGTCGAAGGTACTGAGCCCCAGGCATCTGCCATAGTACCTCACCCCAGGCTAAAGGTGCCTGAGATGGACTCCATCTCTGCTCCAGCTAGGCCAAGGGCGCCTAGGCCTGGAACACCGGAACGCCAGCACCCAAGCTGAAGGTGCCTGGGTGCGGCCACGTCCCCCGACTCTCTCCCGAAAACAGGGCCTTCGCCCCTTTTATGACCTCTCCCCTTGCATCACAGCGGGTTCCCCGCCCCGCTGTACCAGCTCCAGGGGAGGACAAAAAGGCACGGTTTGCGGTGCATGTTCAGCTCGGGCCCAAGGCAACAGCGCCACCCAGAGACCCCAGGGAACTTCACACCACCCAAGTCCTTACAAATTCAAATACCCGCTACACATGTAAAAAAAAAAAAAGATGACTTGATTTTAAAAAAAAAGATTCCAGGCAGTTTTCCCAACGAGACACCATACACACGAACAGTTTTCTCGGCAAAAAGCTCTCCCAGCAGTTTTCTTGCCGAGAAAACCGGTCGTGTGTACGAGGCCGAAGCGCTACAAACTGCGTGGGTGGTACAAAACCTGGAAAATATAAAATGAACTAATGCCCAGTGCAGCTGTCAACCACTGGAAGGATGGATAACATAAATACTTATATAAGTCTGCGAATAAGTAAAAATTTGATTTATTGCACTATAAGGAGAGTAAAGAACAAATGGTAAGAATATGCAGCAACTGTCAGTAATGATAAAAAAACTTTCAATGAGTTGCAGAAGCAGTCATAAAAGCATATGGCCAAAATAGATACTGGGATAAGTACTTATGCTTTACCCATACAGCACTGCTTTTGTTTTTGATCTTTGGGAGGTGTGTGCCTGGGGGGGGACCCTTGGAGTAATGTAACTTTGGATTTAAGACCATGTCTCCCCAAAACACACAGACTCTGGGAATCTAGGCCCGGGATCCATGTTTAGGACCTCGATGCCCGTTTACCAACAATGACTGCTTCACACTGTGAGACTCATAGCAGATGTTCATATCATCAGCTCAAGCCATCTGTCTGGGGTCTCCTGCTATAATAAGTTTATTGTAAGTAGGTCTCTCCCATAGAGTAACTCCTCATGCCTCGTACACACGACCGGTTTTCCCGTCTGAAAAACTGCGATGAGAGCTTTTGGCCGGGGATTCTGACTGTGTGTATGGCTCCATCTGACTTTTTCCCACTTGAGAACTGACGGAAAAAAAAAGAGAGCGAGCAGGATCTCCTTTTTCCCGTCAGGAAAAAATCCTAGCGGGAAAACCGTTCGTCTGTATGCTTTTCCGACGGGAGAAAAATACGCATGCTCGGAAATATTTTGACGCATGCTCGGAAGCATAGAACTTCATTTTGACGGCTCGCCATAGTCTTTTACGTCACAAGTTCACCGGACTTTTGTGTGACCGTGTGTATGCAAGGCAGGCTTGAGAGGAATTCCATTGGGAAAACCCATTGTTTTTTTTTTCCGACGGGAAAACCGGTGTATACGAGGCATCAGTGTCTTTCACCCATTGTTAATTGTGCTAATTAAGTCACCTATTGTTTGTCTGTCTAATCATCTCATGCAGAGGTGATTGATTGTCCATTGTACCTTGTTATACAACCATTGTGGGATGTTTATGATAATGTGTAATTTACTTTGTATCCAGGGTGGTGGGGAATCGGGATTGGTGTTGATTAGTCTGGGTGGGCACTGAGTCACCCAGGTGGCTAGTTGTTTAATTTACTTAATGTTTATAGTATATGTTGACTTTTGTTGGGCTATGTTGATTGTGTCCCTGTTTACAATTTGTATTGTTAGGGTAATATGATCACGATCGGAATGTCTTCTTGTGGGGTATAAAGTACGTGTGTCATGGTCTGGAGTCAGGCTCAGAGGCCAGTAGCTATAGCAGCAGAGCAGGTATTCACACAGGTCACCCTGGCTGATGACACGGGTCCACCTGAGGTGCGGGGTCTAAGCACTGACCGGTATTCACCAGGGCTCCTAAAGGTGGAGATGGGCTTTGCTGCGTGTCAGTGCCAGGTCGCGGTCCTCAGATTAGCCCCACCAAGGGGTGAGCAAGCCATGGTCCAGAAACACATAATACAGGTAGGGATCAAGCAGAAGCGTAGTCGGGGACGAGCCAAAAGTCGGTAACAGATAGTTGCAGGTTGGGATTCAACAGAAGCGTAGTCCCCCGACGAGCCAAAAGTCGGTAGTAAGTGGTAGCAAAGATGCGGTCGACAGCAGTAGACAGGAGCAAGATATTGGCTGGTGAAGACACAATATTCTGGCAAATAGGAAGTGCAGGGACATGGCTTAAATCAGGAAGTTCATGGGAGGAGCAAAGGGTTCAAGGTTCAAGGCAAACAAGATTCAAGACAAGAAAGATCATTCAAGGAATTGTTTAATGAACTATCCAAGGAGCTGTCCAGCATTCCAGGTGGCTCAGCAAGTAGAGTTACCACCAGACACACCAGAGGTCCCAGGTTCAAGCCCAGGTCCTAACAACGTGTCTGAGATTCAATAAACAGTCATTGCTTTGGATTTTACCTCCCATCTTGTCCGTGTGCGATGATTGGGGAAGAAAGGGCTGGTATTAGCTCTCGGTCTCCTTGGAACGGTTTGGAGGGCAGGAGGCACTCTTTGGCATAAGAAAGCACCTAGTCTGGGTGCCAAGCAGTTTTTTTTACAGCAAACATTTCCAGAAGAGTGGAGCCAACTCCGTAAAGATATGATTTGACCATTTTGGTGTGGAGGAACTCGAGTGTCCAGCACAGAGCCCTGACCTCATCCCTACTGAACACCTTTGGGATAAATTGGAATGGCAATTGTGAGCCAGGTCTTTTTTTTGGTGCCCAACATGCAAGAAAGGTCTTCTCACCCAACATCAGTACCTAACCTCACAAATGGGCAAAAATTCCTACAGACACCCTCCAAAATCTTGTGGAAATCCTTCCCAGAAGATCAGTGGCTGTTATAGTCGCAAAGGAGGCAAACCCATATTAATGGTCGGAGGATGGGAGGGTGCAACTCATGATTTTGGATTGAGATGTTCTTCAAGATCTTAAATGTGTGATGTTCAGGTGCTCAAAGCCAGCTCCAAAAAGACATGGTGTTACCAGATTTGTGTGGAGGAACTTGATTGTCCTGTACAGAGCCCTGACCTCAACCCTACTGATCACTTTTGGGATTAATTGATAAGCCGACTTTAAGCCAGGCCTTTTATTTGGCACCCAACATGTGACCTGATATGAAAGCCAAGTCTTCTCTTCCAACATCAGTACCATATATCACTAATGGGCCCAAATTCCTCCAAAATCTTGCAGAAATCCTTCCCAGAAGAGGGGAGTTGCTTTATAGACACAAAGGAGACAAATCCATAAAAATGGTTGGGGTGGGAGATTGCAACTCATGGCTTTGGACTGACATATCCTACAATCTCATAGAGGTGTGGTGGTCAGGTGCTCAAAGCCAGCTCCATGAAGACATGGTTTGACCATTTTGGTGTGGAGGAACTTGAGTTGTCCTGCACGGAGCCCTGACCTAATCCCTACTGAACACCTTTGGGATGAATTAGAATGCCGGTGGTGAGCCAGGACTTCTTATCCAACATCAGTACCTGACCTCACCAATGGGCACAAATTCCCACAGACACCCTCCAAAATCTTGTGGAAAGTCTTCCCAGAAGAGTGGAGGATGTTATAGTCACAAAGAGGAGCAACTCCATATTAATGGCCATGGTTTTGGAATGGGATGTCCAAAAAACTCATAGAGGTGTGATGGTGAGATGTCCTCAGATTTTTGAATATTTTTTTTCTTTACCTACCAAATTGTAATTACTTTTAGAGGGGAGCCCAGCCTGGCAGTGGGAGCGCAGTGATAAAATATCTCTCTGTAGTACCTCTCCTCTGAGGGCTTCAAACACACCAGCATGGGCGTAGCATAAGGGGTTGCAGGGGTCACAATTGCAACCCCGCCCCTAGTTTCAGGGGGCCCCTGCAGCCTCCCGGTCATATTATATCCTCCACAAAGTCCAGCTCAGATCTGCTTTAGGGCCCCATTACCATGCTCCAATACTGGGCTTCCACTTTGCCTTCCACAGTCCACACCCATCTGTTCTCATTGGCTGGGGAGAAGTCATGAGCCATTTCCTGAATGGAGAGAAGCATGGGCTGAGAACAGCCCAGGATTGGGAAGTGTCTGTGCTGTGTGCTGGCAACATGGAATGGTAACCAAGCTTAGTGAGTTAAGAGGAGAAGAGTGCCGTCCTGTAGCCACGATGGTACGGATGTTACTGGTGAGGTAATACACCGCTCAGTGTCTCCTAGTCTCCAGCTGGGATTCTTTGTATCCCCCACCCAGAGATGTCTGCCTACCCCACTTCCCTGACAACTGGGGAAAAGACACACCTTTGGGAGGTGACCTTCCCCCAACATCTGCCAACACTGACAAAGAAACCTTCAGAAATTGCAAAAACGAATCCCTTAACACCTCCTGAGGGGCTGCAGGCTCCAGATTTTATGTCACGTGGCTTTGCCCCCCCCCCACCAAGCCCCCTGACCACCCCCTCCACCCTGGATGCTATGCCTGGCTTCTGAGCTCCTTTCCCATTATGGCACTCTACACTGCTCCTCCTCTGCAGGGTTGTAATCACATTCCTTTACAACACAGCCAGTCAGCCATGATCTGCACAGGGTGTATCTGCCTACTGCAACTACACTGCTACATCCTGGGAAGGCTGACAGACTGTGTGTAAAGGAATGGGATTTCAGCCATGTGTAGTGGGGGGGGGGGGGTAGGGTCTGTATACAGTGCTGGGATGGAAAAGGAGCTGTGCCAAGTGACCTGCCAGGGGTCCCTGTCCTCTGATTCTCCAGCGGTGGTCCCTGTCCTCTGATTCTCCAGCGGTGATCCCTGTCCTCTGATTCTCCAGCGGTGATCCCTGTCCTCTGATTCTCCAGCGGTGATCCCTGTCCTCTGATTCTCCAGCGGTGATCCCTGTCCTCTGATTCTCCAGCGGTGGTCCCTGTCCTCTGATTCTCCAGCGGTGGTCCCTGTCCTCTGATTCTCCAGCGGTGGTCCCTGTCCTCTGATTCTCCAGTGGTGGTCCCTGTCCTCTGATTCTCCAGCGGTGATCCCTGTCCTCTGATTCTCCAGCGGTGATCCCTGTCCTCTGATTCTCCAGCGGTGATCCCTGTCCTCTGATTCTCCAGCGGTGATCCCTGTCCACTGATTCTCCAGCGGTGATCCCTGTCCTCTGATTCTCCAGCGGTGGTCCCTGTCCTCTGATTCTCCAGCGGTGGTCCCTGTCCTCTGATTCTCCAGCGGTGATCCCTGTCCTCTGATTCTCCAGCGGTGATCCCTGTCCTCTGATTCTCCAGCGGTGATCCCTGTCCTCTGATTCTCCAGCGGTGGTCCCTGTCCTCTGATTCTCCAGCGGTGATCCCTGTCCTCTGATTCTCCAGCGGTGGTCCCTGTCCTCTGATTCTCCAGCGGTGGTCCCTGTCCTCTGATTCTCCAGCGGTGATCCCTGTCCTCTGATTCTCCAGCGGTGGTCCCTGTCCTCTGATTCTCCAGCGGTGATCCCTGTCCTCTGATTCTCCAGCGGTGATTCCTGTCCTCTGATTCTCCAGCGGTGATCCCTGTCCTCTGATTCTCCAGAGGGGGAGGGTGAAGGAGATTCTCAGTCATCACAATCGGTGGGATTGTGACACAGAAAAAGCTACATATAATAATTATTATTACCATTATTATATTGAAAGTCATTATAATCTCATACTACCAGCAAGGCCAATACAAATACATAAAACATTTGAACAAGATTATGTAAAAGGGCACAGATTATCATGCTTAGCCAGCACACGTGGGGTTGACAGTCATGTCCTTTAAGCTTCCACTCAAGAGCCCTTTATCATTTAAAAAGTGTTGATGGGCAGACCCACAAGAGGTGAATCCTCAGCAAATATTGGATTATTTAAATAAATAATGTTGAGGATCCCCTCACCAAACACCCAGGATTAGGGAAAAGTAAATACCGTATTTATCGGCGTATAACACGCACCCCAAGTTTAGGAGGAAATTTTAGGGAAAAAAACTTTTAGCAGGGAAGTTTAAGGAAAAATAACTTACATTTAAATGCAGCCTTGTCAGTGTCCATTGCAGCCTTGTCACAGTGCAGCCTTGTCAGTGTCCATTGCAGCCTTGTCGCAGTGCAGCCTTGTCAGTGTCCATTGCAGCCTTGTCAGTGTCCATTGCAGCCTTGTCACAGTGCAGCCTGGTCACAGTGCAGCCTTGTCAGTGTCCATTGCAGCCTTGCCCCAGAGTCGCCGTGCAGCCTTGCCCCAGAGTCGCCGTGCAGCATTTCAAAATTGGCGCCGAGACTGTGCGGACGCCGCCGAGAACGTCGGGGACGCAGGGACTGGGCGGAGCCGCCGCCGAGATACACATAGCCGAGTGTACTCGGCTATACTCGGCTTTTCTCGGCTCCGCTCACAGTCACGCCGAGTCCCGCCCTATGATGGACATAACACAGGTCCAATGGCGGGACTGGGCGTGACTGTGAGTGGAGCCGAGAAAAGCCGAGTATAGCCGAGTACATTCGGCTATGTGTATCTCGCTCCGCTCCGCTCCCAGTCAGCGGAGACAGCTCAGGGATGTGGATATCGGCGTATAACACGCACCCACGATTTTCCCCTGATAAATACGGTAGTCTTTCAGTCATTCCATCTGCAATCTAGAAAAACCGAGCCGGCAATACTTATCTCATGGTCAGATGGTTCCTGTGATGGTTCACCATTATGGAGTGAACTGGTAAAGTAGTTCTTTGGACCCCTTCACAGTTCACTTCCATATCCTGCTCTCCTCTCCCACTCATACCCTCGATGATTGGGGCAATAGGTAAGCTTGCTCTTTATTATGGGTCTTATGACCTTGTGGGTGCTCCATGTTCCCCTGAGGTAGGTACCCTTTTTAGAAAAGTGTGACAGGAAGCTGGTTCACCCATAAAGCTTCAACAAAAGGCAGGTTTGCATGTTGAGCCATTCACTCTGCATCCAGGTCACAAGGTTGTGCTCTCTTACTAGTGGGAAGTTCACCAGAACATTGCTGAATGAGCAAATATTCCCGGGGGAACGTCGTAATTGTCTGCAAGGTAGGTCTGGCTTTTTCCAGTATAAGTAGAACATGATGGCGTGCACGCCCAGCACTAGTGTCGGCAACAAACTTGGTACATAAACTAGAATATGGAAAGACAGCTGGCGTCAGTTAGTTCCTGACCTGCTGTGGGTTTGTGACCTGCTCTTGGACCTTTGCTTTTCAGGTGTGAGCTTGGGTGGCCTGCTTGACTCTGCTTACTGCCTTGTACCTCTGCCGTCCTGCTGTTACTGACCTTGGCTTGACTCCTGAATTGGTACCTACATTGTCTGAATGTTACTGATCTTGGCTTGAACATTTGACTGTGATCCTGTCTTCTGAATTGGTACCTTCACTGCTCGACCTTTCCTTGAACGTTTGACTCTGGTCCTGTCCTCTAAATTGGTACTTTCACTGCTCATGTGTTACTGGCCCTTACTTGTACCTTTAACTATGATCCTGTCTTGTGAATTTGTACCTTCACTGCCCTACTGTTATTGAACTTGGCTTTACCTTCAACTCTAATCCTGTCCTATGAATTGGTACCTTCATTGTCCAAACATTACTGATTATGGCTTGAAATTTCAACTTCTTGCAAAGGGAAAGCGATACCAGTTGTGGATCGAAGTGCTGCACACCCCTGATAGAACTTGTGAAAAAGGAAAATGTACCCCTAGGGGCTTTGAGTTGCAGCGATAGATGAAAATTACTAGGAATAATTGGGTAAAAAAGTATACATTTTTATTAAGTAGCAAAAAAAAAATCACATAAATACAATGGGAATCAGGACATGAGCTCCAAAAAAACATCAATTGAAGCTAACACATGTGTCTAAAAACAACCAATGAAAAATAGTACAACATTAGGAATATTTACTATGGGCGTAAAAGCCCCAACGCGTTTCGACCTTAGTAGTAATGGCGGTCTTCTTCAGGGGAAAAAAGCTTTGCGAACATAGAATCTATAATGAGATATAAGTATGTCAATGAAAAATTGTTACCAAAAACAACCAATAAAAAAAACAACACATATACACCCATAAGCAAGGGTGCCTTTACGTGTGTGTATAGTATTAAACACATTGAGTACAATTGCCATAAATTGATAGTTATAAAATACATACCCAAATGGATGTCAGCAGCCGGGACTAGTGGTCAGGTAGTGGCCCCGCCGTCCGAAGCAGAAATCTCTCCCAGACAAACCAAGGGAGGAGGTCAGAATGGTATCATGGACCAAAATGTGGAACACAGAAAAGAGACCACCCCCAGGCCTACGAGAGGTCGCGACCCACGGCCCCGCACCACTGAGAAGGCGGGGGGGGAGGGAGGGGAGGCGCAGGCAGGGGCGGAGGGAGAGGGACAGCCCGGTGTGGGCTGATGGAGGAAAGAGGGAAGGACGGAGGGATCGAGCCAACCAAAAAAGGAGGCACACCAACAAATCGAAAGTGACCCTGTAAAAAATATCAAAGAAATAAAAATTGTATCCTTCCCTCTTTCCTCCATCAGCCTGCACCGGCTGTCCCTCTGCCTCGCCCTCCGCCCCTGCCTGCGCCTCCCCTCCCCCCGCCTTCTCATTTGGGTATGTATTTTATAACTATCAATTTATGGCAATTGTACTCAATGTGCTTAATACTATACACACACGTAAAGGCACCCTTGCTCATGTGTGTATATGTGTTGTTTTTTTTATTGGTTGTTTTTGGTAACAATTTTTCATTGACATACTTATATCTCATTATAGAATCTATGTTCGAAAAGCTTTTTTCACTTGAAGAAGACCGCCATTACTACTAAGGTCAAAACGCATTGGGGCTTTTGCGCCCATAGTAAGTATTCCTAATGTTGTACTATTTTTCATTGCTTGTTTTTAGACACGTGTTAGCTTCAATTGATGTTTTTTGGAGCTCATGTCCTGATTCCCATTGTATTTATGTGATTTTTTTTGCTACTTAATAAAAATGTATACTTTTTTACCCAATTATTCCTATTAATTTTCATCTATCGCTGCAACTCAAAGCCCCTAGGGGTACCTTTTCCTTTTTCAGAAATTTCAACTTCGATCCCGTTCTTTAAATTGGTACCCTCACTGTCTGGTCATTACCGACTATAGCTTTAACCTTTGACCCTGATCCTGTCCTCTGAATTGGTATATTCGCTGCCCTACTGTTGCTGAACTTGGCTTGAACCTTCAAATCTGTTCCTGTCTTCTGTATTTGTACCTTCACTGCCTGAGTGTTACTGACCTTGGCTTGAAGTATTGACTTTGATTCCATCCTGTGAAATGGTGCCTTCACTGCCCTACCGTTACTGAACTTCACTTGAACCTTCAACTGTGATCTAGTCCTATGAATTGGTACCTTCACTGCCCAACCATTACTGACTATGTGTCAGGGGATACGCACCTGATCAGCGAGTCCGTTGGAGCAGAGAGAGGTCACCCGTACGGATCCGACTCACGGGCCCCTGGTAGTGCAGACAGGAGGCACGGGAGTGCGGAAGGGTAAGAGAGCCTGAGAGTGGTTCAAGAGAGCGGCTCCGGGTCCTGGGTTCAGAAGGGTAGCGAGCCAGGCGGGCTGCAGGCAGGTAGGTAGGCAGGCCGGTATACCGGGCAGCGTAGCGGGGCAGAAGCAGAAGGGGCGGTCAGACAGGCAGGGTTCGGCAACGTTCGGGCAATGTGGCACAGCGGGGTAGGCAGGTTCAGGGTCAAAGACAGGCCGAGGTCGGGTGCAGGCAGATAGAAAGGAAAGTCCAGTAACAAGCCGGGTGGTCAGAAGGTCGGATTCCAGGCGAACAACAGGAGCAGGATACACAGGGGACTGCAGATCAGACAGCACTGGTCTGAAGTGTTCCAGTAGTTTAAATAAGCAAACCGGCGTGCGCGGGCGCGCACATGCACCCGCACGCACCGGCGTGCACAGGCACGCGCACCCGCGATCCAGGAAGTGTACCAGCGCAGATGGAAACATGCAAAACCACAGCGCGCATCGGCGCACGCGAACGCACACCGAAGCGACCACCGACGCGCCCGGCAAGGTACGTACACTGACACTATGGCTTGAACCTTTGACTCTGATCCTGTCCTTTGAATTGGTACCTTCGCTGCCCTACTGTTGCTGAACTTGGCTTGAACTTTCAAATCTGATCCTGTCTTCTGTATTGGTACCTTCACTACCTGACCATTAATGACTTTGGCTTGAACCTTCAACTACTATCCTGTCCTCTGAATTAGTATCTTCACTGCCCAACCATTACTGATCTTGGCTTGAACCTTCAACTAGGATCCTGTTTTCTGAATTAGTACTTGCACTGCTCAACCATTACTGATCTTGGCTTGAACCTTCGACTAAGATCTTGTCTTCTGAATTGGTACCTTTACTGCCCAACCATTACTGACTATGCCTTGAACCTTTAACTTTGATTCTGTTCTTTAAATTGCTATCTTCACTGCCCGGTAATTACTGACCTTGGCTTGAACCTCTGACTCTGATCCTGTCCTCTGGATTGGTGCCCTCACTGCCTGACCATGGCTTTAACCTTCAACTCAGATCTTGTCCTCTGAATTGATACCTTGCTGCTTGTATCCTGTTGCCTCCCCCGGTATTCTTTCATCTGGTGTCTGCCCAGTGGTTCCTTGGTTTATGCACCTGACATCCTCTTCAGATCCGAAATAGCCTGTAACACCGCCACTCATCCAGCATCACGCCTCGAGCCCAGCGATTTACACCCGCCATTTGTATCTCCATCTTCTCACGTTCTGAAGATGCCATTGTTCTAATATAAGGTCACACTCTGACATGTCAACTAGTTGTGTCGCGTTCTAATGTCCTCCGTTCTACAAACAAGCGTATTTCTTCTAGTAGATAAATAACGAGATGATTACCATCCAGATGAATGGCTCGGTTTGGTATTTGAGTCCCTCACCTTTTATGTCCTCATTAAGTTTTTGGTACCACTTTGCAGAAAGGTCAATTCATGCACATGGTGACATTCAGGGCCGGAACACATACGAGACGTGTCACCACCAGCGACACCGTTCACATTTCCCCACAATGGCATCATTAGAGGGAATGGCTAATGAGACGGCATTTTGTAGCTCAGACACACCAAACCCTCCCCCACCCGAGGTGCAAACTCCACTAAAACAATCAGAAAATTATCCAATTTGCTGCAGATTGGCTGGAAAGGGACAGTGAGAATTGTAAGAGTCTAGATTGAAGGATTTTGGAGGACAACACAAATGTGGGCGTAGCATCAGATACGTGTTTTATGGTCATTCCATGCATGAGTTGTAACAAGTGTAACCCTTCCAAGTATTTATTAGACATGTGCATTCGTTTTCGTCCGAATGCATTTTCGTCCGAATTTCAGGTATTTCCGTTATCATTTTAACAAACGAAAACGAAAGCGCAGAATCCGAAAACCGAAAGATCCGACATAAACAAATGCTTTATTTTTGTTTTCGTTGCTACAACAGTTCGATATAGATAGGAGATTCGACGTGACGCTGACAATAACAATCTGTGTCTATCAAACCTGCAAACGAATGTGCCTAACCTTAACTCTATTAGTCCAAGATTATTCTTCATAGAGAGAAAAGATTTGACATTATAGAGAGAAAAGATTCAACATTATAGAGAGAAAAGATTTGACATTATAGAGAGAAAAGATTTGACATTATAGAGAGAAAAGATTCGACATCATAGAGAGAAAAGATTCGACATTATAGAGAGAAAAGATCCGACATTATAGAGAGAAAAGATCCGACATTATAGAGAGAAAAGATTCGACATTATAGAGAGAAAAGATTCGACATTATAGAGAGAAAAGATTCAACATTATAGAGAGAAAAGATTTGACATTATAGAGAGAAAAGATTCGACATTATAGAGAGAAAAGATTCAACATTATAGAGAGAAAAGATTTGACATTATAGAGAGAAAAGATTCGACATTATAGAGAGAAAAGATTCGACATTATAGAGAGAAAAGATCCGACATTATAGAGAGAAAAGATTCCACATTATAGAGAGAAAAGATTCAACATTATAGAGAGAAAAGATTCGACATTATAGAGAGAAAAGATCCGACATTATAGAGAGAAAAGATTCCACATTATAGAGAGAAAAGATTCGACATTATAGAGAGAAAAGATTCGACATTATAGAGAGAAAAGATTTGACATTATACAGAGAAAAGATTCAACATTATAGAGAGAAAAGATTTGACATTATACAGAGAAAAGATTCGACATTATACAGAGAAAAGATTCAACATTATAGAGAGAAAAGATCCGACATTATAGAGAGAAAAGATTCGACATTATAGAGAGAAAAGATTCAACATTATAGAGAGAAAAGATCCGACATTATAGAGAGAAAAGATTCGACATTATAGAGAGATAAGATTCGACATAGAGAGAGAAAAGATTCGATATTATAGAGAGAAAAGATTCGACATTATAGAGAGAAAAGATTCAACATTATAGAGAGAAAAGATTTGGCATTATAGAGAGAAAAGATTCGACATTATAGAGAGAAAAGATCCGACATTATAGAGAGAAAAGATTTGACATTATAGAGAGAAAAGATTCGACATAGAGAGAGAAAAGATTCGACATTATAGAGAGAAAAGATTCAACATTATAGAGAGAAAAGATTTGACATTATAGAGAGAAAAGATTCGGCATTATAGAGAAAAAAGATTCGACATTATAGAGAGAAAAGATTTGGCATTATAGAAAGAAAAGATCCGACATTATAGAGAGAAAAGATTCGGCATTATAGAAAGAAAAGATTCGGCATTATAGAGAGAAAAGATCCGACATTATATAGAGAAAAGATCCGACATTATATAGAGAAAAGATCCGACATTATAGAGAGAAAAGATTCGGCATTATAGAAAGAAAAGATTTGACATTATATAGAGAAAAGATCCGACATTATATAGAGAAAAGATCCGACATTATAAAGAGAAAAGATTCGGCATTATAGAGAGAAAAGATTCCGACATTATAGAGAGAAAAGATCCGACATTATATAGAGAAAAGATCCGACATTATAGAGAGAAAAGATCCGACATTATAGAGAGAAAAGATCCGACATTATATAGAGAAAAGATCCGACATTATAGAGAGAAAAGATCCGACATTATAGAGAGAAAAGATCCGACATTATAGAGAGAAAAGATCCGACATTATAGAGAGAAAAGATCCGACATTATAGAGAGAAAAGATCCGACATTATAGAGAGAAAAGATCCGACATTATAGAGAGAAAAGATTGCTCCTGGAATTGGGTGGGGGAAGTAAAATAAAAATTGTGATGATGATGAATGTTATTGGCTGATTGTAACCAAAGAGGAGGAGCAGTAAAATAGAACTAACTTGACAATTCAACATGAACGAGGAAGATTCGACAAAACATCTGTAGCACTACCCCCGTAGGAGCTGCTGTTTGTTTGATTTGGGTCTACGTCCTGCCTATCAACCCCTGGAAGTGGCTCAAACCTTCCCTTAGCACAACTGATATGAATAAGGAGTGTGAGACCTATTGAGTATTAGGAGACACAATCCTGCATACATCACACAATAACCTGTAAATGTTATTACCTTTGCTGGTCACTAGTCCTTCTAAGTGACAGAGATACTTCACACAAGTTATATGCTTAATCAAAGGTACCTTTACTCAGTATAAAAGGGAAGGGTAAAGAATCACATTAATACACACAGTTGACTCTGCATGCGCATTGCAGAGTCAATAAACCAATAAGGATAGGTATCACTGAGATTAGGTAATAACAGGAAATAACATCAGCTATATATATGTACATGTATCTATATGTGTCTCTGCATGGCTAACTGGTTGCTCGCGAGCTCCCCCTTTGTTGCAATACCTTGCACGTGTTCATTCCCTATAATAGGTAAGCAAGGCCTATCTGCGTCCCACTCAAAGTTCCTTTCTCCAATGAAGTCTTCGCTAGCCACCGTTGGTGCACAAGTTAAATTGTAATCCACAGGGTTTCAACAAGATGCTGTAATTATCCGCAATATACCTGAGTACTCGTGTGCCTGCCACCCACTAATGACGGATGCACCAATCTCTGATCACATAGTCTCCAGTGAGATACACTAGGCCGCAAGCTGTGGCGTGATAGGTGAAGTGTGGCTGGCACTAACTAAATCACTTTCCTCTAAGGTAGTAGTCAATTCTGGGCAGGTGCCCTTCTCACCAAACAGGCCCCGACTTTCAGATAGTCTCCTCTGGATTTGTCCCGGTCACTCGATCTCCACGCTTCTGCTTCAGCTGCAGTCTCCGGACTCCGTCACTAACAGTATATGGTGATAGACGACTCCGGTCTCTGCTGGGCAATCACAGGACGCTGTGGACGATCCTCTGCTGGAAATCACTCAGGCACTCCCGTAATTTAGGCCCAGGCTTCTGGCCTAATCCTTAGGAAGCAGGCCTCCGTGCCAGCTTCCTGCTTGATTGAGAGCTGGATCCAGAGAGAGAGAGAAGCTGACCCCTCCCCTGGTTTAAATAGTCTGCCCAGAAGGCTTTGCGGTGTTGCAATGCACTCTGGGTAATGTAGTCTGTCTTTTACTAAAAGCAACAGTCTTTTCTCCTAGCTGATATCTGTCCCAAAGTGCATTAGTTGCATTGTAACACTTATACCACCGGAGGGAGCCGGATTCCTTCTTACATATGGACATCCTGCTACACACTCCCCCCACTTAAAGTCTTTGGTCCCCAAAGAGGACAACAGTATGTAACCTAACACATACTTTGGCAATACCTGCAGGGAAATTTGTTAGTTTATGCATGACAATAAACAACTTGCCTTTTCATAAGCAGGATTTAAACTTAAACAGCTCATATCATAACACAGAGCCGACAGAGGAACCTCCCACCAATTATCACAAGGAGGGAGGTTGTCCTGTATACGGACCACCGACACTTGGGTGTCTGTTTCAGATGTGCTAGGGAGTGAGCTGGGGTTGTCTTCCACTGAATCTGAATCTGGAGTGGAAGAGCTAGACTGATCAATGGTTCTCTTAGAAGTGATGATGGCCTCCTCAGAGCATTCACCCAATTGGTCCTACGTCAGTCTTTTTGGGGGGTGAATTACTCTTCTTTCCCTCTGCTCTTTAGGTATCATATTCTCAAGGACATTGGGGCTGGCTGTTTCTAGAAGCTCTTCAGGGGCTTCCTCATCTAGTTCAGGCATGTTGGGCTCCAGAACTTCAGGAGCGTCCCGCTCTCCTTCAGATAGAGACAACGACCCTTCTTCTGGGTCTTCCATTGACAAAGAGTCTGAGTCATCAGCTACCTCCTCAATGAGAATGTTTGAAGGCACGAATTCAGGAGCTTCTGCCCGAAGAGTTCCATTGTCAACTGTTTTGGGTGAGGTTTGGGAGGTGGTCATGGGTTCTGGCAATTGGGATGACCACAACCAGTCAGATTCTGCTTCTTCATCCTCTTGACCTTCATTGTCAGAGTCTCCATCTCTCACATCTGGAAGCACTGTTTGAGATCGGGTGATGGGTCTGGAACCTTGAGAAGTTGAAGGGGTTTCTTGTGAGTCAGATGCAGGAGGCATGCGAACTGCCTCGGAGAGGGGCAACAAGTGATTCCTGTGCCAGGTCTTTAACGGTCCCACGCTTCCTTCTGGCCTAATTTGGTACACAGGAAGGTTTTCCAGCTTCTTGCAGATAACATAAGGTTGGGATTTCCAACGGTCAGCCAACTTATGTTTTCCCGGAATTCCCAAGTTCCTCAACAGCACTCTATCTCCTGGCTGTAAATCTTGAATTCTGACTCTTAGGTCAAAGTTTCTTTTATTTCTCCGTTGGTCAGATGCTGCTTGGGCCTTTTCAAAAGCTGTCTTCAGACTCTTTCTCAATCGGTCTACATACCCCTTGTGGGATGCTGCTGAGGTATGATCCAGCGATATGCCAAAGGCCAAGTCCACTGGCAACCGAGCCTCCCGCCCGAACATCAAACGGTATGGGGAATACCCGGTGACATCACTGGCAGTGCTATTGTAGGCATGCACTATGGCAGCTACATGCTTGCTCCAATGCTGCTTTTTCTCTGAACTCAGAGTCCCCAACATATCCAAGAGAGTCCGGTTAAACCGTTCAGGCTGAGCATCTCCTTGTGGGTGATAAGGGGTTGTCCTGGTCTTCTGGATGCCTAACAGGTCTAATAACTTCTTTATTAATTTGCTTTCAAAGTCTCTGCCCTGATCTGAATGAAGGCGTTGGGGTAGACCATAGTGCACAAAGAATTTTTCTACCAGTACTTTGGCTACTGTTGAGGCCTTCTGGTCTTTTGTTGGGAATGCTTGAGCATATCTGGAAAAGTGATCTGTTATCACCAAGACATTCCCTTGACCACTCAGATCAGGCTCCAGGCAAAGGAAGTCAATGCACACCAGTTCCATAGGTCCCTGACTTTGCAGATGGCCCATTGGGGCTGCTTGACGTGGCAAGGTCTTCCTTTGAATGCATCGGACACAGGAATGGCAATATCCTTCCACTTCAGCCCGCATGCAGGGCCAATAGAACCTATCCCGTACAAGGTGAAAAGTCTGTTCGGACCCTAGGTGACCATGGTTGTCATGGAGGGCAGCTAGGACCGCTTCTCGATATTTGGCTGGTAGAAACAGCTGCCACTTCTCTTCTGAGTCGTCAGAGGGGCCCCTTCGGTAGACCACCCCTTGACGTATCTGTAGCCGATCCCACTTCCTGCGCAACAATCGGGCTTCTCTTGGGGAGTCTGTTTCAAGCATCTTGGGATGCTGGCTTTCCAGGGCCTTTATCAGGAGTTTCCCTAAAGAGTCTTCTTCTTGCTCCTTTCTCAAATCCCTTTTTGTCAGCTTGGGCAAGCCCTCCCCTTCGACTTGGGTCACACTGCAATAGCACTTCGGTACTCCAACAGCTGAGACCCCAATTTCTTCGGCTCTTGACCCACCTCTGGCTTGAAGTTCTGTCCCCTGATATAGGGCTCGCACTCCCTCTGGGTCTAGTTGGGCCCATTCTTCGGTAGGGTCGGTGGGGGCATGAGACCTCCTGGACAGGGCATCTGCATCCCTATTTCCCACTCCGGGTCGGTACTTCAAGCTGAAGGTGAAGCTTGAAAGGGCAGCCAACCACCGGTGTCCCGTTGCATCCAACTTGGCAGTGGTCAGAAGGTAGGTGAGCGGGTTATTATCTGTCTTCACCACAAACTCCGCCCCATATAGGTAGTCTCTCAGTTTGTCTACCACTGCCCATTTCAAGGCCAGGAATTCAAGCTTGTGGGTAGGGTAATTCTTCTCAGCAGGTATCAGACTCCTGCTCACATATGCGACGGGTCTTAGGTAACCATCATGTTCCTGGTACAGCACCCCACGCAGCCCATCTCGGCTGGCATCTACATGCAGTTCATAAGGCTTCTTTGGATCAGCATAGGCCAGGACTGGTGCAGTGGTAAGACTCTTCTTTAACATCTGGAAGGCTTCCTCGCACTCCCCTGTCCACTGGTCTTGAATCGATTCTTTGGGCCTTCGGGGTCCCATGGTGAGTTTCACTGGTTTGACCAGCTCTGGAACATCATCTTCCCCTTCGTTTCTGAGTAACTCGTTCAGGGGTCTGGCAATCTTGGCGAATCCTTCTACAAATCTTCTGTAGTAAGAACAGAACCCCAGGAATGACCGAAGCTCAGTCACGTTGGTAGGTCTCGGCCAAGAGGTGACGGCATCCAGCTTCTCTGGGTCCGTGGCCACCCCTTCTGCAGAAACGATATGGCCCAGGTAATGGACTGAGGACTGGTAAAATTGACACTTCTCTGGGGGGAGTTTCAGGCCCTCTTCACTGAGCCTCTTCAGGACCTTCTCCAGTCTCTCTTCATGCTCTTCTAGGGTTCTCCCGAACACGATGACGTCGTCCAAATATACCAGTACCTCTATTAGATTCATGTCCCCGACGGTTCTCTCCATTAGCCTTTGGAAAGTGGCGGGGGCTCCTGATAACCCTTGAGGCATACGGCTGAACTCAAAGAACCCCACAGGGGTGATGAAGGCTGTCTTCTCCCGATCCTCAGGGTGCATGGGGATTTGGTAATATCCACTTTTTAGATCCATTACACTGAACCACTTGGCCCCTGACAGACTCTGCAGGGCGTCTTCAATTCGGGGAGTGGTGTATTGATCTGGGATGGTCCTTCTGTTTAGTGTTCTGTAGTCGATACACAGTCTCAGCGACCCGTTCTTCTTTCAGACTACCACTATTGGAGAAGCGTAAGGGCTCCTGGATTCTCGAATAATCCCCGTCCTCTTCAGCTCAGCCAACTGTTACCGCAAGTCTTCTAAGTCACCCAGTGGGACCCGTCGAACTCTCTCTCTAAAGCGCTTATCTTCTTGTAAGCGTATCTTGTGAGTGGCACTCCTTGCGCACCCCACATCGAACTCATCTTTAGAGAAGATCTTTTCCCACCTTGCAAGTTGAGCTTTGGCCCTTTTTCTCCATTCTGGTGGGAGGGCCGTGTCTTCAGAACAGAGCTTCTCTATGGTGACTTCACCCCTTTCTTCTTTCTTCAATTCACACGGGGCAATGGGGGTGGCTGGATTCACCTGGCCCAACAGCATTCTGGCCGGCACCTTCACTGGTGTATTAGCAGTGTTCCTTATACTCACTGAAACCCTCCCATGGCTTTTCTGTAGGGCCTTCAATGGGATCACTTTGGGGATTACTTCAATCCCTTTCTGTCTTTCCTGTGGGCCTGGTTCGAAGACAATGAAGGGGCCTGGCTGTTTCCATGTGAGCTTGACAGAAGCCCTCAGGCAAGTCACCTCTCCCGGTTGTAATACCTTCTCCGTCTTGTCTAGCTTCCAAATCTTGCCAACTCCCTCAGCCGGGGCCTTCTGCTCCAGTACCAGGCGCTGGTAGGCTTGCCTTAACATGGGGTGGACTCTTGTGGTCGGGGCTTCTTCCTGTTGGGCCAACGGTGTCAGCAGTCGCCTGACTAGATCAGTGTTGGTCCCTATGATGAGTGAGCTCTTGCTGGCCCCTGGTGGGCGAGGGCACACTACTGCCAGAGTATCGAAGGTCTCTGTCTCCCCAGCCACTGAGGGATCAAAAGTCAACTTGATTGGCAGGTAACCGTCATAGGGAAAGCTCTGAGTTCCAATACCCCATATTTCCAGTTCCTCTAATTTCTGTAGGGGCAGATGTTTAAGATGTTTATCATAGAAATCCCTATACAGAAGAGTCACTTGAGCCCCAGTGTCAAGAAGAGCCTTGGTGTAGATCACTTCTACTTGTATGGAGACTACTGGAGAAGGCCCCACTAACTTGGCAGGGAACTCCTTCAACACAGACTTCTTGCTGGGTTCAGTTACCTGTACCCTCACTTCTTTTTTTCTTGAGTTTCCGGTGGGTCTCAGTCCCTTCTGGGTCTGGTGTGCACTGGCCTCCTGTTCAACAGCAGCCCGAGTTGTGGGACGGGGCCTAATTGGCAGAGGTTTAGGTCCCTGACTCTGATGTTTTGGATCATTGGACTTCTTGAAGGAGTTCGTGGAAACTGGTGGGCGCCCGGCTGACTCCTTCACCGGGGCCCTCTGAAGTTTTCCGCCGGCTTGCGATATCCTGATGCAACTTCATCTGGGCTGGGACACACTGCTCTAACATGCCCGATTCCCCCACAATTGAAGCATGTTATCAATCTCTTAGGCTTCTGTACTAGTTCCATATTGGAGCTAGGAGGTTTTTTTTGTTCCTCTGATGTGTTCTTGTTGTGTGGCACAGAGGCCTGGCTAGTCAGCATGGACACCATTTCTACTAGTTGTGACACCTGGGTCTTTAGGAGTTCAACTTCTGAATCACCTTCTTCTGCACTTAACATTCTGACTCGGGCAGTTGGTTCGGTGTGTTGACTCCTCCTTTTGTCTTCCAACATGGCCTCCTCCTCCCTGACTATCCGGATCAAGTCGGGGTATTCCAGGCTGCTCCCGTCCCGCCGGGTGCATAGCAATAATGCGATGGGGTCCAAGGGTTGAGCTCCCCTCAACACCTGCTGGGCACGGGCCTCATCCACTTTTCTTGGATCGATCCCTTTCTTCAGTAGGATCCGATGCAGGATCTTATCCAGGCGTCCTATGAATTCTGACAGCTTCTCTCCCTCTTTTTGGTAGCAATGCCCCAGCTGGTAAGTGAGTTCAGTGACGTTTTCCGTCCCGCCGAACACATTCTGCAGAATATCCAGATAATCCTGTGCATTGCAGTCCTTCTTGCTTAACTTGAGGTTACGTATGGCCTCCAGAGCAGGCCCCTTTAAGCTTTCCACAATCCGTTGTTTTTTTTGTTGTTCTGGCACCTCCCATTCTTCTAGGGCCTGAGTGGCGCCATCTAGCCACTCTTCAAATCCATCTTCCACTGAAGGTACAGGTTTCTTCCCAGAAAAGGTCCTGAGTTTCCTGTATCCTGACATCAGGTAGTCTGGAGGGTCCTTTTTACACTTGGTCACAATCTCCCCCAGGACAGCGCACAATTCTGAGCTAAGGGTGGTCAATGGTGGTGAACCGGGACCCTTTTGTTGGGCGCTCCCTCCTGTGCTGGGGCCTCCTGAAGTAGTGGATGTGGGGCCATCTTTATTCTCTTCTGGGTGTATCAGGAGGAGTTCTACTTGGTTTGTAGTTTTTATGCTGGCACCCTTGAAGTAGTCAGAGATTCCGTTCCTCCACTCACATAATGCATAGGTGTGGGGATTTACAGTATCTGTCTTTATGTCAATCACCCATGGCTTCCTGTCCATGGACAATGCTCTCAAGACTGGAGTTAGCTGCTCCTCTACCCAGGCCTCTCTCTGGATTTCAACCACCAGGCCATTTCCGGGTAGGATGCCTTCATCCCTGCACCACCGGGCTACGGCAGCAGGGTCCATTTCTGTGCTGTAAGGGTTCTGTCTAGGGGGAAAGTTGATTGCAGAACCGTAGAATATCCCGGACGAGCCCCCACGTGTAGCACTACCCCCGTAGGAGCTGCTGTTTGTTTGATTTGGGTCTACGTCCTGCCTATCAACCCCTGGAAGTGGCTCAAACCTTCCCTTAGCACAACTGATATGAATAAGGAGTGTGAGACCTATTGAGTATTAGGAGACACAATCCTGCATACATCACACAATAACCTGTAAATGTTATTACCTTTGCTGGTCACTAGTCCTTCTAAGTGACAGAGATACTTCACACAAGTTATATGCTTAATCAAAGGTACCTTTACTCAGTATAAAAGGGAAGGGTAAAGAATCACATTAATACACACAGTTGACTCTGCATGCGCATTGCAGAGTCAATAAACCAATAAGGATAGGTATCACTGAGATTAGGTAATAACAGGAAATAACATCAGCTATATATATGTACATGTATCTATATGTGTCTCTGCATGGCTAACTGGTTGCTCGCGAGCTCCCCCTTTGTTGCAATACCTTGCACGTGTTCATTCCCTATAATAGGTAAGCAAGGCCTATCTGCGTCCCACTCAAAGTTCCTTTCTCCAATGAAGTCTTCGCTAGCCACCGTCGGTGCACAAGTTAAATTGTAATCCACAGGGTTTCAACAAGATGCTGTAATTATCCGCAATATACCTGAGTACTCGTGTGCCTGCCACCCACTAATGACGGATGCACCAATCTCTGATCACATAGTCTCCAGTGAGATACACTAGGCCGCAAGCTGTGGCGTGATAGGTGAAGTGTGGCTGGCACTAACTAAATCACTTTCCTCTAAGGTAGTAGTCAATTCTGGGCAGGTGCCCTTCTCACCAAACAGGCCCGACTTTCAGATAGTCTCCTCTGGCTTGTCCCGGTCACTCGATCTCCACGCTTCTGCTTCAGCTGCAGTCTCCGGACTCCGTCACTAACAGCATATGGTGATGGACGACTCCGGTCTCTGCTGGGCAATCACAGGACGCTGTGGACGATCCTCTGCTGGAAATCACTCAGGCACTCCCGTAATTTAGGCCCAGGCTTCTGGCCTAATCCTTAGGAAGCAGGCCTCCGTGCCAACTTCCTGCTTGATTGAGAGCTGGATCCAGAGAGAGAGACGCTGGCCCCTCCCCTGGTTTAAGTAGTCTGCCCAGAATGCTTTGCGGTGTTGCAATGCACCCTGGGTAATGTAGTCTGTCTTTTACTAAAAGCAACAAAGTCTTTTCTCCTAGCTGATATCTGTCCCAAAGTGCATTAGTTGCATTGTAACACTTATACCACCGGAGGGAGCCGGATTCCTTCTTACATATGGACATCCTGCTACACATCGAAAAACATACAAACGTCAAATCTGTCATTGAAGGCTTATGGTGTCTGTTGAAAGTTCTAAGAAGATTCGACGGAGCAGCTAAACTGTACGACGCCGCAATCGTACATTTCCAGTCAAATGCTCCTCCCATAGGCTATAGAAGAATTCTAATGTTGGTTGACTAGTAATAGTAATGAATAAATATAATTATTACTAGTGTCATACAACATTAGAATTCTACTATAGCTTGTAGGCGGAGCATTCGTCTTGAAATGTACGATCGCGGCGTCGTGCAGTCCTGCTGCTCCGTTGAATCTTCTTTGAACATTCGACAGACACCATGAGCCTTCAATAACAGATTCGACCCCCTAGTTCATACAGATTTTCGGACGAATGCAATTTCTAACGAAAAACAAAATAAATAAAAACGAATTTCGGGAGTAACGAAATAAATTTATTTTTCGGACGAAAACGAAATTCCGAAACAAAATATTTCAGTGTGCACATGTCTAGTATTTATCACCTCTCACAGTTCACCCTGCCCCCCCCCTGCTAGTAATGGGTTGGACCCCCTTTATTAGGTCCCCCTTGCCAGTAGCAGGTTGGACTCCTTTGGCCTTCATTCTTGGTGGCATAGATACAACAAGGTGTTGGAAACGTTCCTCAGAGATTTTGCTCCATAGTGACATGATGACATCACACAGTTGCTGCAGATTTGACGGCTGCACATCCATAATGCCAATCTCCCATTCCACCACATCCCAAAGGTGCTCTATTGGATGAGATGTGGTGAGTGTGGAGGCCATTGGAGGACAGTGACCTCATTGTCCAATGGTGAGATGATTGGAGCTTTGTGACATGGTGCATTATCCTGCTGGAAGGAGATGGGGACACTGTAGTCATAAAGGGATGGACATGGCAAGCAACAATACTCAGGTTGGTGGTGGTGATTAAACCATGGGGGGCCCAAAGTGTGCCCATCCCCCACACCATTACACCCCCACCACCAGCCTGAACTGGTGATATCCCCTCCCCCACACCATTACACCCCCACCACCAGCCTGAACCAGTGATACCCCATCCCCCACACCATTACACCCCCACCACCAGCCTGAACCAGTGATATCCCATCCCCCACACCATTACACCCCCACCACCAGCCTGAACCAGTGATACCCCATCCCCCACACCATTACACCCCCACCACCAGCCTGAACCAGTGATATCCCATCCCCCACACCATTACACCCCCACCACCAGCCTGAACCAGTGATACCCCATCCCCCACACCATTACACCCCCACCACCAGCCTGAACCGGTGATACCCCATCCCCCACACCATTACACCCCCACCACCAGCCTGAACCGGTGATACCCCATCCCCCTCACCATTACACCCCCACCACGAGCCTGAACCGGTGATACCCCATCCCCCTCACCATTACACCCCCACCACCAGCCTGAACCGGTGATACCCCATCCCCCACACCATTACACCCCCACCACCAGCCTGAACCAGTGATATCCCATCCCCCACACCATTACACCCCCACCACCAGCCTGAACCAGTGATACCCCATCCCCCACACCATTACACCCCCACCACCAGCCTGAACCAGTGATATCCCATCCCACACACCATTACACCCCCACCACCAGCCTGATCCAGTGATACCCCATCCCCCACACCATTACACCCCCACCACCAGCCTGAACCAGTGATATCCCATCCCCCACACCATTACACCCCCACCACCAGCCTGAACCGGTGATATCCCATCCCCCACACCATTACACCCCCACCACCAGCCTGAACCGGTGATATCCCATCCCCCACACCATTACACCCCCATCACCAGCCTGATCCAGTGATATCCCATCCCCCACACCATTACACCCCAACCACCAGCCTGAACCGGTGATACCCCATCCCCCACACCATTACACCCCCACCACCAGCCTGAACCAGTGATATCCCATCCCCCATACCATTACACCCCCACCACCAGCCTGAACCAGTGATACCCCATCCCCCCAACATTACACCCCCACCACCAGCCTGAACCGGTGATACCCCATCCCCCACACCATTACACCCCCACCACCAGCCTGAACCGGTGATACCCCATCCCCCACACCATTACACCCCCACCACCAGCCTGAACCGGTGATACCCCATCCCCCATACCATTACACCCCCACCACCAGCCTGAACCAGTGATACCCCATCCCCCACACCATTACACCCCCACCACCAGCCTTAACCGGTGATATCCCATCCCCCCCACCATTACACCCCCACCACCAGCCTGAACCGGTGATACCCCATCCCTCACACCATTACACCCCCACCACCAGCCTGACCCGGTGATGCCCCATCCCCCACACCATTACACCCCCACCACCAGCCTGAACCGGTGATATCCCATCCCCCACACCATTACACCCCCACCACCAGCCTGAACCGGTGATACCCCATCCCCCACACCATTACACCCCCCACCACCAGCCTGAACCGGTGATACCCCATCCCCCACACCATTACACCCCCACCACCAGCCTGAACCGGTGATATCCCATCCCCCACACCATTACACCCCCACCACCAGCCTGAACCGGTGATACCCCATCCCTCACACCATTACACCCCCACCACCAGCCTGAACCGGTGATATCCCATCCCCCACACCATTACACCCCCACCACCAGCCTGAACCGGTGATGCCCCATCCCCCACACCATTACACCACCACCACCAGTCTGAACCGGTGATACCCCATCCCCCACACCATTACACCCCCACCACCAGCCTGAACCGGTGATTCCCCCATCCCCCACACACCATTGCACCACCACCACCAGTCTGAACCGGTGATATCCCATCCCCCACACCATTACACCCCCACCACCAGCCTGAACCGGTGATACCCCATCCCCCACACCATTACACCCCCACCACCAGTCTGAACCGGTGATACCCCATCCCCCACACCATTACACCCCCACCACCAGCCTGAACCGGTGATACCCCATCCCCCACACCATTACACCCCCACCACCAGCCTGAACCGGTGATACCCCATCCCCCACACCATTACACCCCCACCACCAGCCTGAACCGGTGATATCCCATCCCCCACACCATTACACCCCCACCACCAGCCTGAACCAGTGATACCCCATCCCCCACACCATTACTCCCCCACCACCAGCCTGAACCGGTGATAGAAGGCAGGATGGATCCATGCGCCAAATGCTGACCCCACTATCTGAATGTTGGAGCTGAAATCCAGACTCATCAGACCCGGCAACGTTTTTCCAATCTTCTATTCTCCAATGTTGGTGATTCTGTGCCAATTGTAGCCTCAGTTTCCTGTTCTTAGCTGACAGGACCGGCACCTGGTGGGGTCTTCTGCTGCTGACCAATGTGAGCGCGCTAAGAACCGCGGATTATACTTTTTTTGCCTTGATGATCTTTTTACCCTGTAAGTAGAATTTTAAATAAATTTTAATTTGACCTTACGGGCTTCACTATGCTGCCTTTCTTTCTGTATGGGTTTAACATTTCCTGCTGAGGTCTGCATATATGATATCCAAATCCTGGAAGTTCCTTTGATGTTGAAATTATCGGACACTTCGGTTGTTACTCTATCAAGATAGGAGAGCCTTATCCATCTGTGACCCTCTGCATTTCACTACATGCTTATGATGCTGGCTTTTTGGTAAGCAGACTGTGAGCACATTTTTTGTGGTGGTGTGTTATCTGTTCACACTGAAGTCTTTGGTGGTGGAGTTCTTCAATTTCCTGCATCCATTTCTTTCGTCATGAATTATATGGACTGATTTTCACTTTGAAGCGCTGCATTTTTGGTTTTATACTTTTTTGAGTTTGCTTTATTCACAGACTGTGCACGCTGCTTTATATATTTATATTTTTGCTGTTAGCGCAAGTATTTGTTCACCCTGTAGCCCATCTGCTTCAAGGTTGGATGTGTTGTGCGGTCAGAAATGGTATTCTGCATACCTTGGGTCTAACGAGTGTAATTAGAGTTACTGTTGTCTTTCTATCATCTGGAACCAGTCTGCCCATTCTCCTCTGACCTCAACAAGGCATTTTCCTCCCCACAACTGCCGCTCACTGGATATTTTCTCTTTTTCCCACCATTCTCTGTAATCCCGAGAGATGGTTGTGTGTGAAAATCCCAGAAATTCTCAGACCGGCCCGTCTGCCACCAACAACCACCATGCCACGTTCAAAGTCACTTCAATCCCCTTTCTTCCCCTCATTATGATGCTTGATTTGAACTTTAGCAAGTCGTTGAAAGGTACTGGTTCTGTTGGACCCTCTTGGCTCGAGCTGGACTTAGGATCTGTATCATGATTATTAGTTCATATTGGTTCATACCTTACAGTCGTCTTCACCACGTCTAGATGCCTAAATGCATTGAGCTGCTGCCATGTGATGATTAGCAATTTGTATTACGGAGCAATGGAACAGGTGTGCCTGGTAAAGTGGCCGGTGAGTGTACATCGCAGTTTAGGGTTTTCTTGTATGAAAAGATCCCAAGCGTTCCGGATTGCCATACGTCAGGCAGTGTTCCCTGTACACATCCTAAGGCCCCCATTTTCGGCTTTCGCCGGAGCGCGCCGGTAACTCTGGCCACACACCCTCCGAATGTCATTTTATAGCCATCCGGATTTCTCTTTCCTTTTAAATTCTCCTTTGAGCCTCTAAGTTCTCCGAAGTCTCGTAAATTGCGGCTCTTTTCCTGCTGACTGCTCCGTCTCGCTTTAAGATAACTCACTTTGAGTGGCAGCCGGGAGACTTTAAATTCCGCATGAAGGATGCGGCATCAAGGGGGTGGGATGTTTCAGCGCGAATGTAATTTAATAAATGTCATGCGAGGCACAGAAGAAGCGGAATGTCTCACGACCCCGACACTGATTTATCTGCCGCCAGTTCACCAAGTCACGTCTGCCAAGCCGCGGCTGCCAACACATTTATTCCAGGGGCGGAAAAAGTTTCAGCAAAAAGCTCTGGAATGGCGGTGTGAGCGGCGTGACAATGACGGCGGGATGTGGAAAGCGTCTGAAATCCGTCCGTGTGCTGGGAGGAGAAAGTAAATTCCAACCTTAATTGGGACGGCTCCCCGTGTCGCGGACGGAAGCGCGTGGAATTATTACCTCTCTGTGCATACGGTGATAAAAAAAAGAAATAAAAAAAATGCCACGTGAAATTGAAGCAGAGAAGTGAAATAATTGCAACGCCGCGCTCTACGTCTCTGGAATAGGAGAGAGATGGAGGCACAGCGAGGAAGAGTCCGCAATGATTGATGTATGGGCTGATCTAAGGAGGCTTCACTGACCTCCTGGCCCGGGGTGAGGACTTCCTCTAGTGCCGCACTTACATAGTCAACATGCATGCCGGCTGTCCCAGATTTGCCGGGACAGTCCTGCGTTTTGGAAACCACCGCGCCCATTACATGTTACCTCCTTTTTTCTCTTATAAGTTTAGCGATTCGGAGGCTGATTGTGGAACTGGAGACTGGAGGCGCTGAACCAGAGCTCTGGTAATCGTTCTGATTATCTCCGGACAAAATCTGGAAAGTTCCCCGGTATGGCTATCAGTCCCTGGAAAAGTGTTCCCCTGAAACAAGTTAGGGGGATGCGTCCACCGTGTCCATTCTACGTTCTAGACCAGGGGTCTCCAAACTTACTAAACAAAAGACCAGTTTATTATCCTTCAGACTTTAGAGGGTCCGGACTGTGGCCAGTATGAGTAAAAAAGGTCCTGCCCTCGGTAATAATGCCCCATCATTGGTTTTAGGGAGGAATAGTGCCCCAGTATTGGTGTCAGTGGGAGGAATAGTGCCCCATCCTTGGTGTCAGTGGGAGGAATAGTGCCCCATTATTGGTGTCCATAGGACGAATAGTGTCCCATCATTAGTATCAGTGGGAGGAATAGTGTCCCATCATTGGTGTCAGTGGAAGTAATAGTGCCCCATCATTGGTGTCAGTGGGAAGAATAGTGCCCCATCATTGGTGTCAGTGGGAGGAATAGTGCCCCATCATTGGTGTCAGTGGGAGGAATAGTGCCCCATCATTGGTGTCCATAGGAGGAATAGTGTCCCATCATTAGTATCAGTAGGAGGAATAGTGCCCATCGTTGGTGTCAGTGGGAGGAATAGTTTCCCATCATTGGTGTCAGTGGGAAGGATAGTGTCCCATCATTAGTATCAGTGGGAGGAATAGTGTCCCATCTTTGGTGTCGGTGGGAGGAATAGTTTCCCATCGTTGGTGTCAGTGGGAGGAATGATGTCCCATCATTGGTATCAGTGGGAGGAATGATGTCCCATCATTGGTGTCGGTGGGAGGAATAGTTTCCCATCATTGGTGTTAGTGGGAGGAATAGTGTCCCATCATTGGTGTCAGTGGGAGGAATAGTGCCCCATCTTTGGTGTCAGTGGGGGGAATAGTGCCCCATCATTGGTGTCAGTGGGGGGAATAGTGCCCCATCATTGGTATCAGTGGGAGGAATAGTGCCCCATCATTTGGGTTTTCCTGCCTGGGCCTGGTCCCACTCCTCTTGTTGAAAACACCCAACACAAATAGTGGGAGTCCCTTGTAACAGTCCCAGCAGATGTGCATACGCCACCACCACCAGAGTCCCAGAGAGATGGAAGAAGCTGTCACCCGGTTTCACACTCCAGTATCCAATAAAAACCAAAAGCGCCAGTTTTGGGTGGACTGACCCTTTGATCCCACAAGCGTGACATAAAATCCTTCTTTTTTTTTCCCCATGTCGTCGTCTGCATTATTCATGTTATAAAAACTGGAAAGATTTGTGATCATGAGAGAGGCGCCATAACGGCGGCCTGGGGGGAGGTAAAATGTAGCTGCGATAGCCAGCGGGCAGACCGCAGAGGGTACAGGTGACCCCAGCCTTTCATGGGAGGCTGAGCCATGGCGCGGCGGGTCACAGGCAGACACATAAGACGCGCTCGCCTCGCAGCGAGCTTCCAGCCCCGGCCTCCCTCCCGTTTTGCTGCAACGCATCCCAGATGTTTGAGTCTGGGATATTAAAGCCATTAATTACTCTCCGGTCAGCGGCATGTCAGCCGGTTGCTCGGAAAGCTATAAAAGTGCCACGTCTGATTCATCGGAGCCCCCAGCTAAGGCGCCATAAGTGTGACATTTTACTAAAATTAAATACTCAGCCTTGTAGGACATGTGTCATTTTATCGGAACCATCCGTCATTTTTACGTCTCCGCTGCAATCTGCGTCTTTTGTGCTTCCTCGCATTCAGACGGTTTTTACTTTTCTCTCCCTTGTTGTGACAAATCCTTCAGTGCTTATTTCATTTCCATTGTAACGTACTTCCTCTGTTTAATGCCAAATCATCGTTCCTTCTTCTTGGTAGGGTTGTCAGTCACGACCATTCACCGCGATTCGCAGCCAGACTTCACTTGAAGGAATCTTCTCTTGGAAATGAAAAGCTACCAGGTGCCTATAAGGTGGGTTCCGCGTGCCCCAAGTTCTGCAAAACAGAAACCACTTGGTACATCTGCAGTTCAGGGCTATCCAAATCCATTTCTCTAAACCCCGGACTCTTTATTCTTCTGGTCTCTGGAGGAGCTCTAACACCAGGACCACTCAGTGGCCTCCTGACTAGTCTAGATGGAGCTAATCTAGGGTTGCCATCTGTACGGGATTCACCCGGACAGTCCAGGTTCTGAACCATCTGCCCGGTTTTCAGGCTGTCTGAAACCCGGACAGACCATTCAGGCAGGGGGAGCCCCATTAGCATATGTGTCACTGTAGAGACAGCAGCAGTGTCACTGCTTCTCCATAAATACACTGTGCTGGTGTGTTTGAATCTAACGCTCATTCCTGTCTCTCCCCCTCCAGCCTCCTGCAGGGTCTCTCTTATCTGTGACTTAACCCACCCCCACCCCTCCGATCACTAGTGCAGTGTTCTTAGAGAACCCGGGAGGCGGAGCTAAGGAGGAGATCACTGTACATACTGCCGGGCTGGCGCTGCTCACGCTACATGCAGGGAAGAGGTGAGCTGAGATTTTTTTCTCTGAGGAGTAATCGTGTCCCAAACCTTAACTTCTAACTGGGATCCAATTCAGGCCGAACTTTGGCTGTTCAGGTTTTTGGACAAGTGCCTGAACTTTTGCCAATCCAGCCCCCATTTGGTGGGAGCCAAGCATCATACTGTATATAGAAGTAATATTTCTACTATCTTTAGAGGATCTCAAATCTCAGGACCACTTAGTGTCCTCCTGACCATAAAAATATCTCACATACTCAGGACCATCACGGTGAGCACTAACATAATGTCCTGTGTGCTCGCCTTACAGGAACATGAGGGGCCTCCAACATGACAAAGTCTACACCAGCACTCTGAGCCCTCTCCATAACTTCTAACTGAAAACTAGTTTGGCCTGAACTCTGGCTGTTCAGGTGTTTGGACAAACGCCTGAAATTTTTCCAGTCCAGCCCCCATTGGATGGGAGCCAAGCATCATGTATAGTATTATTTCTACCATCTCTAAAGGAGCTCAAACCCCAGGACTACTCAGTGGTAGGGATGAGCTTTATGTTTGGGTCAAACATGAGTTAGACTCGAACATTGGCTGTTCGCCCGTTCGCCAAAAAACAATTTGGGGTGTTCGCGGCAAATTCGAAAGCCGCGGAACACCCTTTAAAAGTCTATGGGAGAAATCAAAAGTGCCAATTTTAAAGGTTAATATGCAAGTTTTTGTCATAAAAAGTGTTTGGGGACCCAGGTCCTGCCCCAGGGGACATGTATCAATGCAAAAAAAAGTTTTAAAAACTACAGTTTTTTCGGGAGCAGTGATTTTAGTAATGCTTAAAGTGAAACAATAAAAGTGAAATATTCCTTTAAATTTCGTACCTGGGGGGTGTGTATAGTATGCCTGTAAAGTAGCGCATGTTTCCCGTGTTTAAAACAGTCCCTGCACAAAATGAAATTTCTAAAGGAAAAAAAGTCATTTAAAACTACTCGCGGCTATCATGAATTGTTGGGTCCCGGAAATACAGATAAAAGTCATTGAAAAAAACGGCATGGGTCTGGGTCTGGCAAGATTATTAGGGGAACCGTGAACCAAAATAAAAAAAAAATGCGTGGGGGTCCCCCCAAATTTCATACCAGGCCCTTCAGGTCTGGTATAGATATTGAAAGGAACCCTGCGCCAATTTTTATTTAAAAAAATGGCGTAGGGGCCCCCCTCAAAATCCATACCAGACCCTTCAGCATACGTCACGGGTGGCCCCGCCCTTGGCTATATAAAAGCTGTCAAGCGGGTCTCGCGTCATTCAGCGGGCCGCCTCCCATGGAGGCAGAATCGATCGTGGCGGCATGTATCGTCGGTCGTAGAAGGATTACATCGCTGGAATTTATTTTTTATTTTTTATTAAAGGACTTGTCCCAAGGTGTGTGTGTTTTTTTTACCATTTTTGTCACTTTTTTGGGTGAAATGGTAGGGGTACAATGTACCCCTTTATAAATTCACATGGGAGGGCTGGGATCTGGGGGTCCCCTTTGTTAAAGGGGGCTTCCAGATTCCGATAAGCCCCCCGCCCGCAGACCCCCACAACCACCGGGCAAGGGTTGTGGGGATGAGGCACTTGTCCCCATCAACATGGGCACATCCTACCCATGTTGAGGGCATGTGGCCTGGTACGGTTCAGGAGGGGGGGCGCTCTCTCATCCCCCCTCTTTTCCTGCTCGGATAAAGGGTCTGGTATGGATTTTTGGGGGGAACCCCACGCCATTTTTTTTTACATTTTGGTTCGGGGTTCCCCTTAATATTCATAACAGACCCAAAGGGCCTGGTAATGGACTGGGGGGGACCCATGCTGTTTTTTTCATGAGTTTTATCTGTATTGCCGGGAGCCGACAAGTCATTACAGCTGCGAGTACTTTTAAATGACTTTTTTTCCTTTAGAAATGTAATTTTGTGCAGGGACAGTTCTAAACACGGGAAACATGCGCCACTTTACAGGCATACTTTACACACTCTCTAGGTACGAAATTTAAAGGAATATTTCACTTTATTGTTTCACTTTAAGCATTATTAAAATCACTGCTCCCAAAAAAACTGACATTTAAATAGATACCTAACATGTCACGCTTTAAAATTGCGCACACTCATGGAATGGCGCCAAACTTCGGTTCTTAAAAATCTCCATAGGCGACGCTTTGAAATTTTTTACAGGTTACCAGGTTAGAATTACAGAGGAGGTCTAGTGCTAGAATTGCTGCACGCGCTCTAACGCACGCGGCGATACCTCACATGTGTGGTTTGAACAGCGTTTACAAATGTGGGCGGGACTTACGTGTGCGTTCGCTTCTGAGCGCGAGCTACCGGGGACAGGGGCGTTTTAATTTTTTTTTATTATTATTATTATTATTTTTTTACTTAATTTTTTTTTTTTACACTTTTTTTTTACATTTTTTTTTTTTTTATCACTTTTATTCCTATTACAAGGAATGTAAACATCCCTTGTAATAGGAATGGTGTGTGACAGGTCCTCTTTATGGAGAGATGCGGAGTCAATAAGACCCCACATCTCCCCTCCAGTCTGGAAAGCATGAGATTGTGAATGAAATTTCACCGATCTCATGCTTACTAGCCGCAATCGCGGCTTTGTTTACTTCTGAGGACCCGGGCGTGACGTCATCACATCGCGTCCGGGCCTCCGACGGTCATAGAAATGACTGGTGACCATCTGGTCACCAGTCATCTCTATGCTTGTTATGTGACAAGACAGTGGCGCCGGACGATTCTTTCTCCGGGCCCCCGATGGCACGGGAGAGCCCGGAGAGGCACCGGATGGCGGCGGGAGGGGGGTGATGTTACCTCCCGCCGCCTATAAGAACGATCAAGCGGCGGAACCGCCGCTATGATTGTTCTTATCGTCCACAGAATCTCCAGCTGAAGAGAAGGATATCAGAATGATGCCTCTAGCTGCAGGCATCATTCAGATATCCCCCCTTAAAGACTAGGACGTCATATGACGCCCACCCAGGATGGGAGATCCCATTTGTGGACGTCATTTGACAATGGACGGGTAAGGAAGTGGTTAATATAATGTCCTGTGTGCTCGCCTTACAGGAACATGAGGAGTTTCCAACATGACAAAGTCTACACCAGTGTTTCTCAGTGCCAGTGCTCAAGGCACCCCAACAGGTCATGTTTTCAGGATTTCCCTCAGATGAAGCGGCTGTGGTAATTACTTAGGCAGTAAAACTGATCAAATCACCTGTGCAAAATAATGGAGAGCCTGAAAATCTGACCTGTTGGGGCGCCTTGAGGACTGGAGTTGAGAAACTCTGGTCTACACCCCCACTCTGAGCCCTCTCCATAACTTCTAACTGGGAACCTATACCCGAACTCTGGCTGTTCAGGTGTGTGGACAAATGCCTGAACTTTTGCCAGTCCTGCCCCCATTGAATAGGAGCCAAGCATCATGTATAAAATTATTAGTTCTACCATCTCTGGATGAGCTCAAACCCCAGGACCATTCAGTGGCCTCCTGACCAATCTAGCTAGAGCTAATCATGTCCCAAACCAGGCCTAACATATTCCACATACCCAGGGCCATCACAGTGGGCACTAACATAATGTCCCATGTGCTCACTTTACAGGAACATGAGGGGCCTCCAACATGACAACGTCTACACCACCACTCTTAGCCCTCTCCATAACTTCTAACTGTGTTTGGGCAAATGTCTGAACTGTTTCCTATCCAGCCCTGTTCAGGGGGATTCAAGCATCATATATAGAAGTAATATTTCTATTATCCATAGAGGACCAAACTCTAGGACCACTCAGTGGCCTCCTGACCAGTCTAGTTGAAGCTAATCATGTCCCAAATCAGGGGTAAAATATCTCAGGGCCATCACAGTGAGCACTAATGTAATATTCCGTGTGCTCACCCTACAGGAACAGGAGGAGCTTCCAATGTGACAAAGTCTAAACCACCAGTCTGAGCCCTCTCCATAACTTCTAACTGGGAACCAGTGTGGGCCTAACTCTGGCTGTTCAGGCGTTTGGACAAACGCCTGAACTTTTGCCCGTCCAGCCCCCATTGGGTGGGAGCCAAGCATCATATATAGAAGTAGTATTTCTACCATCTCTGGAGGAGCTCAAACCCCAAGGACTACTTAGTGGCCGAGTCCTCACCAGTCTAGATGGAGCTAATCAGATCCCAAACCAGGGATAAAATAGTCCACATACTCAGGGCCATTACAGTGGACACTAACATAATGTCCCATGTGCTCACCCTACAGGAACATGAGGAGCCACCAACATCACAAAGTCTACACCACCACTTTGAGTCCTCTCCATAACTTCTAACTGGTAACCCGTTCGGGCCAAACTCTGGCTGTTCAGGTGTTTGGACAAATGCCTAAACTTTTGCATAATCTAGCCCCACTCGGTGGGGGCCAAGCATTACATATAGAAGTAGCATTTCTACTGCTTTCCGCTGTCACTAGTTCCTAAGGAAGTCATGGGTGCTTGCACCTGCCAAGAACCACTGACATTACTGAGAATCCCCAAGACCACCAGATTATTAAATAATCAATTGGATAAACAAACCACAGCATTTCGGGGCTCACACACTCCCTTCATCAGGGCTTCATCAGCATCTGAAGCTTCATGCTGTAGTTAGTACTGGTGCTAACACTTACTAAAACGTTGTGCCCTCCAGGCATTTCTGAAGATGCACAAAATATATCTCAGGGTCTGGACCTGAACCTTGGACCTCTGCTGTGTCTGGCAGAAACTCTTCTCACTGAACCACAGGAGATGCTGGACAGCTCCCTGCCTAATTGCTTAGATAACCTTGCCTTATGTCTTGCTTCTGGTGAACCTTGAACCCTGAGCTCCTCCCAACTTCCTATTTAAGCCATGCCTTTGCACTTCCTGTTCGCCAGATTATTGTGCTCTCTCCAGCCAATATCTCGCTCTTGTCACTCCTGCTGCTGCCCATATTTCCACTACCACCCGGTACTGACATTTGGCTTGTTCCTCGGGTATGCTTCTGCTGGATCCCAACCTGAAACCACTTGTTAACGACCTATGACTTGTTTACTGACAATGCTTCTGTTTGATCCCTACCTGCTATATCTGCTACTGGACCCCAGCTTGGTCACTTTCTGGTAGGGTGATCCTGAAGACCGTGACCTGGTAGTAACATGCAGAAAAACCCATCCCCGCCATCAGGAGCTCTGGTGAATACCAGTTTACTTAGACCCCACACCTAGGGTGAGCCTGTGTCATCCTCCTGGATGACCTGCTTGTGTACTTATCCTGCTGGTCGGTGGGAGCCTCTCTACTGCTATAGCTACTGGTCTCCAAGCATGACCCCTGACCGGTACAATATAAGCCCTGATGTAGGGGGAGTATAAACCCATGAAACGCGTTTCCTCTCTTATCCTAATAATTATAGAATAAAAGGCCACTCTAACACCTCTTTAACACAATTTGAGTGGTGCCCTCACTGCTTTCTCCATATCTGGATGAACCTTTAATTGGTCCTCTTGGGACACATAATGTGCCGGCATTTGGGGGATTCATCAGGAAAATTGCTAAATATCTTCACCATAAGCCTCCCCATTCCCCAATCCCCATCAGTATATTTCTGGCAGAACCTCTCGGATTTTCCAAAACTTCTTCCGCAAATTAATTCCGCCTTTGGAGTGGGAGAGAGCGGGGTGGAATGGAGGTCTGCCGGATAAATGTGACCTGAGGAAAAGATAAGCGGAGGAAATTGGTCAAGGGAAGCAGGGATAGAAAAATATAAAAAAAAATCCGGCACAAACAGAGAAGGCTCTTTATCCGGAATGTTCCGTCGCCTCTCTCCCGAGATTCAGGTGCTGCCGGGGCCGAGTCACGGGGGACTCGGGGAACAAAGGTAAACAGAACGAGCGATGTGCCGCTCTCTCGGCTGCTTAAAATAGAAGAGAAAAAAAAGAGCGCGAGATCTGCGACCGCCATGAGGAAATATTACAGATGCGTAATACATCGCTCTGTACAGCCACTCCGGGTGCCCCTTATCTCACCGCAACAGCCACTTATTGTGTATGTAAATCCCGGAACCAGCAAAGCGGCAGAAATGTAGCAAGGCAAGCAAAGATAGCGGGAAGGGAAGAGTGCACCCAGAAGAGCCACTATGAATATATATATATATATACTGTATATTATGTGGACACATATAGATCCCTCATCGATCAGACTGCAACATTGTAGCTATGCAACTTATACAGCTGATGTCCCCTTCTGCTCTATACAGATAAGATAGATAATTAGACATTCTTTTCTTTTACTGGTCTTGGTCATATCTGAACCTCCTGGTGGAGATGGCTTCCCTGACCACCATTAATGTTCAATCCGACCTTCCGTTCCCTTGATAGAGTTCATTTCTATCCTCCTCATCCTGCTTACAGCGCCAGTAGTTAAGCCTAACCCCCCCCCCCCCAGTCTTGCACAGTGTACCCCTCCTGAAATGGCTTCCTCTGATATCACCGCACACTGTGAGCTTCTCACCATGTCCATTAGAAGCTGCAGCAAGTCACATAGAGCCCCGCCCCATTTCCTGGCTGGAGGACATCCCAGCATCATCTAGCCGTTTCCTGTCCAGCCTGGCCTCCCAGCTGTTGCCAAACTACAAGTCCCATGAGGCATTGCAAGGCTCCCAAAGGCAAGAGGCATGATGGGACTTGTAGTTTGACTCTCCTGGACCCGGCCTGTTTACTCATTGGATTTCAGTTCTTTGAGGCTCGGTTCACATATGAGCCGCATGCGGCTAACAGCCAGCGGATCCGGTGCGTTCTGGTTCACCGTTTCATGTCCGATTGCAGCCTGAATTTTGGGCTGAATTCGGAACTGAAATGGACCAAAAGACACACAGGACCCACTGCTGAGATATGTGAACCGGCTCCATAGAGAGCTGGTCAAAATCTGCTACTGCGAATTTGATGCAGTGAACCCACATCCAATTCGCAATGGTGTGAACCCAGCCTTATCATGTATCACATGTGGGTGTTACCTATGCAAATACAGCCTGCCTAGGAACGCCCACTCCTCCAGACAGACACCCACCCACTTTTGATATTTGCATAGCTCCTCCCAAGAGGAGCTCAGCATCACATGTGGGCGTTACCTATGCAAATACAGCCTGCCTAGGAACACCCACTCCTCCAGACTGACACCCACTCACTTTTGATATTAGCATAACTCCTCCCAAGAGGAGCTGCCTGTTTGCCGCAATTTGTGATCTGTTCTCCATTGGCTACATTAATCCAGTGCAGTACGGAAACCATCATTTCTGACTTCTAGTACATCAGAATAAATAGGCCATTCATATGGTTATTTCACTGCACACTGTGAGCTTCTCACCATTTGCATCAGAACCTGCAGCAAGTCAGATAGAGCCCCGCCCCATTTCCTGGATGGCAGCTATCCAGCATCATGTCTCAACCTGTGGCTCTCCAGCTATTGCCAAACTACTAATCCCGTGAGGCATTTTCTTGTGGGAGGACGTCCAGCATCATCTAGCTGTTTCCTGTCCAGCCTGGCTGTCTCAGGCCCGCCCTATTTACTCATTGGATTTCAGTTATTTCAATAATGGAGGTTCAGCATCACATGTGGACGTTGGCTATGCAAATACAGCCCGCCTAGGTACACCCTCTCCTCCAGACTGACACCCCACCCATCCAGGCATTTTGATATTTGCATAACACCTCCCAAGAGGATTTTCCTGTTTACAGCCATTTGTGATCTGTTCTCCGGTGACTACATGAGTGCAGTGCAGTGCGGAAACCATAATTTCTGAGTTATACTACATTAGGATAAACAGGCCATTAATATGGCGGATTTTATTGCACACTGTGAGCTTCTCTGCGTGCATCAGAACCTGCAGCAAGTCAGATAGAGCCCCCCCAATTTCCTGGCTGGAGGATATCCAGCCCTTTCATCCCCAGCCTGACTGTCCTGGGCCCGCCATGTTTCCTCAACATCACATGTGGGCGTTACCTAGGGTGGTCTGTATGAAAATACAGCCTGCCTGGGAACGCCCACTCCTCCAGGATGTCACCCACCCATCAAAGTGTTTTTTACATTAACATAACTCCTCCCAAGAGCCCGCCCACTGCTTGTATCAGGACTGAGGGCTCTGGAGAGGAGTCCATACGGGGAGTAGGGGTTCTGCCTCCCTAATCCATGCATCCGGCCCCCAATCTACACGCAGGGCATCAAACGCATGGATTCCAATGGGTTTTTTTTTTTTGTTTTGTTTTTAGAAGCACATGATTAGAGTCTGAGGCTCTAATTGGCTTAAAAAATGGTGGGCTCGGGGGGCAGAGCATTGCGCTCCGGGCCCACCCAATTGTGTGACCATAGCGAATGAATTTCCACTATTATCACACTAAAGTTCCTCCCCGCCAATCAGGAGGGAGGTCTGTGAGACCTTTTTTCCGATTGGCCAAAGCGTCAGGCGATCCTATTGGACGCCTAGCGCTTTGGTGGAAGTGGAGACACACGGCGGATGAAGCTGGAGGAGCGGACACCGGAGCTGCCCACACTCCAGGAGAGGACACCACAGTCCAACCACACGAGGGGATAAGTGCCGGACAGCCCACGGAGGTGCTGTTTCAGTGCCATGCCGCCAGCAGGGGGTGTTGTTTGTCTGCCGCCCCCCCCCCCCCAAAAGAAGAACCCACCAGCCGCCACTGGTGTGATTGCTGGAAATCTGAGGAGTACATGCAGCCCGGGCCAAGCCAAGAGTTAGCCAGAAGAGGCACCTGCCTTGGGCAGTTCATCAGAAGGGAGGGGGGAGGGGGGGCAAGGAGGGCAGGACATGTAACCGAAGCCGCAGACGCTCATGTGGTCTGGGCAGGGAGGGGGGAGCACAGATTGGTCTTTTCCCATTGGATGCTGTAGGACCTTGTGCCAGAACTGCAAGCAGCGGAAACTTTTGGGACTCTTATAATGTGTATTTGTATCTCTTTGAAATATAATCGAGTTGCATTTTTTTCGGCATTAATTTGTATCTAAAGAGCTCCTTTAAAGAAGATAGTTTTGAAGTGTCTCGGCTCGGCTGCACACTCTGAATGATGGTTCAGCAGAACACGCCGTAATTCCCATTTATATACAACAATATAAGAGTCGCAGAGATTAAGCGCACTATTAATCCGGACATCCGGGTTTTCTGATGAACTCAATAAAAGCGCCACTATTAGCGGCTTCCCCCCGGGTGTGAGGAAGCAACCGGGGTAATTCCCGCCATTTAAATGTGTTTTTACTGATCCATAAACATTGGACGCCTTCCTTAATTCTCATATCCTTTCCAGAAGCTGACTTAGTGCTAGCTGGGCCTGCTGGGAGTTGTAGTTCCTCCGTAGGGATGAGCAAAAATACCCCAAAATATGCCCAAAATTCAGGAGATTTCAGTGAAATTTTGCCATTGGCTGCAAATGCATTGGAGTAACTGGGGGAATGAAGGTGGTTTGGGGATTTCATAGCTGAACTCCAGGCATTAAAACAAAATGTATATTTAGATATACACTATATTACCAAAAGTATTGGGACGCCTGCCTTTACACGCACATGAAATTTAATGGCATCCCAGTTTTAGTCTGTAGGGTTCAATATTGAGTTGGCCCCGCCCTTTGCAGCTATAACAGCTTCATCTCTTCTGGGAAGGCCGTCCGCAAGGTTTAGGAGGGTTTCTGTGGGAATGTTTGACCATTCTTCCAGAAGCGGATTTGTGAGGTCAGGAACTGATGTTGGACGAGAAGGCCTGGCTCGCAGTCTCCATTCTAATTCATCCCAAAGGTGTTCTATCGGGGTTGAGGTCAGGACGCTGTGCATGCCAGTCACGTTCCTCCACCCCAAACTCGCTCATCCATGTCTTTATGGACCTTGGACCTTCTCCAGCCATAGAGCTTTATCTCTCATTGTAGAAATGTCCACTTTTGAGAGCCCTCTATTGCAGACATACAGCTTACAAAGTCTACAGGAAGTTGCACAGATCCTGCAAAACAGTGCGCTGTGACTTTATGGGCTGATATCACTTAAATTTGCAGGAAGGTTTAATACTCCTGACACATGATGGGCTGTATCTGTCAATGCCATAACACATAAACAATTCATCACAAGAGAACTTACTTTGCAGTGGGGATTGACAAACTCCAAGCAAAAAGAGTTCAATTTCATGCCCGCATTCTCCACCAGTTCTGGGATTTTAGCTTGAAATGGAAAGCCAAGATTTTCTACCCACTTTTTTTCATGAGGAAAGAAAAAATTCTGGATGGCCGCACTCTGCAAAGGATGCTGGTTTATTAATAAAATCCACAAATACAGCAAAGGCACTCAAAAGTAAACACAGAGATAGGCTAACGCGTTTCACATCGTGAGATGCTTACTCATAGCTAAAAAACACAAAAGAAACAAACATATTATATGCAAAGAATAAGCCTAAACATCTACCAATAGGGAGGATATAGGGCAGGTGTGGCCATTACCGTACAATGAAAGCATGATTGAAACCAATGAGGTCAAAAAACACATACAAAAAAGGAAAGGAAACACATGTGAAATGTAAATCAAAATCAGAGAGTAATACATGGATTAATGAAACCCACATGTGCACATGTACGCACATGTGTGCATACATATACACATGTGCATGTAATGACATGTGAGGTATAAAATAATATATCATGTTGAATACTCAATATGTGGTGACATAAGAAATACATTTTGGATAGACCAATATAAAATATGTGTGAATAGTATGTGAGCAAGACCTATAGAAAAAGGAAAAAAGAAAAAAGATGCATGTGTGGAATAGTGTTATAAAATAGAAGGATATGATGACAAAAAAAAAAAAAAGGAAAAAAGAGGAAAAAGAAAAGAAGAGAAGAAAAGCAAAAGAGTGAGTATAAAGTGATATGATGTAGTGCAAAATATGTGATAAGTGAATCGTTAATCAATTTGGATACATGGCTGTCATATGTGAATGACAATACGCTCAACCTAGTATTCACGGGCACCATGAATAACGAATCCATAGAGTTCCTAGATGTCCTATTGTCAGGTGAAGGAAACACCATTGTTTCTACCCTGTATAGGAAAGCCAGTGCAGGTAACACCATTCTCAGGGCAGACTCTAGTCATCCAGGTCACACAATTAAAAGCATCCCTGTAAGACAGTTTCTCAGGCTAAAAAGAATTTGTAGCACAGAATCGGAATTTAAACAACAAGCAAGTCAAATGGCACTAAGGTTTGCAGAACGAGGATACCCCAAATCTGTTATTGATAGAGGTATGGCCATTGCTAAGTCGGCATCACGCAGTAGCCTCCTGAGTGAAAAATCTATCAATAAGTCTAAATTTAGATCCAAACATATGGAGAAATCCCAATGCATTCCTACCTTTTCCACTCCCTATAGTATTGAATTCAATAAGATACAAAAAATCGTTACCAAATATCTTCCTGTTCTGTCTCATGACCCCACATATTCACTTGTTCTAGAGAAGGGCATCCGCACTGTATCCCGCAGAGCTCCATCTCTTAGTAACATGTTATCACCCAGCCTTTTTTCTAGCACGATCAAAGCCAATAATTGGCTATCATTTGAAGGCACATATAAATGTGGTGGTCGCATTTGTGCCTATTGTCCCTTCATAAAAAAAGGCGATTCTGTTACCTCTGCCACCACAGGTAAGACGCATAAAATCCACTCTTTTATAAACTGTAATACACGGTATATTATCTATGCCATCACCTGTACAATCTGCTCTATCCAATATGTAGGTAGAACGACACGCAGATTAAAAGATCGCCTTTATGACCATTTGTATGACATAGACAAAAACCATGCTACCAATATCGCCCGACACTGGAATACAGTCCACCAAAAAGACACATCCAGTTTAGTCATACAGGGCATTGATAAAATAACTAGACCTCTTAGAGGAGGAGATACATTCAATTCTCTTTGTAAGCAGGAAGTCCGGTGGATTTTTCTTTTAGATACTAGATATCCCAAAGGACTTAATTTCGAATGGGATGTATCGCATTTCTATTAAGTATGTGATACTCAACACTTTATGTGTTGTTGCGATGCAAAATGTATGGATGTAATCTCTATATATACTTATTATTTGTGTATCACTACACATAATTGTGGACTCTATAGGGCCCGCTGATATATATATATATCTTTTCACATGTCTCCCCTTTTCTATGTATTCCATCCATACCTTTGCATCGCACTTTTTGTTATCATTATTACACCATCATCTCCCATTCACAGTTCTATCCAGTTTTATCCTGCTTATAATAACAACAATTTTCCTCTTACAAACCAATAAGGGTCTTCCTGTACTGGGAGTTTTTGTGCTCCCCCCGTCTTTCTACTTTCTATGGCTTCCTGGCACTTTATTGCTCAGGTCCATCCAGTTTCATATTTATCCAGTGGAGTAACATTGTTTCGGCTGAATTATCTTTCCCTTTTTTTCTTTTCTTTATCTTTTCACTTTCTTTACCTTTTTTTTTTTTTTTTTTACCCTCTTTTTACTTTTTTCCTTTTTCCTTTCTGGCTTTTTCTTTTCTTCTTTTTTTCTTTTTGGCACTTCCCTTATAGGCGGTTTTGATATTCTTCATGAAACCCTATTACAAATGTATTTATAGCCTTTTTTGGCATTTATACAGGTAATTTGTACAGACGGTGCGACATATTGTTGCACACCGCCTATACAAAGCAGTTTTAACGAGAAAGTTTTCTGCCTTAGGGAAATTATAACCAATTAAGTAACCTCTGTGTTTAATACCCATTTTTGTGACAGTCGTATATGTGCATCATTATGATAGATTTATTGCAATCATTTAATCTCTTTTTTACACATACATGACTTTGCAGAATAATTTCTAATATATGTTCCCAAATATGTCCTTATATATATTTTTGGCCCTTCCCTTATAGGCGGTTTTGATATTCTTTATGAAACCCTATTACTTTACATCTGTATTTATAGCCTTTTTTGGCATTTATATAGGTAATTTATACAGACGGTGCGACATATTGCTGCACACCGCCTTTACACAGCAGCTTTAACAAGAAAGTTTTCTGCTTCAGGGAAATCATGACCAATCAATTTACCTTTGTGTTTAATATCCATTTTTCTAACAGTCGCATATGAGCATTATCATGATAGATTTATTGTAATCATTTAATCTCTTTTTAACACATAAATGACTTTGCAGAATGATTTCCAAAATATGTTCTTAAATATGTCCTTATATATATATTTTTATTGTATCGTACTTTATGGATGGCTATACATACATTTCCGCACATTCCCTATTCATTTTCTATTCCATTTATACTTATTCTCACTTTCACATGAATTTCCGCACATTCCCCATTCATTTTCTATTCATCCATTCCCATATTTACATTCGTTTTTTATATTCATTATTTATTTTCACACGCACACACATGCATATATTCATTCACATATATTATTTATTATTTTTACACCTCCTTCCCTCCCTCTTTGTTGTTTTTTTTTGGTTTATCAATTATATTATATATATTTTTTTCATTTCTCCTCCCCAACTATAATATATACTTTTTCTGCACCCATCACTATTTTTCACTCGTCCACATCACTTATCACATATTTTGCACTACATCATATCACTTTATACTCACTCTTTTGCTTTTCTTCTCTTCTTTTCTTTTTCCTCTTTTTTCCTTTTTTTTTTTTTTTTTGTCATCATATCCTTCTATTTTATAACACTATTCCACACATGCATCTTTTTTCTTTTTTCCTTTTTCTATAGGTCTTGCTCACATACTATTCACACATATTTTATATTGGTCTATCCAAAATGTATTTCTTATGTCACCACATATTGAGTATTCAACATGATATATTATTTTATACCTCACATGTCATTACATGCACATGTGTATATGTATGCACACATGTGCGTACATGTGCACATGTGGGTTTCATTAATCCATGTATTACTCTCTGATTTTGATTTACATTTCACATGTGTTTCCTTTCCTTTTTTGTATGTGTTTTTTGACCTCATTGGTTTCAATCATGCTTTCATTATACGGTAATGGCCACACCTGCCCTATATCCTCCCTATTGGTAGATGTTTAGGCTTATTCTTTGCATATAATATGTTTGTTTCCTTTGTGTTTTTTAGCTATGAGTAAGCATCTCACGATGTGAAACGCGTTAGCCTATCTCTGTGTTTACTTTTGAGTGCCTTTGCTGTATTTGTGGATTTTATTAATAAACCAGCATCCTTTGCAGAGTGCGGCCATCCAGAATTTTTTCTTTCCTCACCTATTTTGTGCAGAGCCAGCCCCTGTGTGTACTTGGAGTGGGGCGGAAGCATTACATGGATTCAGAGGCTTTAGAGCGGTGATCTTTCTTCATTAACTGAATATCTGGATTTCACTTTTTTTCATCCAAGAAAAAGTCCTATATATCAGGGTTATCCTTGCAGAGGTTTTCAGAATCACGGTGATACAAAATATTCATCCTCCTGGTTATTTTGTTGCAGGCAGTGCTAGGAGAAGGCCATCCAGCACCCAGGACAAATAAGCCACACTGCGACCCCCCTTCATTATGTGCAAGCTTAGGGGATGCTACCTCCAGCAGTGATCCGCTTGTCAAAATGTCTCGCTGGTGCCCTACTCTATACAGTAAACCGCTGCGCCCAGGGCAGCCGTTCCTCCTGCCCACCCCTTGTCCCGGCCCTGGATGCAGGAATGGAACAGGTGCAGAAGGCTGTCCTAGAAAATCTCAGGTGCAGAATCCTACAGTGTAGTTAATCAGGCAAAAGATATCAACAGCTGGGTGGCAGAGATTGTCATAGTAAGGGGTCAGGCTCAAAGACCAGTAGCTATAGCTGTGGAGAGGCTCCCACCAATCAGTAGGCTAGGTATACAAGCCGGCAACCCTGGCAGATGAGGTGGGCTCAACTGAGCTGCAGGGACTAAGCACCAACTGATATACACCAGAGCTCCTGATGGTGGAGATAAGCTTTGTTGCGTGTTAGTACCAGGTCACAGTCCTCAGGATTGCACTACCAGGCTGGGTCACAGTCCTCAGGATTGCACTACCAGGCTGGGTCACAGTCTTCAGCATTGCACTACCAGGCTGGGTCGCAGTCCTCAGCATTGCACTACCAGGCTGGGTCGCAGTCCTCAGCATTGCACTACCAGGTTGGGTTGCAGTCCTTAGGATTGCACTACCAGGTTGGGTCGCAGTCCTTAGGATTGCACTACCAGGTTGGGTCGCAGTCCTCAGGATTGCACTACCAGGTTCGGTCGCAGTCCTCAGCATTGCACTACCAGGCTGGGTTGCAGTCCTCAGTATTGCACTACCAGGCTGGGTCCCAGTCCTCAGCATTGCACTACCAGGCTGTGTCGCAGTCCTCAGCATTGCACTACCAGGCTGGGTCGCAGTCCTCAGCATTGCACTACCAGGCTGGGTTGCAGTCCTCAGGATTGCACTACCTCACTGGGTTGCAGTCTTTAAGATTGCCCCTCTGGTCCAGGGTCCAGTAGCAGATATAGCAGGTAGAGATCAAGCAGAAGAGTAGTCAGAAACAAGCCAAAGGTCAGTAACAAGTGGTTGCAGGTAGGGATCAAGTGGAAGCATAGTTGAGAAACAAGTCATAGGTCGGTAACGAGTGGTAGTGGAGATAAGGACAGCAACAAATATGCAAAGGTGCAAGATATCATCTGGAGAGAGCACAATAATCAGGCAAAAAGGAAGTGCAAAGGCATGGATTAAATAGGAATCTCATGGAGCAAGGAGTTCATGGGTCACCAAAGCAAGATTATCCAGGGGGTTCAGACAGAATGCTGTCCAGCGTCTCAGGTGGCTCAGCAAGGAGAGCTACTCCCGGATGCAGCAGAGATTGTGGGTTCAGATCCCGGTCCTGACCATGATGCAGATTCGGGAAAGGACCAGAAGTCATGCTGAGGTCAAGCTCAGAAGAGCAAGGTGGATCACAAACCAGGGATGATAACGAAAGGTTAGGATCAAGCGGAGGCAAGGAGTAAGTCGGGCCAGCTGGCACGGGTGCAGGATCAGGACTAGTAATGGATCACAGAACCTGACCACTCAGTGATTCTCATACTTTTTTGTGAAGCCTTAAAGTGGAGTTCCACCCAAAAATGGAACTTCCACTTTAAGGGAAGGTGACCCCCTGACATGCCACATTTGGCATGTCATTTTTTGGGGGGGGGGGAGCGGAAACCCTCTTTTTAGAGGGTTCCAGCTCCCACTTCCCCCCTAGACCGCCTCGGCGCCGGAAGTAAGCTTACCTCAGCCCCCTCCCTCTCCGCAATCATCTGGGACACGTCACAGGTCCCAGGTGATTGCCCTGCCAGTCACGGTGCGCAGCTCGTGTATGCGCAGTGCGTGCCCGGCTGTGAAGCCACAGCCGGGCGCCCACAGTGACAATGCCGGCGCCGCGGAGAGGAGGGGGAGACGAGCGGGGCTTCGTTCCCCCGCATCGCTGGACCCTGGGACAGGTAAGTGTCCGATTATTAAAAGTCAGCAGCTGCAGTATTTGTAGCTGCTGACTTTTAATATTTTTTTTGTAGGTGGACCTCCGCTTTAAATAGGCCACTGGGTGGCAAAAGGCCGAACATCCAGGAGGGCATGGCCTCAAACATGATCTTTCAGACAGCGATGATCAGATATCCTTAGGCAGGGCCGTGGACATGATTTTCCTGACGTTGTTCCATAAAGCGCCATTTCCTTTTGTCTTTTTCTCCCGTGTCGTTCTCCGCAACCGATTCTCCCAATCCCTCCCTAATGAGCTTCCAAAGAAGTTGCACAAAAGCTTCATACTTTTATAATTCGTTTTATTGTCAAACTTTGTTGGAGGCCAGAATAAAACTCAAATTACTGCGCAAAAATATTAGAGAGGAAAAAAAGAAGAAAAAAAAAATGGTAATCTAATTTCCAATCTCCCCCCAGAACTCCAGCAAAACTCATTTAACGAAAGTAAATCTCAGCGCAGGCCGGGCCTCGCCACCGAGAGTCAACAGGGCCCGGGGGCAGCCAGGGGCTTATAAATCAGACAGGAGCTGGTGGGTTCCGGGTGGCGTAGATGGAGCGGGGACCCCACGCGGTGCGCGGAGCTATTCTAAGTGCCACAGGACCCAGCGTGTAATAATCAGAAATCAGAAGCCTCCTTTTCCTTCTCGTAGGGGCCGCCATTTCTCCCATGGTGTCACCCTGAGCGTAAGTCTTGGTAATGAGAATTCGCCTCGCAGCGCAGAGAAGTTTAATAGTCATTAAAGTCAATAAAATGTGAAATCTGGGGAAGATGGTCACTTCTGGAGTCCCCTTGTGACAATTAACATTCGCAGCAGTCTGGCAATTAACGAGAGAAAATCTCGATATGTTATGTTTCCCCGGCCAAGATATTGTCCTATTTTTCTCTTTATGGGAGAGAGCGGGAGGAAGGCTTCTAGCGCTGCGGCGGAGTTATTAGGGGATTATGGAATGCTCTTCTTTCTGTATTGTAACACAATGAAATGCCTCGCAGCAACGCGTTCCGTAAATTCCCAGCCAGTCTCCATGAATACATTCCTGACTTCTCACAATATATAGAAGCAGTATTTTCTTAAAGCTCCTCTTTTATTATTATGAAGCTATTCTTGAGCTCCAGTCAGTGACTTTGCCTAGGCCGAGAAGATGTTATCAGTTTGCTGCAGGCAGGAGGAAGTATTTCCTCAGTCTCTCCTCCCCCAGTGATCAGACTGTACATTGTAACATTGTAGAATGAGGAGGAAGCATTTCCTCAGTCTCCCCTCCCCCAGTGATCAGACTGTACATTATAACTTTGTAGAAGGAGGAGAAGGCATTTCCTCAGTCTCCCCTCCTCCAGTGATCAGACTGTACATTGTAACTTTGTAGAAGGAGGAGGAAGCTTTTCCTCAGTCTCCCCTCCTCCAGTGATCAGACTGCACAGGCTCCTTAACATAAAATATAAATGGTTTATTCCAAGAGAATGTACCTCCCAGGGGGATCCTCAGACTCCAAGCAGCATGAGTTCCATTTCATGCCCGCATTCTCCACCAGTTGTGGAATTTTAGCTTCAAAGACAGAGCCAACTTGTATTTAAGGGTTTTCTGCCCATTTTTATTCATCCCCAAATGGTTGGCTAGTGCTTAATATTTTGGGGGGGGGGTCAGCAAACCAAAGCCACCCCACCCCCCGCACGGGAGACGGATGGGAAGGCGGCGATCCCCTTAACTCCCCACCCCTAGTGGGAGACGGACAGGAAGGTAGTGATCCCCCCTCCACTATGGGAGATGGATGGGAAGGCAGCGATCCCCCCCCCCGGGAGACGGACAATCCGAGGCCTCCTTAACTTAGGAGGCAGATGACAAGGATCCAGGGTAGGGCTGCTGCTCCTCACTCCGGAGCTGTTGCTTCTCCTCCTGGCCGAACAGGAAGTGGGTCCTGAGACCCGATTGGCTGGGAGTTCTAAGACTACCTGGCCAATTGGTTCTCAGGATCCGCTTCCTGACTGGCCGGGAGGAGAATCAGGAAGACAATAGCGAAGATTAATTTTCTATTGTCACACAACTGGGTGGGCTCCGGGCGCAGTGCTCTTCACCCTAAGCCCACCCTTTTTTGAAGCCAATTAGAGCCTCAGGCTCTAATCATCTGCTTAAAAAAAAAAAAAACATTGGAATCGGCGCTCCGCATGTAGATTGGAGGCCGGATGCATAGATTAGGGGGGCGGAGTCCCTGTGCCCCGTATGGATGGGACACCACTGGTTTTTAGCATCACACTGATACAAAACAAATATTCAGCCACCTGATGTTCTCATCACACAGCTCTGCTTATCACTTCTCAGAGCAGAGCACTTCCCGAGAATACCCCCTCCCCCACACACACACTTATTGAGATGAGGTGAAGGTGTTCTGTAAACTTGTGATAGTGGCAGTCCCATATATTCCAGCTGTCCCAGATTTGCTGGGATAGCCCCACATCTTGGCCCTCTGTCCCTCCAATGCTCTGTCACCGCATCCATCTTGTTTAACCCCTTGCCGGCTACTGGGCACTTTCACCCCCTTCCTGCCCAGGCCATTTTTCAGCTTTCAGCGCTGTCACAATTTGAATGACAATTGCGCGGTCGTGCGACGCTGTACCTAAACGAAATTGACGCCCTTTTATTAGCACAAATAGAGATTTCTTTTGGTGGTATTTGATCACCTCTGCGGTTTTTATTTTTTGCGCTATAAACAAAAGAAGAGCGTCCAGTTTGAAAAAAAAAAAACACAATATTTTTTACTTTTTGCTATAATAAATATCCATTTTTTTTCCTCAGTTTGGGGCGATACGTATTCTTCTACATATTTTTGGTAAAAAAAAAAATCGCAATAAGCGTTTATTGATTGGTTTGCGCAAAAGTTATAGCGTCTACAAAATAGGGGATAGATTTATAGCATTTTTATTATTTTAATTTTTTTTACTATTAATGGCGGCGATCAGGGATTTTTATCGTGACTGCGATATTGCGGCGGACACATTGGACACTTTTGACACATTTTTGGGACCATTCAAAATTATACAGCGATCTGTGCTATAAAAATGCATTGATTACTGTGTAAACATGACTGGCAGGGAAGGGGTTAACACTAGGGGGCGATCAAGGGGTTAAATGTGTTCCCTATTAGTGATTCTTACTGTGGGGGGAGGGGACTGACTGGGGGAGGTGACCGATGGTTGTCCCTATGTACAAGGGACACACCATCCGTCTCCTCTCCCTGACAGGACGTGGATCTGTGTGTTTACACCCCATCATTACACACACAGATCCATGGTCCTGCTCGGTTACTGGGCAATCGCGGGCACGCGCATCGGGTCCCCGGTGGCGGGCGTGTGCGCCCCCTAGTGGCTTTTAAAGGCGCAACGTCATATGACGTCTGCCCAGAATAACAGGGTCTTCCTGCCGCCGTCATTTGACGGCGGCCGGGTGACAAGCGGTTAAAGGGCAAGTTCACCTTTGTTAAATGTTCTTTCTTTTTTTTTTTTCTAAATTCCAGCTCCCCTATGTACCAACATAGCATTCATATACTTCTTTTGCAAAAATAAAACAGTTTACCATTTATTCTACACACACTTACCTCACTGTCTTTATGGCTGTTTCAAAACACTCCTCCATTACTTCTGCCTTACTTCCTGGACAGACTAGAGGTCATGACACAGGAAGGAGTTGAGCTGGGGGTGGATGATGCAGGGTGTGTGCTAATGAGATCAGCTGGTCAACTCCACTCTCTTGTGTTTTTTTATTTAATTTATTAAAATGTATTTTTTCCCCCAAAAATTGCATTTGAAAGACCGTTGCGCAAATACAGTGTGACATAAAATATTGCAACAATCACCATTTTATTCTCTAGGGTTGGGGATTCAAAGTAATTTTCTAGCAAAAATACTAATTTAAACTTGTAAACAAAAAGTTGCAGAAAAGGCAGTGTCAGCAAGTGGGTAAAGTCCTTTTGGCAAATTTTAGAAATGCTTTAACCCCTTATGTGCCAAGGTTTATAAACAGCATGGTAGATGGAATGGCTAAATCAAGCTCACAGCTGCTGCTGTAGCCACAAGCTTTGTACCAAATTTAAAGAGGAACTGCAGTCGGCTCACATCATTTGTAATAAAAACATCTTTGCCATTCTGAAGCTTCCCTCCAACCACTTTGCATATTATTTTATATATACTGTGATTCTGTACTTGCTAAATATGCTTATAGGGTTGCCACCTGTCCGGGATTCACCTGGACAGTTCGGGTTTTGAATCATGTGTCCAGGTTTCAGTCCACCTGAAACCCGGACACAATATTCAGACAGGAATGTGACTCAGGACAGATCTTGACAGGAGGGTGAGGAGCATTTCTATTCTCTTTGGAGTTCCCAAAAGTGTCCCAGTAGTGGTGCTCAATAGATTGGGGGTGGAAACCAATGCCATCCACCTGCGGGAGATGGACGGGAAGGCGGCGATTCCCGACCCCCCGAGGGAGATGGACGGGAAGGCGGCGATTCCCCCCCCCGAGGTAGATGGACAGGAAGGCGGCGATTTCCCCCCCCCCTGCGGGAATCAAACAGGAAGGTGGTGATTCCTCCCCTTGCGAGAGACAGACGGGAAGGCAGCGATTCCCCCCCCCCCCCCGAGGGAGATGGACGGGAAGGCGGCGATTCCCCCCCCCCCTGCGGGAATCAAACAGGAAGGTGGTGATTCCCCCCCTTGCGAGAGACAGACGGGAAGGCAGCGATTCCCCCCCCCCGAGGGAGATGGACGGGAAGGCGGCGATTCCCCCCCCCCGGGGGAGATGGACAGGAAGGCGGCGATTTCCCCCCCCCTGCGGGAATCAAACAGGAAGGTGGTGATTCCTCCCCTTGCGAGAGACAGACGGGAAGGCAGCGATTCCCCCCCCCCCCGAGGGAGATGGACGGGAAGGCGGCGATTCCCCCCCCCCCGGGGGAGATGGACAGGAAGGCGGCGATTCCCCCCCCCCCCTGCGGGAATCAAACAGGAAGGTGGTGATTCCCCCCCTTGCGGGAGACAGACGGGAAGGCAGCGATTCCCCCCCCCCCGAGGGAGATGGACGGGAAGGCAGCGATTCCCCCCCCCCACCGAGGGAGATGGAAGGGAAGGCAGCGATATTTCCCCCCCCCTGCGGGAATCAAACAGGAAGGTGGTGATTCCCCCCCTTGCGGGAGACAGACGGGAAGGCAGCGATTCCCCCCCCACCCCCCAGGGAGATGGATGGGAAGGCAGCGATTTCCCCCCCCCCCCTGCGGGAATCAAACAGGAAGGTGGTGATTCACCCCCTTGCGGGAGACAGACGGGAAGACAGTGATTCCCCCCCCCCCCCGAGGGAGATGGATGGGAAGGCAGCGATCCCCCCCCCCCTGCGGGAATCAAACAGGAAGGTGGTGATTCCCCCCCTTGCGGGAGACAGACGGGAGGGCAGCGATTCCCCCCCCCTGCGGGAATCAAACAGGAAGGTGGTGATTCACCCCCTTGCGGGAGACAGACGGGAAGGCAGCGATTCCCCCCCCCCTGCGGGAATCAAACAGGAAGGTGGTGATTCCCCCCCTTGCGGGAGACAGACGGGAGGGCAGCGATCCCCCCCCCGAGGGAGATGGATGGGAAGGCAGCGATTTCCCCCCCCCCTGCGGGAATCAAACAGGAAGGTGGTGATTCCCCCCCTTGCGGGAGACAGACGGGAAGGCAGCGATTCCCCCCCCCCCCCGAGGGAGATGGACGGGAAGGCGGCGATTCCACCCCCCCCCCGAGGGAGATGGACAGGAAGGCTGCGATTCCCCCCCCCCTGCGGGAATCAAACAGGAAGGTGGTGATTCCCCCCCTTGCAGGAGACAGACGGGAGGGCAGCGATTCCCCCCCCCCCCCGAGGGAGATGGACGGGAAGGCGGCGATTCCCCCCCCGAGGGAGATGGACAGGAAGGCTGCGATTCCCCCCCCCCGCGGGAATCAAACAGGAAGGTGGTGATTCCCCCCTTGCGGGAGACAGGCGGGAAGGCATCAATTTCCCCCCCCCCCCCCGAGGGAGATGGACGGGAAGGCAGCGATTTCCCCCCCCCCCCCCGAGGGAGATGGATGGGAAGACTGCGATTCCCCCCCCCTGCGGGAATCAAACAGGAAGGTGGTGATTCCCCCCCTTGCGGGAGACAGACAGGAAGGCAGCGATTTCCCCCCCCCCGCGGGAATCAAACAGGAAGGTGGTGATTCCCCCCCTTGCGGGAGACAGACGGGAAGGCAGCGATTCCCCCCCCCCCCCGAGGGAGATGGACGGGAAGGCGGCGATTCCCCCCCCGAGGGAGATGGACAGGAAGGCTGCGATTCCCCCCCCCCCGCGGGAATCAAACAGGAAGGTGGTGATTCCCCCCTTGCGGGAGACAGGCGGGAAGGCATCGATTCCCCCCCCCCCCCCCCCGAGGGAGATGGACGGGAAGGCAGCGATTTCCCCCCCCCCCCGAGGGAGATGGATGGGAAGACTGCAATTCCCCCCCCCCCTGCGGGAATCAAACAGGAAGGTGGTGATTCCCCCCCTTGCGGGAGACAGACGGGAAGGCAGCGATTCCCCCCCCCCACCCTCGAGGGAGATGGACGGGAAGGTAGCGATTCCCCCCCCCCGAGGGAGATGGATGGGAAGGCAGCGATTTCCCCCCCCCTGTGGGAATCAAACAGGAAGGTGGTGATTCCCCCCCCCCTTGCGGGAGACAGACGGGAAGGTAGCGATTTCCCCCCCCCCCCCGAGGGAGATGGACGGGAAGGCGGCGATTCCCCCCCCCGAGGGAGATGGATGGGAAGGCAGCGAATCCCCCCCCCCCCGAGGGAGATGGACGGGAAGGCAGCGATTTCCCCCCCCCCCTGCGGGAATCAAACAGGAAGGTGGTGGTTCCCCCCCTTGCGGGAGACAGACGGGAAGGCAGCGATTCCCCCCCCCCGCGGGAATCAAACAGGAAGGTGGTGATTCCCCCCCTTGCGGGAGACAGACGGGAAGGCAGCGATTCCCCCCCCCCCACCCCCGAGGGAGATGGACGGGAAGGCAGCGATTCCCCCCCCCCCCGAGGGAGATGGATGGGAAGGCAGCGATTCCCCCCCCCCCCCTGTGGGAATCAAACAGGAAGGTGGTGATTCCCCCCCCCCTTGCGGGAGACAGACGGGAAGGCAGCAATTTCCCCTCCCCCGAGGGAGATGGACGGGAAGGCGGCGATTCCCCCCCCCCCCCCGAGGGAGATGGATGGGAAGGCAGCGAACCTTCCCCCCCCGAGGGAGATGGACGGGAAGGCAGCGATTTCCCCCCCCCCCCGAGGGAGATGGATGGGAAGGCAGTGATTCCCCCCTCCCTGCGGGAATCAAACAGGAAGGTGGTGATTCCCCCCCTTGCGGGAGACAGACGGGAAGGCAGCGATTCCCCCCCACCCTCGAGGGAGATGGACGGGAAGGCAGCGATTTCCCCCCCCCCCCCGCGGGAATCAAACAGGAAGGTGGTGATTCCCCCCCTTGCGGGAGACAGACGGGAGGGCAGCGATTTCCCTCCCCCCCTGCGGGAATCAAACAGGAAGGTGGTGATTCCCCCCCTTGCGGGAGACAGACGGGAGGGCAGCGATCCCCCCCCCTGCGGGAATCAAACAGGAAGGTGGTGATTCCCCCCCTTGCGGGAGACAGACGGGAGGGCAGCGATCCCCCCCCCTGCGGGAATCAAACAGGAAGGTGGTGATCCCCCCCCCCTTGCATGAGACAGACGGGAAGGCAGCGATCCCCCCCCCCCACCCTCGAGGGAGATGGATGGGAAGGCGGCAATCAGAGGCCTCCTTACCTTAGGAAGCAGATGACAAGGATCCGGGGTAGGGCTGCTGCTCCTCGCTCCAGCTACTCCTTGCTCCCGGGCCGTTGCTTCTCCTCGAACAGGAAGTGGGTCTTTAGACCTGATTGGCCGGGAGACCTAAGACTCCCTGGCCAATTGGGTCTCAGGACCTGCTTCCTAATTGGCCAGGAGGAGAACCAGGAAGACAATAGAGAATTTTAATTTGCTATTGTCACACAACTGCTCCGCAAGCCCACCCTTTTTTGAAGCCAGTTAGAGCCTCAGGCTCTAATCATGTGCCTAAAAAAAAAAAACATTGAAATCCATGTTTCAGGTGCCCTGCATGTGGATTATGGGCCGGGCGCATGGATTAGGGGGGCAGCGCCCTTGTGCCTCGTATGGATGGGCCGCCACTGTGTCCCAGGTCTGTTACATTCCTATAGTATTCGGGTTTGGCTTAAAGAAAATGTGAGTAGGGATGTAGCCCTAAATTCTAAGGGAGACCAAAGAAATAAAGTCTCGAAAGTGAACATAAATGTAAATGAATAACAATAAAGTGAGTCCATAAGTGTCCATTCAAAAATTCGTGATCAAAAACAGCTGAAACCGCACGTGAAACAATATGGGTCATCACATATCTTCTGGAGGGAAAGAGAGGTAGAATACTCTTACCAGAGTTGGTGGATCTGCGGATTAGGCAGATCGTATGGGCATAAGAAATCTTAGTGGCAGTTCTCTTCTGCTTGTCTGAAGGCTGGATCAGACGAATCCCAGATGACAACTCTCCAGCAGGTTCCCCGACTTGAAAGAAGACTCTGGATTCCGACAGCGATCACCATAGTCCTCAGATACAACAGGAACAGCCTCCAATCCGAAAATGATTTCCGGAATGAAAATCACGAAACGGAGGAAACCTCAACTCAATCGACCAATCATGGAAAAGAAAAATGCGGGGAATGCTCCGATAGTGCAGGTCAATGCAGGTTTATTGAAAACCAACAAAGTAAAAGTGATCACATACAGATAAAAAACGTTAAAAGGGCAGTGAGTGGAGTGGTGTAGGGCTTGGTACCTGCATTGACCTGCACTATCGGAGCATTCCCTGCATTTTTCTTTTCCATGATTGGTCGATTGAGTTGAAGTTTCCTCCGTGTTGTGATTTTCATTCCGGAAATCATTTTCGGATTGGAGGCTGTTCCTGTTGTATCTGAGGACTATGGTGATCGCTGTCGAATCCAAAGTCTTCTTTCAAGTTGGGGAACCTGCTGGAGAGTTGTCATCTGGGATTCGTCTGATCCAGCCTTCAGACAAGCAGAAGAGAACTGCCACTAAGATTTCTTATGCCCATACGATCTGCCTAATCCGCAGATCCACCAACTCTGGTAAGAGTATTCTACCTCTCTTTCCCTCCAGAAGATATGTGATGACCCATATTGTTTCACGTGCGGTTTCAGCCGTTTTTGATTACGGATTTTTGAATGGACACTTATGGACTCACTTTATTGTTATTCATTTACATTTATTTTCACTTTCGAGACTTTATTTCTTTGGTCTCCCTTAGAATTTAGTGCTACATCCCTACTCACATTTATATCTAATTTAGTCACTTTTTATGTAGCAGCTCCAATATTTCTTTTACACGTTCGTTGTATATTTTGAGAATAGCGCAATATTTTTTCTTTATTTCCATTGAAGAAAAAGTGGCAACCCTAAATATGCTGCAGAAATCTCCCTCCACTGAGTTTGGCTGCAACCATTTTAACTGTGGGCAGCTGAAGCTGCTGCCTGTTAACTTCCTGGATTTACAGAGAGGCACACCTCCAGCTCTGCAGCTCTCCTTGGCCCTCTTATGGCTCATCCACCCCTCCCTTCCTGGCAAACTCACGAGAGTGAGAGAGAGAGCTGTGCATGATGTCATAAGCCTAGGCTAATGATCAGACAGGAAACAGGGAGTGGGCTGTATAAGGGATTTACTGGCAGAAAAAAAAAAATTACTATCCAAAGTTAAAACAACAACAACAAGGGCAGAAGATTTAATAGCTGGAAAGATGAAAAAATGACTGAAGGTCCATAAGAACCAGCAAAAGGCTTTAATAAAAGTTATCTGTGGCAGCTCTAGCTCTCTCAAAGTCCCCCCTCCCATTGTGACACCCGTGATGGGGCCCGGGCTCTCCTATTCATCAAGGGGGCAAAAAGGACCATGGGAAACAGTTTGAAAGCAGGAGGAACTTAGGAAACATCCATTTCCCTGAGCCCCACCTTGACTTAAAGCCAAGTTCCACCAAAAAGTGGAAGTTCCACTTTAAGGACTCCTGACACCCAGACATTCCACATTTGGCATGCCATTTTATTTATTTTTTGAGGGGGGAAATGGGTACCTTGTTTTGACAGTTCTCCTCTCCCCCTCCCTCCCTGCAATCTTCTGGGACACGTCACAGGTCCCAGAAGATTGCCAACCACTAAGGACATGCAGCGCGGCTTGCACATGCACAGCGCGGCACCCAGCTGTGAAGCCACAAGCTTCAAAAAGACCTCAGATCTCACATTTACACTAAAATGCAATAAAATAAATGTAATGTCTTTAAACTAAAAAAAAATCCTCTTTAAGAGCATTGGGCAGAAGTGACGTTTGACGTTGCTTCTGTCATCCAATGTTATGGAGCCGAGCGGGGGCCATCTTTCCCTCACTCGGCTCCAGGCCTGTCAGGGGAGAGGAAGCAATCGCCCCCGATAAAAGTGATCTCGCGGCGAAAATGCCACAGAGACCACTTTTACCTCAAAGAGGACCGCCCGCCGTTTCTGAAAATACCAGGGGTTATGGCAGCTAGCTAGCGTCAAAGTCTCCGGATTGCAGTGGCATGAAGCATGCCTGGGTGCAACCTTTGGGGGGCGCAAAATCATTACTGTGCCCCCCCCAAGTGTGCTGTCTAGCCCCCCCCCCCGCCCAGGAGATCCTGTAGTCCAGCCTGTCCCCCATGATCCCTCTGGTGCGGGCAGCCCGTGTGTGTGTGTGTGTGAGAACAGCGGAGCAGCGCGCTGGGGAAGAGCGTACAGCGGCTATTGGAAAAGCTCTTGGCAGGGGATACTGAGGAGCGGCTGGGTGTCGGGAACAGTACCTGGTGCTGGGAAGAGCCCTGCTCCGATAGATTTTCATGGAGGCCATGGAGAGGTGAGCAAAATCAACCAATCTACACTGTTCATGTAGGGGGGTGCAGGAATCAGGTAGGTCAGTGTAGTTGTCAGTATAGAACTCAGGTAGGTCAGTGTAGTGGTCAGAATAGAACTCAGGTAGGTCAGTGTAGTGGTCAGTATAGGAATCAGGTAGGTCAGTGTAGTGGTCAGTATAGAACTCAGGTAGGTCAGTGTAGTGGTCAGAATAGAACTCAGGTAGGTCAGTGTAGTAGTCAGTATAGAACTCAGGTAGGTCAGTGTAGTGGTCAGAATAGAACTCAGGTAGGTCAGTGTAGTGGTCAGTATAGGAATCAGGTAGGTCAGTGTAGGAATAATGGTAGGTTAGGGTAGTGGATAGTGTAAGAATCAGGTAGGTCAGTGTAGTGGTCAGGTATGTCAGTGAAGTGGTCAGTGTTGGAATCAGGTAGGTCAGTGTAGGAATAATGGTAGGTTAGGGTAGTGGATAGTGTAAGAATCAGGTAGGTCAGTGTAGTGGTCAGGTATGTCAGTGAAGTGGTCAGTGTTGGAATCAGGTAGGTCAGTGTAGTGGTCAGTGTAGGAATCAGGTAGGTCAGTGTAGTGGTCAGTATAGAACTCAGGTAGGTCAGTGTAGTGGTCAGTGTAGGAATCAGGTAGATCAGTGTAGTGGTCAGTGTTGGAATCAGGTAGGTCAGTGCAGTGGTCAGTATAGAACTCAGGTAGGTCAGTGTAGTGGTCAGTGTAGGAATCAGGTAGATCAGTGTAGTGGTCAGTGTTGGAATCAGGTAGGTCAGTGTAGTGGTCAGTATAGAACTCAGGTAGGTCAGTGTAGTGGTCAGTGTAGGAATCAGGTAGATCAGTGTAGTGGTCAGTATAGAACTCAGGTAGGTCAGTGTAGTGGTCAGTGTAGGAATCAGGTAGGTCAGTGTAGTGGTCAGTGTAGGAATCAGGTAGGTCAGTGTAGTGGTCAGTATAGAACTCAGGTAGGTCAGTGTAGTGGTCAGTGTAGGAATCAGGTAGATCAGTGTAGTGGTCAGTGTTGGAATCAGGTAGGTCAGTGCAGTGGTCAGTATAGAACTCAGGTAGGTCAGTGTAGTGGTCAGTGTAGGAATCAGGTAGATCAGTGTAGTGGTCAGTGTTGGAATCAGGTAGGTCAGTGTAGTGGTCAGTATAGAACTCAGGTAGGTCAGTGTAGTGGTCAGTGTAGGAATCAGGTAGGTCAGTGTAGTGGTCAGTGTAGGAATCAGGTAGATCAGTGTAGTGGTCAGTATAGAACTCAGGTAGGTCAGTGTAGTGGTCAGTGTAGGAATCAGGTAGGTCAGTGTAGTGGTCAGTGTAGGAATCAGGTAGGTCAGTGTAGTGGTCAGTGTAGGAATGAGGTAGGTCAGTGTAGTGGTCAGTGTAGGAATCAGGTAGGTCAGTGTAGTGGTCAGTGTAGGAATGAGGTAGGTCAGTGTAGTGGTCAGTGTAGGAATGAGGTAGGTCAGTGTAGTGGTCAGTGTAGGAATCAGGTAGATCAGTGTAGTGGTCAGTATAGAACTCAGGTAGGTCAGTGTAGTGGTCAGTGTAGGAATCAGGTAGGTCAGTGTAGTGGTCAGTGTAGGAATGAGGTAGGTCAGTGTAGTGGTCAGTGTAGGAATCAGGTAGGTCAGTGTAGTGGTCAGTGTAGGAATGAGGTAGGTCAGTGTAGTGGTCAGTGTAGGAATGAGGTAGGTCAGTGTAGTGGTCAGTGTAGGAATCAGGTAGGTTAGTGCAATGGTCAGGTAGGTCAGTGTAGTGTAGGAATCAGGTAGGTCAGTGTAGGAATGAGGTAGGTCAGTGTAGTGGTCAGTGAAGGAATTAGGTAGGTCAGTGTAGTGGTCAGTGTAGGAATCAGGTAGGTCAGTGTAGTGGTCAGTGTAGGAATGAGGTAGGTCAGTGAAGTGGTCAGTGTAGGAATGAGGTAGGTTAGTGCAGTGGTCAGGTAGGTCAGTGTAGGAATCAGGTAGGTCAGTGTAGTGGTCGGTGTAGGAATGAAGTAGGTTAGTGCAGTGGTCAGGTAGGTCAGTGTATGAATCAAGTTGGTCAGTACTAGTGGAAGGAACAAAAAATCTGGCGGGGGGTGCAAATTTCTTGCCTTGTCCCGGGCGCTGACAACCCACGCTACACAACTGATCGCATATATAATTTGAGGAAAATATGCGTATAAAATCGTTTAGCATTTGCCAATAAAAATAAAACATGTCCCCGGATTTCATTTGAAAAATCTGGTCACCTTACCCATGGGACCACCGGGGATTAGAATTAAGATCTTGGTGATTTAGCCCATCACCCTTCACCCTTAACTGGAAAATCAATTTTGAAGGCGTATGATTTATCCTTTCCCCGCACTCGGCGCCATTATCAGAGTAACGCTGAATAATACGAGAGATGTAGATTAGCATCATTTTTATTATAACTGACTGACACTTGAGCCGCTACAATCCCTTTGTGTCCAATTACTTGTGGATTAACATAGATACATTTTTTTGCCGTGCTAACAGTAATTATTTTATACTGGAGACACTGTAAAGTCCTCCCGGAGCGGAATTTACGGTCCTCCTATTTTTTTGATGATACAAGACGCTGTCTTATTACCATGCATTAATATTTATAGTTAACAAGGGTTAATGTTAAGGGCCAGCGACTCATTGTCGAACAGCGCGCCTTTCCTCCCAGCGGATGTGACCCGGCGTCCAATTAATTGGCCTAAGTCGGCACGCAATGCCATTAAAGCCCCGCTGGTGCTGGATTTGTGATCCTGTCTGGTCCCTGATTACATCCGATTTCCACCAGGCTTCCGTGAATCCTCCTTTTTCGGCGCGGGCACGTCCTGGGAGAATTGCGAGGAGTTTAGCCGCGGGATCAGGCTAATCTCTAGGACAAGAGGAGACGAGGCTTTCCGGGGGCCGCCGAGACGTACCTTATAAAGCTCGGCGCAGTCAGAGAGGAAAGGAACAATATAATATAAATGGAAATTGAACTGGGTGAGTTTAGATTCCATAAATCCAGTGCAATGTCAGGAATGACACCTGTTTCAGAGACAAAAAAGGAAATGCAGAACTGGCCGCGGCTCAGAAGCTAAATTAGATGGAACAACTGGAGGCCGCTGGTGCGGCTTTTTTCTGGCTGGGAAAAACAGCGGCGTTGTTTTTGATACAGAAACATTTCCAGAACACAAATTTAAACCGTTCTTGAGGGATGTCTCTGTGTGGGGAGGAATTAACCGAGCAAAGTTCTGCAAAGTCCAAGAACCCCAAACATGGCAGGTGGTGGAGCTCATCTTGGCACAATGCCTCCAGGCCATGCAAAGTCTTTGGTCGTCTTGCATGAACCACTCTTATGAGATCTCCATAGAGCGGCTTGATGATAGGAAGGTCAGGAGACTGTGATGACCACGGCAGAACCTTCACCTTTTTCTGCTGTAATCACTGAGGGGTCAGCTTGGCCCAGTGGCGCCCCATGCACAGCTTTCCTGCAGAAGAATGCAAATTGTCTGCCAGTTTTTTCTGATAACATGCTGCATCCGTCTTGCCACCAATTTTCACACAATTCTCTGTGACTTTAGAGCTCACACCCCCCCCCCCCAAAAGGTCAGTAAGCAGGGGCGGTCCGTCCATTGTGGGCACTTGGGCGCCACCCACTTATCCATGCCCCGCTGACCTCCCTATCCATGCGCCCACCCCCTTTCAGATCACCAGGCCCATGAATTACAGCGGCTGTGTTTCTTTTTTTGAAGCACCTGATTAGAACCAGAGGCTCTAATAGGCTTCAAAATAGGGTGGGCTCGGGACGCAGAGCATTGTGCCCACCAAGTTGTGTTGCAACAGCGAATTAATATTTGCTGTTGCAACACTGTTCCTCTTCCCGGGCCAATCGGGAAGCGGGTCTGATACCCGTCACCCGATTGGCTGAAAGGATAGGCGATCCTAAATTGGACCCCTAGGAGGAGGGGAGGAGACGCAGAGCGGAAGCGAGGAGGAGAAGAGCCGCTGGCCAATGCCTGGATGCCCGATCCCCGCCGCTGCTTGGTGCCCTGATCCCCGCCGCTCCTCGGATGCCCGATCCCAGCCGCTGCTCCTCGGATGCCCGCTGATGCCCGCCGCCTAGATGGGGTAAGTGCTGGTGGACCGACCGGCAGACAGTGGGGTGGATTGGGGGGTTTGAGTTGCTGCGGAGGGGGTTTGTTTGCCGACACCCCAAACAAAAAACCACCAGCTGCCACTGTCAGTAAACCACCGCCATGCTTTACAGTGGGAATAGGATTCTTCCTCTCCAAACATAACGCTTATGGTTGTGACCATAAAGCTCTATTTTGGTCTCATCACTCCAAATTACAGTCTACCGGAAGCTGTGAGTCGTGTCAAGCTGTTGTCGGCCATATTTTAACCAGGTTTTGTTTGTGGCATAGGCACAGTAAAGACTTCTTTCTGGCAACTGGACCATGCCGCTAATTTTTGTTCAAGTATCGTCGTATTGTGCTCCTTGAAACAATTACACCACCCAGAACAGCCTGTAGTTCTCCGAAGGTGACCTGTAGGTTTTTCTTTGTATCCCGAACAATTCTTCTGGCTACATCCTTTCTTGGTCTACCTGACCTTGGCTTGGTATCAAAAGATCCTTGGTGCTGATGTCTTCCTAGCTGGTCATTCAACTTATTAGTGGCGGAACTACCTGGGTCACACAGGTTGCACTTCTGACTGGGCCTTGGTATTCTACCACCGTGGGGAGGCCCCCCAAGTGCGACTTACTTCTGACTTACTTGCGATTTCCTTGTGACTTCCTTGCAACATCCTATCGATTTGCTTGTGATTTCCTTGTGACTTGCTTGTGACTTTTGCGATTTAACAGACTAGTCTATGGCACCCAAATCGCACTGAAGTTGCAGAAAAGTAGTGGCGGAACCTTTTTTTTTTGGAGTCGCATTAATTAAGACTGCACCCATTGAAATGAATGTGTTTTGACTTGTCATGTCGTTTTAGGTGTCGCAAGTCACATGATAAGTCACAGAAGTTTGAGCTTATAAAGAGCCCTACGACGGGACTAAAGGGCCCCGGGATCAGAGTAATGGGCCCCAGGACTGATGGAGAGGGCCCCCGAAACCGAGAGAAAAGGCCTCGGTAGCCTGGTAGCCCCTTTATGGTTTCTTGCTCCGGGGCCCTGAGGGTTCTAGTTATGCCTCTGGCCCATTACCAGCCTTGAGACAAAACTTTTTTATTTTTCCACTATTTTGAAACTTTAGCTTCAGATTTATGAAAATACGAAACAAACACTCCAACAAAGTTGGGCGTTTTGTGGTTTCTTGAACTCAAAATAGATGGCCTAGATTTCCGTGACCTGAACTCCCCTCTGGTTTGCCAAAAGTTGTGTTTCGGTGAAAGTTTATGTCTATAAATTCTCTTGAATGGCTTATTGTTCCTTTAAATAGTTGTATAGCGCACATATCCCAGACCCAGGAGTGCGGCATTACCCTACAGCAAACGGATAGAAATGGTTCCCTGGTGGGAGCTTGACTGTGCCGCCCCAGAGCTAAATGCCAGCCGACTCGGGCCCCTCTTGCATTTGTTTCCATATATATCATGCATTAATATTTCATTCTTATTATGTGTCTGTATATATATTATTAACTCTTATGCCGCGTACACACGGTCGGTTTTACAGATGAAAACAGTCCGATGGATTTTTCTCATCGGACAAACCGATCGTGTGTGGGCCCCATCGGTCTTTTTTCCATCGGTATAAAAAAATAGAACCTGTTTTAAATTTTACCAATGGAAAAAAAAACTATGGCAGATTCCGATCGTCTGTGTGGAACTCCATTGGACAAAAAACCCACGCATGCTCAGAATCAAGTCGACGCATGCTCAGAAGCATTGAACTTAATTTTTCTCGGCTTGTCGTAGTGTTTTACGTCACAGCGTTTTGGACGGTCGGAATTTTGACTGATTGTGTGAAGGAAAGACTGATGGAAGTCAGCTTCATCGGAATTCCGATGGAAAAATCCATCGGATTTTATTCCATCGGAAATCCGATCGTGTGTACAGGGCATTAGTCTTTCTGTGACAGATGAGACCAATTTTATGTGCAAGGGATTATCGCAGCATGTACGGGTAGCCTTACCAACTGGTTGACCTACTACTATGGTTCTCCGCTCATGTCCTTCTCTCTGGCTATGGGTGTAGATATATCCATTGGATGACCACATTTACACTCCATGCACACCAAAAAAATGGAGGCCACGTGCTAAACTTTCCTTGTTGAGTGACTGCTAACAGCCCATATGGGCTCCTATTGGTCATGATGAACATCAAGTCAGCTGTGAGAGAAATTGTTCAAGCCAAAAGGCTAATAGGCATGTGCATACACATGTTTTTGACCATGGGAGCCTTAGGGTTGACCATGGGAACCAAACCAGGCAACAACGTGCATAGGAAAGTGCACACAACAGAGTCACGTGGACGCACAGATACTGGCTCCGTGTGGCCTATTTAAACCTTGGCCCTGCATGAGGTCATTGCTGAATGTTTTTTCAGTTTCCTGTTATCCTTGATCCTGAATCTGCTTGACCCTATTACTGACCCTTACCTGTCTATGTTTCCGACTTCCAACTGGACTTATGACCAAGATTTTGCCCAACGATTCTGTGCTCTTGTACCTTTAAGGAGGGGTGGCTCCCCTTCAGTCCACCTGTCCTCATCTGTCCATCAGAGTGCATGTGCCTCCATTGTGGGGACACTCATAGTTAGTGTAGGACCACAGATTACAGGGTGCCTTGACGTGGCTCTGTGGCTCACGCATGCGTTTGTAAATGCGTGCGGACAAAACCCCTGTTTTTAACGCATACTGTTGTTCAGGTTAATTGGTTGTCTGCGAGATGGTCGGTAAGTAGGCTTGGTTTTTTCCTGGGCATTTCCCAGGCCTTGTTGTTACAAGATTTTACCCAACGATTCTGTACCTTGTTGCCAACCTCTGCTCCTCCCCCAACCTCGATCCTTCTCTTGATTTGGCATCTTCCTGCTCAACTGTTACTCAGCTCGTGACCTGGCTCTGTGCTCTACTGGACTTGGTGAATTCCGGGAGCCCACATCACTGTGCTTCGGCTCACCTGACACCAGAGCTCCCAGGATCAAGTCTTCAGTTCCAGCTTTCAAGGCATCTGCTTGTGGGTGGGTGCAGCGTGGTGCGGCGGCAATAACACATACTTAGTCCAAATGCAAGTGAAAGAACTTATATTGAAGTCAAGGAAAAACAGTTCACAACAAGCCCAACTAGATACCCTCACGGATGACAACAGTGTGTAGTGGAGCAGATTTCTGTTGAGCTTACAGAGTTTGTCTGGGGGGCAGGGGCGGATCCAGAGTCTAGTCTCGGGAGGGGCACTTCCAGAAAATATTTATTTTTTTGGCAATTTTTCGGAGAAATGGCTGGTGTTGGAGCTTCAATCATCCCGGCACCATGGTTGTTATGGTGTCAGAATAATTGAAACGCATTTTTTCTATTATTACATTGTTATATAAAATGAAATGGTTCAACTCACCATAATGCAGAATCTGTGGGAGCCCCGAGTGTGTTACTTGCCACCGCCGCCTGCCACGCATTGCCATTTGCCACGTCGCCTGACACATTGCGGATTGTCACTTGCCACATCACCTGCCACATGTTTGTCACTTGCCTGTCTGTCACACGTTGCGGATTGTCACTGCTCCAATTGTCCCATGCTATGTCCCAGAGTTAGGCAGCAGAGAGATAATGTAGTCTTTCTGCTGCCCGCGGCTGCCTACACATTGAGGGCAGAAGTGCAGGGTGGGCGGTGAGAGATGATGTCATCTCTCTGCTCCCCCACTTGCTCACACTCACCAAGCCGCCTGGCCCGCATGCTCTCTCTCCCGCCAGCGGAGCTGCCCGCGCTTTTAGTTCCCCGGGTGCCGAGCTGCACGCTCTCTCACCCGTTTGCTCCCTTACCAGCCTGCCGAGCTGCCCGGCCCACTCGCTCTCATTCTCACCCGCGGAGCTATCGGATCCACGCTTCAATCCAGGCAGCTGCTGTCACTAGTCACCGTCACATTACAGGAGATGGTCAGAGACTGCGGACATACTACAGGAGATGGTCAGAGACTGTGGACACACTACAGGAGATGGTCAGAGACTGTGGACACACTACAGGAGATGGTCAGAGACTGTGGACACACTACAGGAGATGGTCAGAGACTGTGGACACACTACAGGAGATGGTCAGAGACTGTGGACACACTACAGGAGATGGTCAGAGACTGTGGACACACTACAGGAGATGGTCAGAGACTGTGGACACACTACAGGAGATGGTCAGAGACTGTGGACACACTACAGGAGATGGTCAGAGACTGTGGACACACTACAGGAGATGGTCAGAGACTGTGGACACACTACAGGAGATGGTCAGAGACTGTGGACACACTACAGGAGATGGTCAGAGACTGTGGACACACTACAGGAGATGGTCAGAGACTGTGGACACACTACAGGAGATGGTCAGAGACTGTGGACACACTACAGGAGATGGTCAGGTACTGCGGACATACTACAGGAGATGGTCAGGTACTGCGGACATACTACAGGAGATGGTCAGAGACTGCGGACACACTACAGGAGATGGTCAGGTACTGCGGACATACTACAGGAGATGGTCAGGTACTGCGGACATACTACAGGAGATGGTCAGAGACTGTGGACACACTACAGGAGATGGTCAGAGACTGCGGACACACTACAGGAGATGGTCAGAGACTGCGGACATACTACAGGAGATGGTCAGAGACTGCGGACATACTACAGGAGATGGTCAGAGACTGTGGACATACTACAGGAGATGGTCAGAGACTGTGGACATACTACAGGAGATGGTCAGAGACTGTGGACACACTACAGGAGATGGTCAGGTACTGCGGACATACTACAGGAGATGGTCAGAGACTGCGGACATACTACAGGAGATGGTCAGAGACTGCGGACACACTACAGGAGATGGTCAGGTACTGCGGACATACTACAGGAGATGGTCAGAGACTGCGGACATACTACAGGAGATGGTCAGAGACTGTGGACACACTACAGGAGATGGTCAGAGACTGCGGACACACTACAGGAGATGGTCAGAGACTGCGGACATACTACAGGAGATGGTCAGAGACTGCGGACATACTACAGGAGATGGTCAGAGACTGTGGACATACTACAGGAGATGGTCAGAGACTGTGGACATACTACAGGAGATGGTCAGAGACTGTGGACACACTACAGGAGATGGTCAGAGACTGTGGACACACTACAGGAGATGGTCAGAGACTGTGGACACACTACAGGAGATGGTCAGAGACTGCGGACACACTACAGGAGATGGTCAGGTACTGCGGACATACTACAGGAGATGGTCAGAGACTGCATTTATGGCTGAACCCAGTGTAACAGTATATAGTATTGCAGGGTTGCTCCACTCCATTTAAACCAGCTCTGCAAAGATCAAGTTGGTAATCTTCCTTTGAAAGTACACCCATGTGACAGAAGACAGAAGACAACAGCACATCCCAATTTCCAAAATACAAATTGTTATACAGTGATCTGCTCAGGATTAGTGGAGGGCAGTAAACAGTTAATTGGTCTGTGAAGTTCTAGCCTGAACTAGCAGTTAATCCTTCCAAAAAACATCACACAAACCATGCAGCACACACACAGACAGAGCTCTGGCTAAATAACTGAAATAGTTAACAGCCAGCCATGTGTCACAAGGTCACTGGACACAGAATGTGAGCAGGACCTTATCAGTGTGCAGGATAAGCAGCTATATATAAAAAAAAAAAAAGTAGGAGTGAGGGGACTGACCTGCACACTGCCTAGATTTCTGGAAGACACTGCAGCCAGTGTTCATGTGAGATCATGATGTGACATGAGTCCTGATGATCTGTGTGCTGCAGATCTAGCTATCCTGTAGCTGTGGTCATACCTTCTTGTGTCTGTCTGCATTGTATTTCTCCTTCCTAGCTCCCCCATTCAGCCCCGCTCCAGCACCCGGGCAGTCAAATGTGGCGGGCTGGAGAGGGGGAGGTTTACACTGGCTGCTGACTGGCTGTGGATGTGTGGGAGGAGCAGAGCAAGTCCTCGCTTATACACAGGACTGTCAGCGGAGCGCAGAGACTCGGGGCTCAGGGCTGTCACTGAAAATCAGCCCACTGAGGGATCCATCCCTGACGACGAGTCTCTCTCTCGGCGCCGCTGATCGGCTGATGTGAGAGAGAGACTCAGAGAGGCAGCCGCAGATAATGCAGTTTAAAAAAATCTTAAAAAAAAATAAAAATCTTAAAAAAAAAAAAAAAACAGAGCTAGCGAGCGAATGTGACACGATTGTCTCGGGGGGGGGGGCAATTGCCCTGTTGCCCCCCCCCCTGGATCCGCCATTGCTGGGGGGGGTGGCGAAATGCGGCCTGGCCAGTACAAACCCAAGTGGAGAGGTTTACCGGAAGAGAGGTGGATCCCTACACTTTCCCTACTTGTCTGGAACTTTTCTTTATCGCTAATACTGTCCCTGACAGATGGGTGACTTGTCCCTACACTACCTACACGTGCCAAACCCAGGAGCCAGGAACTTAAAAAGACTCTGTCTGAATCAAGATGGCCACCAGAGTCACATAGGCTGTTAACATCCAACTGGATCACTGCCCCAGTGACCCAAGAAACCATAGAGGAACCATGTTCCTCCTGACTTCCTCTCCCTCTGTACTGCTGCTGCAGTAGGGCGCCACCTGCAGTGGAGAAAATAGACTTCATCTACCTACAGGCGCCCTTTCCATTGCCCTAACAGCCCCTGAACAAATTTCCACAGATACTCAGACAGAAATTGTGCAAGAGGCCACCCTCATCATCTTGAGCTCCTCATATAGGTACATGACGCTACCACTGACGCATTTTGTCCTAAATGTCCTAGGTAACCCTGACTGAACGACTTTTCGTTTGCTACAGAGAAATGTATTATAAGAAACTGTTGTGGCAGTTCTTTCATACCATACTATTTTCACCTGTTTTCATTCTCCTTCTCCATCTCAGTGCTACTGATCTCCTCCAGCCTCTTTCAACTATTTCTTGTCTACATGCACTCACTTCAGCAGCTGCAAATCATTGCTCTGGACTGGCTTTCTGATGGTGACAATGGTGGACCGTGCCTGTGCAATGTATGTGGACATGGCCACTTGTAGTCTCCACAAGGGGCACAAATGACAGGGTGACAGGACAGGAACACAACTGGGAGAGATTGTCACCCCATAATAGTGTAGCACCACCTTTCAGCCAGGGGACGTTAGAAACCTTCCCTGAGTTCTGGCTCCACAGCTGGAGGGCCTTTAGCAAGGGGACTAAACAAATACTATACAAGTTGAGGGGCCTGTACAGTAATATCAGGCCAGCTATGTCAGGGGCCACACCAGCAACCCGACCCAAATGCAACAGGGTCATGGTTTTGTCCATACAGACCTCTCACCACCGCTTGGTTGGCTGGCTCTTCTTCTCCCAGCCACCTCCAGTCCCTTGCCAGAGCCATGATCCCCACTTAATATTTGTTCCCTTGCTGGAACTTTTCTGAACTCGTGCAGCAGGCATCCTAACAGTCCTTACAGCATGGCTTTTAGCAGTTCAAAGCAACACAACAACGGTCCATTTCTTCATGGCTCCTTCAAACATGGAACCCTGCCCATGTTTGATGGAACCCTGCCCATGTTTGATGGAACCCTGCCCATGTTTGATGGAACCCTGCCCATGTTTGATGGAACCCTGCCCATGTTTGATGGAACCCTGCTCATGTTTGATGGAACCCTGCCCATGCTTGATGGAACCCTGCCCATGTTTGATGGAACCATGCTCTGTTCAGCACTATGGCCAATATGCTCATTACAGGGTTCTTGCTAACAGAGTCCTCCATCTTTCTGGTTACCCACTAAAGGAAACTTAAGCTCCGTACACACGGGTGGGAATCCCGTCAAAAAAAAAAACGCTGGTTTTCTCGACGGGATTCCTGGCAAGCTTGTGTTGCCCAGCCCTGTGTACACACGCAGCCATTCAAAAGAACAAAAAGTAAAAAAATTGTGTTGCACCCCCCCCCCTGCTTCTCCAAAAAAAATCAGAAGCACCCCTCCCCGCTTGGGGGCCCCAAATTCTCAATCTGCTTGGGGCCCCCAAATTCCTTCAAACGGCCCTGCCACCACCCAATATAATGTCTGCTTACCAGATTGCAAACATGATATGCAACACAAATCAACGCAGGTCGATGGATAGCTGGATATTGTGGATGTCTATGCAGGTGAAAGCATGGGAAGGATATGGATTCCTCGCTAACAACGTGAACTTCCGTATGGTCCGGGTGGTGTATCAAACCAAGGAGAAAAAATAGGGACTTAGCATTGTGGGTTCAGGCATTCCAGGGTCAGCTCCCCTTTTAAATCCTAATTGTCCTCTTCGTTCATCCCAAGACCTCCTGAGGTCTTAGGATGAAGTCCATATCCTTCCCATGCTTTCAAATACACCTGCATAGACATCCCCAATATCCAGCTATCCATCGACCTGCGTTGATTTGTGTTGCATATCATGTAATCTGGTAAGCAGACATTATATTGGGTGGCGGTGCACTTCAGGGTGGATTTGTATGTCATTTCTACACTCTATAAGATCTCCTCTCTCTTTTTTTGCATCTCTGGTAAGGAGACTATATGTGCGGTGAGGGTTCACTAATATAGGAGTCACTCACTGGTGGTGTATTGTCTCCCCCACCCTATAGCATCAGTCCCTTATAGGGAGATTCTTTGTGGCAGGATCACACTATGTTTTTTTGCTTTTTTTGTTTTTTCAATACATGCAATTTTTGGATCATTTACCCCATACTGCGGAGTACCCTTCTATTGTCGTCCCTCAATATTATTGGAGAAACTTTATCCGAAGTGCATTTAAAGGCCTAGGCTGGGTTATAGCCATCTGTTGGATTTGGCTTATCTTCTGGTAAGAATACATCTTCACCAGTCTATAGGACCCAAGATCAGTGTTTCAATCTGACACCAGTCCTTTAAGCACTTCAATACCGGGGGGCACTTACACACCTTCCTGCCCAGGCCAATTTTCAGCTTTCAGCGCTGTCGCAATTTGAATGACAATTGCGCGGTCATGCTACACTGTACCCAAACAATTTTTTTATCATTTTGTTCCCACAAATAGAGCTTTCTTTCGGTGGTATTTGATCACCTCTGCGATCTTTATTTTTTGCACAACAAATAAAAAAGAGCAGAAATTTTGAAAAAAACTAAGTTTTTCTTTGTTTCTGTTAATTTTTTTTTGTAAATAAGTACCTTTTCTACTTCAACGATGGGCACCGATAAGGCGGCACTGATGGGCACTGATAAGGCGACACTGATGGGCACCAATGAGGTGGCACTGATGGGCACTGATATGTGGCACTGGTATGCGGCACTGATGGGCATTCATAGGCGGCACTGATGGGCACTCATAGGCGGCACTGATGGGCACTTATAGGCGGCACTGATGGGCACTTATAGGCAGCACTGATAGATGGCACAGACGGGCACTGATAGGTGGGCACTTATGGCCCATTTGTGGGCACTGATTGGCATATGTTTTGTTTGTATTTGTGCATGTGGATGGCCATGGGGGACTTACCTGGCCATCCACATGTTAGGTGCTTCCCTGGTGGTCCTGGGTGGCAACCTGGTGGTCCAGTGTGGGTATCTGAGGGGGGGCTGCGCTGATAAACAATCAGCGCGAACCCCCCCTGTCAGGAGAGCCGCTGATCGGCTCTCCTCTACTCGCATCTGTCAGACGCGAGTGAGGAAGAGCCGATCAACGGCTCTTCCTGTTTACATCGTGATCAGCCGTGATTGGACACGGCTGATCACCTGGTAAAAAGCCTCCGCCAGAGGTTCTTTACCGAGATCAGTGTAGCGGTGGGTCAGACTGACACACCGCTACACCGATCGCCGCGATGCGCGCCCCCCCCCCCCCCCCGGGCGCGCGGCGGCTGTTATCCTGCAGGATGTCATATGACATCCAGTGTGGATAACTGAACCACTTCCCGGACGTCAATTGTCTATTGACTGGGCGGGAAGTGGTTAAGCATTTCTGTTTGGACTTTTTCACTATCCAAATATTATAATTTTGGACTCATAGCGCAACTTTTTCTCTTCTATTACTTTTTGTGTTTATCCCATTATTGTTGCTGCTTGGAAGGGTCTATATTTTAGTTATATTTTCGTTTAATTGATTATATATTGTTTTCTCTGAATTTAACATACAATAAGCGCGGTTTTGTTTTTTAATTTATACATATAGGCAGGTGCAGTCTATTTTCTCCACTACAGGTGGTGCTCATCTGCAGTGGCAATGAAGGTGGAGGAGGAAGAAGCCAAGAGAAACCTGCTTCCTCTATGGCAGGGATCTCCAAACTACGGCCCTCCAGCTGTTGCAGAACTACACGTCCCATGGGGCGTTGCAAAACTCTGCCATTCACAGACATGACTAGGCATGATGGGAATTGTAGTTCCTGAACAACTGGAGGGCCATAGTCTGGAGACCCCCGCTCTAAGGGTTTCTCAGTCATGGAGGGGCGGCATCCAATTGGATGTTGGCACCTCATGTGACTTTGGCGGCCATCTTGGTTCAGGCAAAGTCTATTTTAGACCCTGGCTCCTGGGATTAGCATGCATTTTGCACGTGGCTAGAGTAGGGACAGGTCACAGGTCAGGGACAGTGCTTAGCATCAGGTAGAGGTTCCAGATCAGTGTGGAGAGTGCAGGGACACACCAACCTACCTGTAAGCCTCCCCACCTAGGTACGGACCGCCCAGGTTGCATTCTGCCCCTCGAGACCGACGCTATTGGGGACACCTGAGACCTTCTGCTAATTCTCATCATTGTTACATCCTGTGGGTGCTCCTGGTCAGGGCTCCTCCCCTCCTGGCTTGTTCTGTATTTCTGAATTCCAGTTACAATATACTTCAGTTTCTTTGCACTTGACCTTTGAGTGTTTTTCTGCCACCGCACCACCGCACCACCGCACCATGCTTCACCCACCCACATACTATTACTTGTCACTCTCAGGAAGCTGGTCCAGAGCAGTGTGCAGCTGATGCTGGATCCAATGCTTGTACATAGGAAGTGGCTGAGAAAAGCTGGGGGGAGATCAGCAGCACAGAGAAAGCAGAGAAAACAAGCATCACCTACAATGTAAAATGAATGTATCAAAACCCCAAAAAAACAAAAAAACAAATGGAGATTTGTAGCAGCAACTGAGAAAGTAAAATATGATAATGAAAATAGGAACACCTTTTATTTTATTCGCTTATTTTAAAATGCACTCAGAATGTGTGAGTGTTATCCATTCCACAGCCTACAATTTACATATAAATATATGAGAAGTGGGGCTTTGTTTACCGCAGTAGCTGTAAATCATATGTATACATCACAATGACGAAACGTTCCACAGGTCCTACAATTTAAAAATGCCAAATTATACGCCTGATTCCTCCCGGCTGTAAGCCATAGAAAATAAAACATCTTAATGGTTTCTGAAAAGAGGAAACATCTAGACTCTTGTCAGTAAGGTGAAACGTGTTGGTAAGGTGAAATATGTCAGTAAGGTGAAATGTGTCGGTAAGGTGAAATGTGTCGGTAAGGTGAAATGTGTCGGTAAGGTGAAACGTGTCGGTAAGGTGAAACGTCTCGGTAAGGTGAAACGTGTCGGTAAGGTGAAACGTGTCGGTAAGGTGGAACGTGTCAGTAAGGTGTATGTTGATCCACATATTACCATCACACATTATACTCCTTGACCTGTTTGGCCATTAACCACTTCCATACCACAGTACGTCATATGACGTCCTGGACTTTAGGGGGGATATCTGAATGATGGGTGCAGCTACAGGCATCATTCAGATATCATTGTTTGCAGCCGGCGATTCTGCGCACCATAAGAATGATCATAGCGGCAGTTCCGCCGCTTGATCATTCTTATAGGCGGCGGGAGGGGACGTCCCCCCCTCCCGCCGTGCTTCTCCGGGCTCTCCCGTGCCATCGGGGGCCCGGAGAAGGAATCGCCCGGCGCCGGATGAGGACCATAGAGATGACCGGTGACCAGATGGTCACCGGTCATCTCTATGACCGTCGGAGGCCCGGGCGCGACGTTATGACGTCACGCCCGGGTACCCGGAAGTCAACAAAGCCACAATCGCGGCTGAAAGCATGAGATCAGTGAATTTTTTTTCCCGATCTCATGCTTTCCAGCCTGGAGGAGAGATGTAGGGGGGAGGGGGAGGTCTTATTGACCCCGCATCTCTCCATAAAGAGGACCTGTCACAATGATTCCTATTACAAGGGATGTTTACATTCCTTGTAATAGGAATAAAAGTGATTAAAAAAAATGTAAAAAAAAGTGTAAAAAGAAAAAAAATTAAGTAAAATAAAAAATTAAATAATATTTTATTTATTTTTTAAACGCCCCTGTCCCCGGTAGCTCGTGCTCAGAAGAGAACGTGCACGTAAGTCCCGCCCACATATGTAAACGCCGTTCAAACCACACATGTGAGGTATCGCTGCGTGCGTTAGAGCGAGAGCAATAGTTCTAGCACTAGACCTCCTCTGTAACTGTAAACTGGTAACCTGTAAAAAAATTAAAGCGTCGCCTATGGAGATTTTTAAGTACCGAAGATTGGCGCCATTCCATGAGTGGGCGCAATTTTAAAGCGTGACAAGTTGGGTATCTATTTACTCGGCGTAACATCATCTTTCACATTATGCAAAAAAATTGGGCTAACTTTTCCGTTTTGTTATTTTTTAATTCATGAAACCATTTTTTCCCCCCAAAAAAAGGCGTTTGAAAAATGATTGCGCAAATTCCTGTGCGAGATAAAAAGTTGCAATGACCGTCACTTTATTCCCTAGGGTGTCTTCTAAAAATATATATATAATGTTTGGGGGTTCTGAGTAATTTTCTAGCAAAAAAATGATGATTTTTACATGAAGGAGAGAAGTGCCAGAATAGGCCCGGTATGGAAGTGGTTAAAAATGTTAAAGTGCCACCATATTCCTCTAGCCCCCATTATAATACGTATACTGGTTTTTATCATTATAGTTAGATTCCCCATGAAGGGGATTTTTGGATAAAAATAAATACATTCAAATAAACCTTTACCCCGCAATTGCCTACGCAGATCAATGGGCAGTCAATGTCTGGGGGTTGCAGCCCATTCCACATCAGGTGGTGCTTCCATACCCCAATGAGACAGCGAGTCACTTAGTAATCCCCCTGTGTGGACTTTTCTCCATAGGCCCTAATTCAGAACCACTCTCCTTGTAAGTAGGGGTGTCAGGGTGCTAACACGGAAAGGAATGTGCACAAGCAAAGACCTGGCACACTTGCCAATACCCAACATGTCTGTACTCGTCTGCGCAGGAATGCATATATTGGAATTACACCAGGCTATTTTCTTGCATGCTGGCACATGCCTATGAGCACTGGTGCATGTCGCACGCTGCGTATGCCTATGTACACTGGCGCATGTCACGATTAGGGATGGGCCCGGTGCTCGATTCGAACCCATGTTCGAATCGAGCATCGGGCGTTCGCTCGCTCGTCGAGCCCAGAACTATTTGGGCCGTTCGCATCACATTCGTGTGATGCGAGCGGCCCCGCAATGCATTGCGGCCGGCGCGGCCGGCGCAGTGCATTGCTGGCTGATGATTGGCCAAGCATGCACTGTGACCCCGCATGCTTGGCCAATCACAGCGCCCGAAACTCGGAGAGCAATAATTGGCTACAGGCAGGACGGCTGTAGCCAATTACAGCTCAGGGGCTTTAGTACACGCCCCACCATTTAAAAGGCCGCCACGCCATCGGCCCCGGTCACATGAGTTCCGGCTTTAGGAGAGATCAGTCTGCTGATTCTGTCTTTGCTTGATACTGAAAGATTTGCTCTTCTTTGCTAAACCATTGGCTATTTCTTTGCTAAACCATTGCTACCTAAGTCATTGATCGTTCATTGCTGCTGATTGCACAGTTAGTGTGTTATTAGCTGCTGCTGGGGATTAGTCTGGTGCGTGCTTACTGTTAGTACAGTATTGCAGTAGTACCAACCGCAGTGCTGTTAGCACAGCATTGCACCCCAACAGCACCCATAGGACTTCTAGTGTGTTAGTGGCAGCAAACAGAGCTCCTATATTTTCTTCTCAGCAGCACCCATAGGACTTCTAGTGTGTTAGTGGCAGCAAACAGAGCTCCTATATTTTCTTCTCAGCAGCACCCATAGGACTTCTAGTGTGTTAGTGGCATCACACAGAGCTCCTATATTTTCTTCTCAGCAGCACCCATAGGACTTCTAGTGTGTTAGTGGCAGCAAACAGAGCTCCTATATTTTCTTCTCAGCAGCACCCATAGGACTTCTAGTGTGTTAGTGGCAGCAAACAGAGCTCCTATATTTTCTTCTCAGCAGCACCCATAGGACTTCTAGTGTGTTAGTGGCAGCAAACAGAGCTCCTATATTTTCTTCTCAGCAGCACCCATAGGACTTCTAGTGTGTTAGTGGCAGCAAACAGAGCTCCTATATTTTCTTCTCAGCAGCACCCATAGGACTTCTAGTGTGTTAGTGGCATCACACAGAGCTCCTATATTTTCTTCTCAGCAGCACCCATAGGACTTCTAGTGTGTTAGTGGCAGCAAACAGAGCTCCTATATTTTCTTCTCAGCAGCACCCATAGGACTTCTAGTGTGTTAGTGGCAGCAAACAGAGCTCCTATATTTTCTTCTCAGCAGCACCCATAGGACTTCTAGTGTGTTAGTGGCATCACACAGAGCTCCTATATTTTCTTCTCAGCAGCACCCATAGGACTTCTAGTGTGTTAGTGGCAGCAAACAGAGCTCCTATATTTTCTTCTCAGCAGCACCCATAGGACTTCTAGTGTGTTAGTGGCATCACACAGAGCTCCTATATTTTCTTCTCAGCAGCACCCATAGGACTTCTAGTGTGTTAGTGGCAGCAAACAGAGCTCCTATATTTTCTTCTCAGCAGCACCCATAGGACTTCTAGTGTGTTAGTGGCAGCAAACAGAGCTCCTATATTTTCTTGTCAGCAGCACACATAGTACCTATAGTGTGTTAGTGTCAGCACCCATAGGACCTACAGTGTGTTGTGAGCACACATAGGAGTTCTATTTTTTATACTATATACACTACCGACTACAATGGCTGGAAGACCGCCAAGGAGAGGCAGAGCGTGCCGAGGCAAGAACACAGGGCAGGCAGGCTCTGTTTCTAGAGACAACAGTGCTGGCCGTGGACGTGGTCGTGCATCGTCATCAGCACGTGGCCATGGGACACGCTTGTCTTTGTTTTCGGCAGCTGGACATGTGGAGCCGCATCATGCCGAAGGCTTGGTAGAATGGATGACCAAGCCCTCCTCATCCTCCTCATCCTCTCTCACCCAGGCTCAGGGTACTGGCAGAGCAGCTGCCAATGCGTACTCAATGGCATCATCAGCCACCCCTTCCCTAGACCCACCATGTCCTCCTGAGGAGTCCCCCGAACTGTTTGAGCACAGTGTTGGGTACATGCTCCAGGAGGATGCCCAACGATTCGAAGGCTCGGATGATGATACCCAGCTTGAGGAAGTCAGTAGTGTGCGCGCAGAGAGAGGGGATGCTGAAGGACAGCAATCTGGCAGTAGTGTTCCACCAGCTGCAGCTTACTGCCAGGTTTGCTCTAGTGGTGAAGAGGGAGGGGATGATGAGGTCACTGACTCCACGTGGGTGCCTGAAGGGAGAGAGGAGGAGGAGGAGGAGGATGCAGCGTCACATGTCCAACGAGGCAGGATGCCCCCTGGAGGCCAGCTAGAGGCCAGCACAGCAACTGTACCACACCGCAGAGCTCCGCCTGTGCAGGGCGCTGCCTCTGCACGTTATCACAAAAGTTCTTTGGTGTGGGCCTTTTTTGAGACGAGTGCATCAGATCGCACCACTGCTATTTGCAATATTTGTCTCAAGCGTATCTCGCGTGGCCAAAACATCAGCCGCTTGGGCACCACAAGCATGAGCAGACATATGTCGACCTGCCATGCAGCTCGTTGGCAAGCACACATAAAAGACCCACACCAAAGAACAAAGCGGACCTCTCCTTGCTCCTCATCAGCTGGGATCTCCATCCCCACTATATCTTCAGTCCTCTCTGAAAGCTGCTCTGAGAGGACTGAAGGTGTAGAATTAGGTGTGTCACAACCAAGTACTTGCAGTACACCGACGTCCGATTGTAGCAGGCAAATTTCCCTGCCCCAGCTGCTGGACCGTCGAAAGAAGTTCACTCCCAGCCATCCACATGCCCAGCGGTTGAATGCTAGCTTGGCTAAATTGCTAGCACTTCAACTGCTGCCTTTTCAGTTGATAGACTCGGCCCCCTTCCGTGAGTTTGTTCAATGTGCGGTTCCTCAGTGGCAGGTTCCCAAACGCCACTTTTTCTCACGGAAGGCGATTCCGTCTCTCTACTGGCATGTGGAAGGCAATGTCCATGCCTCGCTGGACAGGGCGGTCAGCGGTAAGGTGCATATTACCGCTGACTCATGGTCCAGCAGGCATGGACAGGGACGTTATCTTTCTTTCACGGCCCATTGGGTCACTCTATTGGTAGCTGGGAGGGATGCAGGACAAGGTGCAGTAGTGTTGGAGGTTGTTCCGCCACCACGCCTCCAAAATGCTACTACTGGTTGTGACTAGTGATGAGCCGAACACCCCCGGGTTCGGTTCGCACCAGAACCCGCGAACGGACCGGAAGTTCGAACGAACATTAGAACCCTATTAAATACAATGGATGCGAACGTTCGAATTCTAAAGTGCTAATTATAACAACTATTATGCATGTTATTGTCCTAAAAAGGGTTTGGGAACCCGGGTTCTGCACCAGGGGACATGTATCAATGCAAAAAGAAGTTTTAAAAACGGTCGTTTTTCGGGAGCAGTCATTTTAATGATGCATAAAGTGAAAAAAAAAAAGTCAAATATTCCTTTAAATATCGTACCTGGGGGGTGTCTAAAGTATGCCTGTGAAGTGCCACGTGTTTCCCGTGTTTAGAACTGTCCCTGCACAAAATGACACTTCTAAAGGAAAAAAAAGCCATTTAAAACTGCTTGCGGCTTTAATGTAATGTCTGGTCCCGGTAATATGGATGAAAATCTTTAAGAAAAATGGCATAGCTACCCCATGACCCCCCCCTACCCCAGCCCATTACCAGCCCCTTTGGGTCTTGTATGGATATTAAGGGGAACCCCGCACATAAAATAAAAAAGGCCCTATATACTCTGAACAGCCGTATACAGGCGGTGCATACAAGACAGGGACTGTAGGTTTGTTCTTATGTAGAATCTGTTTGTAATTTTGAACAGGTACATTGTTGAAGTGTAGCTCCAGCCCAAAAATCTATTTTTAAACTTTTTGGAAAACATAGGTAAGGGTTATCACCCCTGTAACATTTGTTTTGCTGTCTGTGCCCCTGTTCAGAACATTTCACCTCACTTTCCGTCCCAATGACAACTGTTTTTGAAATGTGGTGTTTTTCTTGAAACAAGGATTGCTGATAAAGCATCAGTACAGAGGAGACACCTTTCTCCCATATTTATTCTTACAGGAGAGAATTTTCCTTCCTAGTGGTAGATTTCCTCTCACTTCCTGTTGTCTTCTTGCGTTTGCAAGTAGGAGTCGTTTGTAAGTTGGATGTTTGAAAGTAGGGACCTGCCGTATATACTCTGCAGAAATAGGCCCCTTAGTTGTTGGTGTTGGCACAACACTGTAAGCACTCACAGTTACTCTTGGTTGGTGCTGGAACGCCCTGCTGTCAACTATTATATCAGGAATTTTAATTACATATAATTGTTGAACAGTGGTAGTAAAAATTGGGCCTTTGATGGTGGTGCTGGTGCCACAACACTGTAAGCCCTGACAGTTACTCTTGGTGGGTGCAGCAATGGGCCCTGCTGTGAATTATTAGATCAAGAATTGTAATTACATGCCCCTGTTGAACAGGGGCTGAAAAATTGGGCCTTAGGCACTGGTGGCACAACACTGCAACCCCTCACAGATACTGTACTTGGAGCACAGCAATGAGCCCTGTTGCAAAGTATTGCTTCAAAAATTGTAATGACACGCCCCTGTTAAACAGGGGCTGAAAAATTGGGCCTTAGGCACTGGTGGCACAACACTGCAACTCCTCACAGATACTGTACTTGGAGCACAGCAATGAGCCCTGTTGCAAAGTATTGCTTCAAAAATTGTAATTACACGCCCCTGTTAAACAGGGGCTGAAAAATTGGGCGTTAGGCACTGGTGGCGGCACCCATAAACAAAAATGATCTTCCAAGCTATCATCATCAATCGTATCATTGAGGACTCGGAGGAGGAGGATAGCCAGTCAACATAACAGCACAGGCACTCAGCATCAGCATCAGTCTTGAAGGGATGTGACATTTTAAAATCAATTAGTCTGTTATATCAGCATCAGGTGTGTGGTAGCTGGTGGTGATCCAAGACTGGTTCATCTTGATGAAAGTCAGTCGATCAACCGAGTCGGTGGACAGGCGCACCCTGTGATCCGTGACAAATCCTCCAGCAGCACTGAATGTGCGTTCCGAAAGAACGCTGGATGCAGGACAGGCCAGTAGCTCAATTGCATACTGTGCAAGCTCTGGCCAGTGATCCATCCTCAAGACCCAGTAAGCCAGAGGATTTTCGGTGGGGAAGGTGTCCAAGTCTGACCTTGCCCCTAGATATTCCTGCACCATGTTTATCAGACGCTGGCGATGGTTGCTGGAACCAATCATACTTTGGGGCTGCGGACTAAAGAATTGTCTGAACGCATCGGTCAGACGGCCACCTTCCCCACCGCTCCTTCTTTGACTGGCCGAAGCCTCAGCAACTCGTTGTCCAGGACCAGGAGTTTGCAACCTCCCAGTCTCTGGGAACGCGTTGCACAGACCTTTCTGCAAGGCCTCCCGGAGTTGTCTCATCCTCTGCTCCCTCTGCGACGGTAACATAAGGTCCGCAACCTTACCCTTGTACCGTGGATCAAGGAGAGTGGCCAGCCAGTAATGGTCCCTCTCCTTGATCCGAAGAATACGAGGATCCTTCCGCAGACTTTGCAGGATCAGGGAGGCCATGCAGCGTAGGTTTGCTGAGGCATTCGCTCCGGAGTCCTCTGGGTCACTAAGGACGACATGATCCGCAGCCACCTCCTCCCAGCCACGTACAAGTCCACTGGTTTCTTGGGACTGTAAATCATCCCTAAAAGACTGCTGCTGATGATGCTGAGTGCCAGCCTCCACCTCCATGCTGACACAATCCTCCTCCTCCTCCTCCTCCTCCTCCTCTTCCTGTGCGATGGGTGGGACAGAAGGAACACTGTCTGGGTAAAGGGGGCCTTGAGAGGCAAGGAAGTCCTCCTCTTCCTGCCTCTGTTCTGCCTCAAGTGCCCTGTCCATTATTCCACGCAGCGTGTGCTCCAACAGGTGGACAAGAGGTACAGTGTCACTGATGCATGCACTGTCACTGCTCACCATCCTCGTGGCCTCCTCAAATGGTGCCAGGACAGTGCATGCATCCCTGATCATGCCCCACTGGCGTGGAGAAAAAAAACCAAGCTCCCCTGACCCTGTCCTGGTGCCGTAGTCGCACAGGTACTCATTGATGGCCCTCTGCTGCGTGTGCAGCCGCTGCAGCATGGCCAACGTTGAGTTCCACCTGGTGGGCATGTCACATATAAGGCGGTTCTTGGGCAGGTTCAACTCCTTTTGCAGCTCAGCCAGGCGAGCACTGGCATTATAAGATCTGCGGAAATGCACACAGACTTTCCTGGCCTGCCTCAGGACATCCTGTAAGCCCGGGTACCTGCCCAAGAACCGCTGCACCACCAGGTTAAGGACGTGAGCCACACAGGGCACATGGGTCAGTTGTCCCTGTCGGAGGGCGGAGAGGAGGTTGGTGCCATTGTCGCAAACCACCATTCCTGGCTTAAGCTGGCGTGGCGTCAACCACCTCTCGGCCTGGCCCTGCAGAGCAGACAGGACCTCTGCCCCAGTGTGGCTTCTGTCCCCCAAACACACCAGCGCAAGCACGGCATGGCATCTTTTTGCCTGCGTACTTGCGTAGCCCCGTGAACGGCTACGGAGCACCGCTGGTTCATAGGACAAACCACAGGAAGAGGCCATGGAGGAAGAAGAAGAGGAGGGGGTGGAGGAGAGAGGTGTGTCACAACCAGTAGTAGCATTTTGGAGGCGTGGCGGTGGGACAACCTCCAACACTACTGCACCTTGTCCTGAATCCTTCCCAGCTGCCAAAAGAGTGACCCAATGGGCCGTGAAAGAAAGGTAACGTCCCTGTCCATGCCTGCTGGACCATGAGTCAGCGGTAATATGCACCTTACCGCTGACCGCCCTGTCCAGCGAGGCCAAGACATTGCCTTCCACATGCCGGTAGAGAGCCGGAATAGCCTTCCGTGAGAAAAAGTGGCGTTTGGGAACCTGCCACTGAGGAACCGCACATTGCACAAACTCACGGAAGGGGGCCGAGTCTACCAACTGAAAAGGCAGCAGTTGAAGCGCTAGCAATTTAGCCAAGCTAGCATTCAACCGCTGGGCATGTGGATGGCTGGGAGTGAACTTCTTTCGACGGTCCAGCAGCTGGGGCAGGGAAATTTGCCTGCTAGAATCGGACGTCGGTGTACTGCTAGCAGAGTGGGCGCAAGTACTTGGCTGTGACACACCTAATTCTACACCTTCATTCCTCTCAGTGCATGTTTCAGAGAGGACTGAAGTTATAGTGGGGTTGGAGATCCCAGCTGATGCGGTGCAAGGAGAGGTCCGCTTTGTTCTTTGGTGTGGGTCTTTGAGGTAGGCTTGCCAACGAGCTGCATGGCAGGTCAACATATGTCTGGTCAGGCATGTGGTACCCAAGCGGCTGATGTTTTGGCCACGCGATATACGCTTGAGACATATGTTGCAAACAGCAGCTGTGCGATCTGATGCACTAGCCTCAAAAAAGGCCCACACCAAAGAACTTTTTGAATGACGGGCAGAGGCAGCGCCCTGCACAGGCGGAGCTCTGCGGTGTGATTCCGTCGGTGTACTGCCCTTACGCTGGCCACCAAAGGGCATCCTGCCTCGTTGGAGATGTGCCTCCTCCTCATCCTCCTCCTCCTCCTCTCTCCTATTAGGCACCCACGTGGAGTCATTGACCTCATCATCCCCTCCCTCCTCATCACTGGAGCCAATCTGGCAGTATGCTGCAGCTGCTGGAACATGACTGCCAGATTGGTGTCCTTCTTGAGCATCCCCTCTGTCTGCTCTCACGCTACTGCCTTCCTCTAGCTGGGTTTCATCATCAGACCCTTCGAAACGCTGGGCATCCTCCTGGAGCATGTACCCAACACTGTGCTGAAACAGTTCGGGGGACTCCTCAGGAGGAGGACATGGTGGGTCTAGGGAAGGAGTGACTGATGATTTGTCTGACATTGATACCAGGGAAGACGACGCTTTGGCAGCTGCTTTTCCAGTACCCTGAGCCTGGGTGAGAGAGGATGAGGAGGAGGAGGAGGGCTTGGTCATCCACTCTACCAAGTCTTCGGCATGATGTGGCTCAACATGTCCAGCTGCCGAAAAGAAGGACAAGCGTGTCCCATGGCCATGTGCTGATGACAATGCACCGCGTCCACGACCAGCACTGTTGCCCCCAGACACAGAGCCTGCTTGCCCTCTTTTATTGCCTCCTGACTGTCTGCCTCTCCTTGTTTGCCTTCCAGACATTCTAATAGATGGCCTGCAGGGAGATGGGAAAAAAGCAATAAGGGCTACCTTCAGGTGTCCTTCTCTGTCCCTGGAAACAAGGACTTGCAGAGTGAAAGAAAAAAAACACTCTCCCTACCTACAGTTTTCTGTCCCTAGAAAAAATGTTTTTTTTAATCACAATATAGCACAAGGAAAATTAACTCACTGTCCTTACAGGTCCCTGGAAACAAGGACTTGCAGAGTGAAAGAAAAAAACACTCTCCCTACCTACAGTTTTCTGTCCCTAGAAAAAAATGTTTTTTTTAATCACAATATAGCAAAAGGACAATTCACTCACTGTCCTTCCAGGTCCCTGGAAACAAGGACTTGCAGAGTGAAAGAAACTGACACTGTCCCTACCTAGAGTTTTCTGTCCCTGGAATAAATGTTTTTTTCAGCACAATATAGCACAAGGACAATTAACTCACTGTCCTTACAGGTCCCTGGAAACAAGGACTTGCAGAGTGAAAGAAAAAAAATACTCTCCCTACCTACAGTTTTCTGTCCCTAGAAAAAAATGTTTTTTTTAATCACAATATAGCAAAAGGACAATTCACTCACTGTCCTTCCAGGTCCCTGGAAACAAGGACTTGCAGAGTGAAAGAAACTGACACTGTCCCTACCTAGAGTTTTCTGTCCCTAGAATAAATGTTTTTTTTAATCACAATATAGCACAAGGAAAATTAACTCACTGTCCTTACAGGTCCCTGGAAACAAGGACTTGCAGAGTGAAAGAAACTGACACTGTCCCTACCTAGAGTTTTCTGTCCCTAGAATAAATGTTTTTTTTAATCACAATATAGCAAAAGGACAATTCACTCACTGTCCTTCCAGGTCCCTGGAAACAAGGACTTGCAGAGTGAAAGAAACTGACACTGTCCCTACCTAGAGTTTTCTGTCCCTAGAATAAATGTTTTTTTTAATCACAATATAGCAAAAGGACAATTCACTCACTGTCCTTCCAGGTCCCTGGAAACAAGGACTTGCAGAGTGAAAGAAACTGACACTGTCCCTACCTAGAGTTTTCTGTCCCTAGAATAAATGTTTTTTTTAATCACAATATAGCAAAAGGACAATTCACTCACTGTCCTTCCAGGTCCCTGGAAACAAGGACTTGCAGAGTGAAAGAAACTGACACTGTCCCTACCTAGAGTTTTCTGTCCCTAGAATAAATGTTTTTTTTAATCACAATATAGCAAAAGGACAATTCACTCACTGTCCTTCCAGGTCCCTGGAAACAAGGACTTGCAGAGTGAAAGAAACTGACACTGTCCCTACCTAGAGTTTTCTGTCCCTAGAATAAATGTTTTTTTTAATCACAATATAGCACAAGGAAAATTAACTCACTGTCCTTACAGGTCCCTGGAAACAAGGACTTGCAGAGTGAAAGAAAAAAAACACTCTCCCTACCTACAGTTTTCTGTCCCTAGAAAAAAATGTTTTTTTTAATCACAATATAGCAAAAGGACAATTCACTCACTGTCCTTCCAGGTCCCTGGAAACAAGGACTTGCAGAGTGAAAGAAACTGACACTGTCCCTACCTAGAGTTTTCTGTCCCTGGAATAAATGTTTTTTTCAGCACAATATAGCACAAGGACAATTAACTCACTGTCCTTACAGGTCCCTGGAAACAAGGACTTGCAGAGTGAAAGAAAAAAAATACTCTCCCTACCTACAGTTTTCTGTCCCTAGAAAAAAATGTTTTTTTTAATCACAATATAGCAAAAGGACAATTCACTCACTGTCCTTCCAGGTCCCTGGAAACAAGGACTTGCAGAGTGAAAGAAACTGACACTGTCCCTACCTAGAGTTTTCTGTCCCTGGAATAAATGTTTTTTTCAGCACAATATAGCACAAGGACAATTAACTCACTGTCCTTACAGGTCCCTGGAAACAAGGACTTGCAGAGTGAAAGAAAAAAAATACTCTCCCTACCTACAGTTTTCTGTCCCTAGAAAAAAATGTTTTTTTTAATCACAATATAGCAAAAGGACAATTCACTCACTGTCCTTCCAGGTCCCTGGAAACAAGGACTTGCAGAGTGAAAGAAACTGACACTGTCCCTACCTAGAGTTTTCTGTCCCTAGAATAAATGTTTTTTTTAATCACAATATAGCAAAAGGACAATTCACTCACTGTCCTTCCAGGTCCCTGGAAACAAGGACTTGCAGAGTGAAAGAAACTGACACTGTCCCTACCTAGAGTTTTCTGTCCCTAGAATAAATGTTTTTTTTAATCACAATATAGCAAAAGGACAATTCACTCACTGTCCTTCCAGGTCCCTGGAAACAAGGACTTGCAGAGTGAAAGAAACTGACACTGTCCCTACCTAGAGTTTTCTGTCCCTAGAATAAATGTTTTTTTTAATCACAATATAGCAAAAGGACAATTCACTCACTGTCCTTCCAGGTCCCTGGAAACAAGGACTTGCAGAGTGAAAGAAACTGACACTGTCCCTACCTAGAGTTTTCTGTCCCTAGAATAAATGTTTTTTTTAATCACAATATAGCAAAAGGACAATTCACTCACTGTCCTTCCAGGTCCCTGGAAACAAGGACTTGCAGAGTGAAAGAAACTGACACTGTCCCTACCTAGAGTTTTCTGTCCCTAGAATAAATGTTTTTTTTAATCACAATATAGCAAAAGGACAATTCACTCACTGTCCTTCCAGGTCCCTGGAAACAAGGACTTGCAGAGTGAAAGAAACTGACACTGTCCCTACCTAGAGTTTTCTGTCCCTAGAATAAATGTTTTTTTTAATCACAATATAGCAAAAGGACAATTCACTCACTGTCCTTCCAGGTCCCTGGAAACAAGGACTTGCAGAGTGAAAGAAACTGACACTGTCCCTACCTAGAGTTTTCTGTCCCTAGAATAAATGTTTTTTTTAATCACAATATAGCAAAAGGACAATTCACTCACTGTCCTTCCAGGTCCCTGGAAACAAGGACTTGCAGAGTGAAAGAAACTGACACTGTCCCTACCTAGAGTTTTCTGTCCCTAGAATAAATGTTTTTTTTAATCACAATATAGCAAAAGGACAATTCACTCACTGTCCTTCCAGGTCCCTGGAAACAAGGACTTGCAGAGTGAAAGAAACTGACACTGTCCCTACCTAGAGTTTTCTGTCCCTAGAATAAATGTTTTTTTAAATCACAATATAGCAAAAGGACAATTCACTCACTGTCCTTCCAGGTCCCTGGAAACAAGGACTTGCAGAGTGAAAGAAACTGACACTGTCCCTACCTAGAGTTTTCTGTCCCTAGAATAAATGTTTTTTTTTAAGCACACTATAGCAGAAGCACAAAACACACTGACACTCTCCCTACCTATCCTTCTCTTTCCCTAAACTAAAGGAATCCAGGTTAAGCAAGAAAGAAATAACAGTCACTGTCCCTGCCTATGCTACTCTATCCCTGCTCCGGAACACACTACACTAGGCCGCCGTGCTGGCGGCCTTTTATAGTGTGGGGCGTGTACTAAACACCCTCAGCAATAATTGGCCACAGGCATCCTGCCTGTGGCCAATCATTGCTCTCCTCGCTGCCGGCGCTGTGATTGGCCAAGCATGCGGGGTCACAGTGCATGCTTGGCCAATCACAGCGCCTGGATGACACTGCGATGGCGTAGTGCATTGTGGGCCGTTCGCGTCACTCGAATTTGGCGCGAACGGCCCAAATCGTTCGATCTTCGTCGAACGATCGAACAGCCAATGTTCGAGTCGAACGTATGTTCGACTCGAACACGAAGCTCATCCCTAGTTGTGACACACCTCTCTCCTCCACCCCCTCCTCTTCTTCTTCCTCCATGTCCTCTTCGAGTGCTCTGTCCTCGGAACCAGCGGTGCTCCGTAGGCGTACAAGGGGCTACGCGAGTACGCAGGCAAAAAGATGCCATGCCGTGCTTGCGCTGGTGTGTTTGGGGGACAGGAGCCACACTGGGCCAGAGGTTCTGGCAGCTCTGCAGGGGCAGGCCGAGAGGTGGTTGACGCCACGCCAGCTTAAGCCAGGAATGGTCGTTTCTGATAATGGCACCAACCTCCTCTCCGCCCTGCGACAGGGGCAGCTCACCCATGTGCCCTGTATGGCTCACGTCCTCAACCTGGTGGTGCAGCGGTTCTTGGGCAGGTTCCCAGGCTTACAGGATGTCCTGAGGCAGGCCAGGAAAGTCTGTGTGCATTTCCGCCGATCTTATAATGCCAGTGCTCGGCTGACTGAGCTGCAAAAGGAGCTGAACCTGCCCAAGAACCGCCTAATATGTGACATGCCCACCAGGTGGAACTCAACGTTGGCCATGCTGCAGCGACTGCACACGCAGCAGAGGGCCATCAATGAGTACCTTTGCGACTACGGCACCAGGACAGGGTCAGGGGAGCTTGGCTTTTTTTCCCCACGCCAGTGGAGCATGATCAGGGATGCATGCACTGTCCTCTCACCATTTGAGGAGGCCACGAGGATGGTGAGCAGTGACAGTGCATGCATCAGTGACACTGTACCTCTTGTCCACCTGTTGGAGCATACGCTGCGTGGGATAATGGACAGGGCACTTGAGGCAGAACAGAGGCAGGAAGAGGAGGACTTCCTTGTCTCTCAAGGCCCCCTTTATCCAGACAATGTTCCTTCTGTCCCACCCATCACACAGGAAGAGGAGGAGGAGGAGGAGGAGGAGGAGGATTGTGTGAGCATGGAGGTGGAGCCTGGCACTCAGCATCAGCAGCAGCAGTCTTTTAGGGATGATGTACAGTCCCAACAAACCAGTGGACTTGTACGTGGCTGGGAGGAGGTGGCTGGCGATCATGTCATCCTCAGTGACCCAGAAGACTCCGGACCGAATGCCTCAGCTAACCTACGCTGCATGGCCTCCCTGATCCTGCAAAGCCTGCGGAAGGATCCTCGTGTTCTTCGGATCAAGGAGAGTGACCATTACTGGCTGGCCACTCTCCTTGATCCACGGTACAAGGGTAAGGTTGCGGACCTTATCTTGCCGTCGCAGAGGGAGCAGAGGATGAGACATCTCAGGGAGGCCTTGCAGAAAGGTCTGTGCAACGCGTTCCCAGAAACTGGGAGGTTACAAACTCCTGGTCCTGGACGACGAGTTGCTGAGGCTTCGGTCAGTAGCAGAAGGAGCGGTGGGGAAGGTGGACGTCTGACCGATGCGTTCAGACAATTTTTTAGTCCGCAGCCCCAAGGTATGATCGGTTCCAGCAACCATCGCCAGCGTCTGATATACATGGTGCAGGAATACCTAGGGGCAAGGTCAGACTTGGACACCTTTCCCACCGAAAATCCTCTGGCTTACTGGGTCCTGAGGATGGATCACTGGCCAGAGCTTGCACAGTATGCAATTGAGCTACTGGCCTGTCCTGCATCCAGCGTTCTTTCCGAACGCACATTCAGTGCTGCTGGAGGATTTGTCACCGATCATAGGGTGCGCCTGTCCACCGACTCGGTTGATCGACTGACCTTCATAAAAATGAATCAGTCTTGGATCACCACCAGCTACCAGACACCTGAAGCGGATATAACGGAATAATTTATAATGTCACATCCCTTCAAGACTGCCTATGCTGATGCTGAGTGACTGTCCTGTTATGTTCACTGACTATCCTCTTCCTCCTCCTCAATGATCCATGCCACCACACCAGTGCCTAAGGCACAATTTTTCAGCCCCTGTATAACAGGGGCGTGTAATTACAATTTTTTAAAAAGATGCTTCGCAACAGGTGTGACTGCTGTGCTCAGAGTACAGTATCTGTGAGGGGTTGCAGTGTTGTGGCACCAGCACCAGTGCCTAAGGCACAATTTTTCAGCCCCTGTTGGGGCGTGTAATTACAATTTTTAGGCAATGCTTTGCAACAGGTCTCATTGCTGTGCTCAGAGTACAGTATCTGTGAGGGGTTGCAGTGTTGTGGCACCAGCACCAGTGCCTAAGGCACAATTTTTCAGCCCCTGTATAACAGGGGCGTGTAATTACAATTTTTTTAAAAAGATGCTTCGCAACAGGTGTGACTGCTGTGCTCCAAGTACAGTATCTGTGAGGGGTTGCAGTGTTGTGGCACCAGCACCAATGCCTAAGGCACAATTTTTCAGCCCCTGTTTAACAGGGGCGTGTAATTACAAATCTTGATCTAATAGTTCACAGCAGGGCCCATTCCTGCGCCCACCAAGAGTAACTATGAGGGCCTACAGTCTTGTGGCAACACCGTCCACCACCACCACCACCACCAAAGGCCCAATTTTTCTGCCCTGTTCAACAGGTGCATGCAATTACAAATCTTGATCTAATAACTCACAGCAGGGCCCATTCCTGCACCCACCAAGAGTAACTGTGAGGGCTTACAGTCTTGTGGCAACACCGTCCACCACCACCACCACCACCACCAAAGGCCCAATTTTTCTGCCCGGTTCAACAGGTGCATGCAAGTACAAATCTTGATCTATTAACTCACAGCAGGGCCCATTCCTGTGCCCACCAGTCTTGTGGCTACACCAACATCTAATAGGGCAAATTTCTGCAGAGTATATACGGCAGGCCCCTACTTTCAAACATCCAACTTACAAACGACTCCTACTTGCAAACGGCAAGAGAAAACAGGAAGTGAGAGGAAATCTACCCCTAGGAAGGAAAATTCTATCCTGTTAGATTTAATTTGGGAAAAAGGTATCTCCTCTCTACTGATGCTTTATCACCAATCCTTGTTTCAATTAAAACCCCACTTTTCCAAAAACATTTGTCATTGGGACGGAAAGTGAGGTGACATGTTCTGAACAGATGTGCAAAGACAGCAAATGTTACAGGGGTGATAACCCCTCCCTATGTTCTCCAAAAAGCTTAAAAATTGATTTTTTTGGGATGTAGCTACACTTCATAATGTACCTGTTCAGATTCTACTTAAGAACAAACCTACAGTCCATGTCTTGTTTGCACCACCTATATACTGCTGTTCAGAGTATATAGGGTTGTAGGTATAGGGTTTTATTTTGGGTGCGGGGTCCCCCTTAGTATCCATACAAGACCCAAAGGGGCTGGGGTGGGGGGGGGGGTGATGGGGTAGCCATGCCATTTTTCTCAAGGATTTTCAGCCATATGGCGGCCAGGACAAGACATGACATTAAAGCCGCAAGTGGTTTTAAATGGCTTCTTTTTTTCCTTTACAAATGTCATTTTGTGCAAGGACAGTTCTAAACACGGGAAACACATGCCACTTCACAGGCATACTTTAGACACCCCCCAGGTACCATATTTAAAGGAAAATTTCACTTTTTTTTTTTCACTTTATGCATCATTAAAATGACTGCTCCCGAAAAAACTTTAGTTTTTAAAATTTCTTTTTGCATTGATATATGTCCCCTGGGGCAGGACCCGGGTCCCCAAACCTGTTTTATAACATTAACATGCATATTGGCCGTTGTAATTAGCAATTTTGATTTCGAACGTTCGCGTCCATTATAACGAATAGGGTTCGAAAATTTGCGCGAACTTTCGGTCCGTTCGAAGGTTCTGGTGCGAACCGAACCCGGGGGTGTTCGGCTCATCCCTAGTCACGATTGCTGGCACCTAATGGCCTATATAAGGACTGCAGACAGATATGTTGAACGATTGCTGGTTGATCTTCAGCTCCCTGCATTCCTTGCTCCATTGTATTCTGCATCCTTGGATCACCTGTTGCCAACCTTGCTGGCCTCTGGACCCGTCTACTGCTTCTCTCCTGGCTCTGACCTTGGCTTGTTCCCACGGACTCTGCTCTTGTTGATTTCCTGTGCATGACCCTGACTTGCTCCTGACTACGTTTCTGCTACTCTCCTGCCAGACTACTGTGTCTGACATTTGGCTTAAAGCGGAGTTCCACCCACATTTTTCACTCCTCACCATGCAGCACTAATGTGCATCGTTAAAATGAATTGGCAATTTATTTTTATTTTTCATTTTTACTTACCCGATTTATGCCTATATCTAATTTCACTTCCTCATTTAGCCGCCGCAGCACCGTTCGTCATTTCCGGTTTTGCATTGGCTCCTGGGAGATCTTGGTCAGCTTGGCATGGCACTGCTCCTGTAACATTTAACATTGATGACATCTATGGAAATTCTTGGTCAGCTTGGTATGGCATGGCTCCTGTAACATCTAACATTGGCGTCCATGGAAAATCTTGGTCAGCTTGGCATGGCAGTGCTCCTGTAACATTTAACATTGGCATCCATGGAAATTCTTGGTCAGCTTGGTATGGCATGGCTCCTGTAACATCTAACATTGGCGTCCATGGAAAATCTTGGTCAGCTTGGCATGGCACTGCTCCTGTAACATTTAACATTGGCGTCCATGGAAAATCTTGGTCAGCTTGGCATGGCACTGCTCCTGTAACATTTAACATTGGCGTCCATGGAAAATCTTGGTCAGCTTGGCATGGCACTGCTCCTGTAACATTTAACATTGGAGTCTATGGAAATTCTTGATCAGCTTGGCATGGCACGGCTCCCGTAACATTTAACATTGGCATCAATGGAAATTCTTGGTCAGCTCGGCATGGCACAGCTCCCGTAACATTTAACATTGGTGTCTATTGAAATTCTTGGTCAGCTTGGCATGGCACGGCTCCCGTAACATTTAACATTGGCGTCCATGGAAAATCTTGGTCAGCTTGGCATGGCAAGCTGACCAAGATCGCAGGAATCCAGGAAGAAGGACACTGTGGCTTCAGATGCCCACACTGGAGATGGCCGAGCTGTGCAGGAACTTAACAAAGTAAGAAAACTATGCTGCAGAAATAGAAAACTGGGCATAGTTTACAGCTTTGTTACATTCACAAGGCATGAGTATTCTAGGGGTATTTTAAATCTTAAAAGTCATATTTCGGCCGGAACTCCGCTTTAAGTTTCTGAAATTCTGACCATGTCTTCTGCCCAGTCCTGCCAGCCAGACCTGTCTGCTTGGCCGGAGTGCCACCCTGGCTTAGCTGCTACTTCAGCCCCATCCTGTCTCCATAAGGCTCTGCATTACATCAGAATCGACCAGAAATCACACAGCTGGCAACCCATGCTTCTTTGGGCTCAACATCTCCTGTCACCACCTTCAGGGAAGCTTTGCACATACCTGCAAGGGAAGCCCTCTCGTTATTTCAAGTCTCCAACCACTTATGTGACAGTGGTGCTATGAGGAAGGCAGTTATAGCCAAAACATTTTAGCATATTATTAATGTGTTTTTACTAGTAGCCAATAAAGATTCTTTGTTTTTTTTGGGTTGTACAGTGCCGGCCTAATTCTATTATGGACTACTTTGCTTAAGTGTAGGAACAGTTTTGCCAGAGCACCAGTCTTCAGCCACGGGAAGCTGAGTCAGCGGTAGAGCGGTGTTGTATATTCATGAGACAAGGAGTCAGCACTAGGGATGGGCTGAACACCCCCCGGTTTGGTTCGCATCCAGAACATGCGAACAGGCAAAAAATTTGTTCGAACACGAAAAATCAAAAGTGCTAATTTTAAAGGTTAATATGCAAGTTATTGTCATAAAAAGTGTTTGGGGACCCGGGTCCTGCCCCAGGGGACATGTATCAATGCAATTTTTTTTTTTTTAAAACAGACGTTTTTTCGGGAGCAGTGATTTTAATAATGCTGTTTATAGTATGCCTGTAAAGTGGCGCATTTTTCCCGTGTTTATAATTGTCTCTGCACAAAATGACATTTCTAAAGGAAAAAAAAGTCATTCAAAACTACTCGCGGCTGTAATGAATTGTCGGGTCCTGGCAATACAGATAAAAGTCATTGGAAGTCATTGAAAAATAAAAAATAACATGCGTGGGGGTCCCCCAAAATTCCATTACCAGGCCCTTCAGGTTTGGTATGGATATTAGGGGGAACCCTGCACCAAATTAAAAAAATAAATTGCGTGGGGTTCCCCCCAAAAATCCATACCAGACCCTTATCCGAGCACGCAACCTGGCAGGCTGCAGGAAAAGAGGGGGGGGGGGGGTGAGAGAGCACCCCTCCCCCTCCTGAACCTACCAGGCCACATGCCCTCAACATGGGGAGGATGTCCCCATGTTGATGGGGACAAGGGCCTCATCCCCACAACCCTTGCCCGGTGGTTGTGGGGGTCTGCGGGTGGGGGGCTTATTGAAATCTGGAAGCCCCCTTTAGTGGACCCCCAGATCCCGGCCCCCCCCTATGTGAATTGGTAAGGGGTACATTGTACCCCTACCATTTCACAAAAAAAAAGTGTCAAAATGTTAAAAACCACAGTAGACGGCTTGGGACAAGCCCTTTATTAAAAATAAAAAAGAGATTCCAGTGGTGTAATCCCATTCTTGATCTCCAGCGACTCTAGTGAGGAACACGCACATGATCCTGCCTCCACCGGAGGCACCCCAGGCGAATGACGCGGCGCCAGCCTGACAGCTCCTATGCCGTCACGTGATCCTGTCCCTCTCTGGCAAGGGGAAACGCCGGGGTTTACCAGTGATGTGTACGGATGACCCCGCCCCCTCTGATGCAACGAGAAACCTGCACTACTTTACAGTCATACTATAGACACCCCCCAGGTACGAAATTTAAAGGAATATTTCACTTTTATTGTTTCACTTTAAGCATTATTAAAATCACTGCTCCCGAAAAAATGGCCGTCTTTAAAACTTCTTTTTGCATTGATACATGTCCCCTGGGGCAGGACCCGGGTCCCCAAACACTTTTTAGGACAATAACTTGCATATTAACCTTTATAATTAGCACTTTAGATTTCTCCCATAGACTTTTAAAGGGTGTCCCGCGGCTTTTCGAATTTGCTGTGAACACCCCAAATTGTTCGTTGTTCGGCCAGATAGCCCATCCCTAGTCAGCACCCCTTCCCCCTGGGTACTATGGGTGGGGTTAGCTTAATCCCTTATAATCTAGGCCTTTGGCGAGTTTTGAGATTGATGGGAAAAGGGTTGCTTACAGAACAACATTATGTAAGGTTGTAGCCCAAGTGTAGTATGCCCTTTGGGGCAGGAGCTCCATCAGAGGACCCATCTAAGGGAACCTACAGTGCAGGAGGCTGGAGCCTACAGTGCGGGAACTGGAAATGCTGGCCGGCATCCTTGTGTTAAAGTTGAGTTTAAACTGTGCAATGGTATTGATGTCGGGTGCAAGGAGATACAGGCATTATTGTGTATGGGAAGGAATAGCACGCTCTGTTCATCTTGACAGTAAAGTGATGAAACGGCTAATCGTGTGGACAATCATTATTTTCGGGAGGTGGTCCTCAGGCAGGAAGCATGTAAGTGACTAAGATGGCGGAGTTCCTCCACATTACAGGTCCATGGCATTATACTGAGGTCCTCATAGCGGTCACACTGGGATATAGGGTCCATAGTCAACTTTGCAGGGGTTACTACAGCACCTGCACCAAACCGGGAGCTAAGGGGGAGCTGTGCTAATGGGCACAAATCTGTACTGGGGGAGATTTATACTGGGGGGGGGGGGGAATCTGTACTGGGGGAGATTTATACTGGAGGGAAATCTGTACTGGGGTAGGATCTGTACTGGGGGGGGGGGTTCTGAACTGGGGGAATATCTGTAGGGGGGGTGTTCTGTACTGAACGAAGATCTGTACTGAAAAGGGGGGGTTTGATCTGTGCTGGGGGGTCTGTACTGGGGAAGGGGGATCCGTACTGGGAAGAGCCATGCTGGTGGGAAGGAATCTGTACTGGTTGAGATCTCTACTGGGTGAGGGAAATCTGTACTGTGGGGAGATCTGTACTGGGGGGGCTCTATAAGAGGGGGGGAGTGATCAGTACTGGAGGGGATATATGCTAAGGGGAGATCTGTACTAGGGGGAGAGGATCTTTATTAGTGGGAGGGTGATCTGTACTGGGGGGAATTTAAGCTTGGGGAGGGAAGTACATTTTTGTTGCACTGACCTGTGTGTTATGCACTCCTGACCCCTGCACTCTGAAGGTTACACAATACTGACCCCTGCACTCTGAAGGTTACACCCTCCTGACCCCTGCACTCTGAAGGTTACACCCTCCTGACCCCTGCACTCTGAAGGTTGCACACTCCTGACCCCTGCACTCTGAAGGTTACACCCTCCTGACCCCTGCACTCTGAAGGTTACACCCTCCTGACCCCTGCACTCTGAAGGTTACACCCTCCTGACCCCTGCACTCTGAAGGTTACACACTCCCGACCACTGCACTCTGAAGGTTACACACTCCTGACCCCTGCACTCTGAAGGTTGCACACTCCTGACCCCTGCACTCTGAAGGTTACACCCTCCTGACCCCTGCACTCTGAAGGTTACACGCTCCTGACCCCTGCACTCTGAAGGTTACACCCTCCTGACCCCTGCACTCTGAAGGTTACACACTCCCGACCACTGCACTCTGAAGGTTACACACTCCTGACCCCTGCACTCTGAAGGTTACACCCTCCTGACCCCTGCACTCTGAAGGTTACACACTCCTGACCCCTGTGCTCTGCATGTCACACCCTCATGACCCCTGTTAAACTCTTTCTTGTGGCACAGCAATTAAATAATATTTTTGGGGTACAAGGAATGTGCCAAATGTTAACATGCACACTGTGAGTAAGCTCAAGTTTTAAGCCCCTCCCTCTATTAGTGCAGTTTAACCACACCCACAATTTGCCATGGCGTGAAGTGCGCTGCCCAGTTATTTACTGCTAGGTGTCGGAGATTGAGCACTCACCAGGAAAAAAAATTATCTATGGCTCTGGCCAAGCCTGATGACAAATTTGCTCAACTACCTCTTCTCATCAATCACCAATCAGGACACATTACTGCCTGCTCAGGAATCTGCCCCGACAGCAGCCAATGACATTGTCTATAGAAAGGACCCATCCTCCCTATACTATGCCTCTAACTAGCAGATGCATGCAGATAAATTTACATGTGTGTTCTTGTAGGAGACCCCCGGGCCTCTTCTCCCACTCAACAAATTCTATGTATTTTGTATGAAAAATCTTCCTGATATCACAAATCAGACCGGATCTCCTCTCCGGCACGCGCGGCGCAGGCACCACCACTTGCTGCTACTGAGTAATGTTCCATGCCAGAACCTTATACAACTTTCATTTGTCCAATTACAAGAGTCCGACCAGGGCTGATGGATTGTGCCGAGGAGCTGACATCACCTCGCCATGGTGAACTCTGAGGAACTCTTCTCTGCTCAGCAATCAATAAAGTCCCATTGTTTTAGATGGGAGGGGATTGAGAAGGGGCAAAAAGGACCAAAAGAAAAGGGGAGTGGGAAGGAGAGGGAGGGATGTGAGAGAGAATAAAAGAGAGAATGAGTGAGAGAAATAGGAAGAGGGAGAACAGGGGTGTAAGAAGGAGAAAGGCTGAGAAGGAAGACAGGAGAGGAGAGGAGAGGAGAGGATGAGAGGAGAGGAGAGGAGAGAAGAGGGGAGAGGAGAGGAGAGGGGAGGGGAGTGGAGAGGAGGAGAGAAGAGGGAAGAGGGGAGAGGAGAGGAGAGGAGAAGAGAGGAGAGGAGAGGAGGGGAGGGGAGGAGAGGAGAGGAGGAGGGGAAGAGGGGAGAGGAGAGGGGAGAGGAGAGGAGAGGAGGGGAGGGGAGGAGAGAAGAGGGGAGAGGAGAGGAGAGGAGAGGAGAAGAGAAGAGAAGAGAGGAGAGGAGAGGAGAGGAAGGGAGGGGAGGGGAGGAGAGGAGAGGAGGAGAGAAGAGGGGAGAGGAGAAGAGAGGAGAGGAGAAGAGAGGAGAGGAGGGGAGGGGAGGAGAGGAGAGGAGAGGGGACACTGCTGTCCAACAGTGACCACATCATATAGTGGATATCAGTAGAGAGAGAGAGAGGAGAAAGAAGAGAGGAGAAGGAAGAGAATGAGAATGAGAAGGAGAAGAGAGGGAGAGGGAGAAGGAGGAGAAGAGAGAAGAGGGAAGAGAGGGAGGGGGAAGAGGGAAGAGAGGGATAGGGAGAGGGAAGAGGAGGAGAAGAGAGGGAGGGGGAAGAGGGAAGAGAGGGATAGGGAGAGGGAAGAGGAGGAGAAGAGAGGGAGAAGGAGAAGAGAGAAGAGGGAAGAGAAGGAGGAGAAGAGAGGGAGGGGGAAGAGGGAAGAGAATGAGAAGGAGAAGAGCGGGAGAGGGAAGAGAGGGAGAAGGGAAGAGACGCAAAGCCAGTAGGGACACTGCTGTCCAACAATGACCACATCATATATTGGATATCAATAGAGAGAGGGAGGAGAGAGAAGAGTGGGAGAGGGAGAGGGAAAAGTAGGAGAAGAGAGGGAGAGGGAAGAGGAGGAGAAGAGAGAAGAGGGAGAGGGAGAAGGAGAAGAGAGGGAGAGGGGAGAGAAGAGGGAGCCGGAGAGGGAGAAGGAGAAGAGAGGGGAGAGGAGGAGAAGTGAGGGAGAGGGAGAGTGAAGAGGAGGAGAAGAGAGGGAGAGGGAAGAGGGAAGAGAGGGAAGAGGAGGAGAAGAGAGAAGAGGGAGAGGGAGAGGGAGAAGGAGAAGAGAGGGAGAGGGGAGAGGAGGAGAAGAGAGAAGAGGGAGAGGGAGAGGGAGAAGGAGAAGGAGAAGAGAGGGAGAGGGGAGAGGAGGAGAAGAGCGGGAGAGGTTAGAGAGGGAGAAGGGAAGAGACGCAAAGCCAGTAGGGACACTGCTGTCCAACAATGACCACATCATATATTGGATATCAATAGAGAGAGAGAGAGGAGAGAGAGAAGAGTGGAGATGGGAGAGAAGAGGAGAGGTGAGTAGAGGAGAGGTGAGTGGTCAGTAGAGAGAGACACTGCTGTCCAACAATGACTACATCATATAGTGGATATCAGGTGAGAACGAGAAGGGAGAGAGGAGATAGAGAGGGGGAGGAGAGGAGGAGAGGAATTGGCCAATAGGAACACTGCTGTCCAGAAAAGACACTTGAATGACGTCTCTGAGCCTTCTGGGGGTTGATGACATCACATCAAAGATGGCGGCCCTCAGCAATCTCAGGGCTTTGAATGTCTACCAAAGAGAGGGATTTACATCCATAAACTGTATGAATTGTACACATATCCTCATGGGAAGATTGATGGTGAAAGGAAAGGTGATGACAGGTCCACTTTAAATGGGGCATCCATATATAGATCTGTACATCCTACCAGAATGAGATGTTTGGACAGATGGAAGCGATCGACAGATGGAAGCGATCGCTCCGACTACTTCATGAGCGTCTTTCATTTTATTGAAGTCAAACTAAAAATAAAAGTGAAAACTTTCTAGACAACCTTGAATTAGGAGAGCCGCGGAGAAAACTATATTTCACGACTGATTAGGAGTGATTATTTTTTCAGTAATTAATCCGGCTCCTCGTGTGCGTCCCGGACATGGCGCCAAAGAGTCACCCCCCCCCCGCCGCCGCATTGTCCGGGGCGCATGTTGTCATCGCCCCATTTCCTGCGCTCTGTAGGTGGCGGGAGATTCTGCAATAAACAGTTCTTTTCTCCCCGTGCCCAGCTCCTGCCAAGCGAGACGCCAGTGTTGTGGCTATTTATTAGCCGTTAATTGCATGACAGATCGCTATTGACGAGCACTCAGTGGATGGCAGATGGCCAATGAGACTTAAAGTGTTGTGAGTTCCCCTCCCCCCTTCCCGCAGCCGGCAACGAAAATCTTTAAAGCATTTAATCCAATGTCAAACGCTGCGCCGGCCACGGCCGAGCTGCCAAAAGGGAGCTGCAGGTATTAATGGAAGATAGGTGAAGCCCTGAGATAAAAAAAGAATTGCGGGAGCGGCCGGGGCCCATGCAGCGCCTTTTATTAGATGTATTTTGATATAATCCCGGTGGTAGGGGCCCCGGGGGCCGCCAGGAAATGTTCTCTCCGCCTTCCCTGTGGCTCGGACTGTTTAATGTAACACGCCGATTGCCGAAATTCATTTTATTTAAGGGGGTCGCGTCTGGCGGGATCTTCACTCTTCATCGGTACGGAGCCTGAAGTGACTATCGGGAGCAACGCAAACAATTTTTAGATTTCTCCGGCCTTCAGATGTTGTATTTTACCGATCTGCATAGAAGAAAGATCTGAGAAGAACTTCAAAAGAAACATTTTCCAAGAGACGTCGGGACTTCAAAGCCCTATTCATCCGAAAAATGGAGAACACATAATTATCCACTTAAGGACCCCGCCTTTTCCCGACATTCGTTGTTTACAAGTGTAGCACCCGACCCTTCCGCTCCATCCATTTCTGCAGTAAGGCACACCTGCTACTTGCCTGTTGTCCAACTCCAGATATAGAGAGGTGAGCGGTGTTAGATTTTTGGGCCTTGCGGCGAGTTACCTCTCCAGAGTGGATCCCCGGTCTCCGTTGTCTAGCCGAAAGTCCTGTTTTGTAATACAGCCAATGTCCACTAGGGTGACCACATTTCCAAATTGCCATTCAGGGACACACCCCCCCCCTCTCTCACCTTCCCCCAAAAAAAGGTGAGGGGGGGCAATGTAGCTTCGGGGTTGATGGGGAATTTGGCGGCGGGTTATTTGTCAGGTGAATGTGCCCCTTGCCACCAGATGCAGTGCCGCTTGCCACCAATAGCCTGCCACCAGATGCAGTGCTGCTTGCCACCAATAGGCTGCCACCAGATGCAGTGCTGCTGTCACTCCCTCTGCATGAGCCACATGTGTAGAAGGAAAGGAGTGGCGTCACTATCTGGAGAGTGAAGATCACACCAGTCCCTGCTGCTTGCCACTGGGTGCCGGAGAAGGAGGAGGTGCCGAGGTGGGTTGGGACAGCAGTGCTGCACTAGGCGCAGGCCTCGCTCCCGGTCTCACTGTCTGAGAGTAAATTGTCACTGGTTGCAAGATGTCAGGTAGCACTGGCCCCAGCAACCAGTTCCGGAAATGTAGTTATTAGTTAGTAGGGGGTGGCTGTGTCCTCTATTTCATTCCGGGACATTGTATTGTCCCGGAACGAAGGTGGCCGGGACACAGGACAGACATGTCAATTGCGGGACAGTCCCGGGCAATCCGGGACATGTGGGCACCCTAATGTCCACACAGGTGTAAAAACCTAAGCAGCAAGGTTTTATTATTTTCTTGAGGTAAAACTTGAAAGAGAGAGAGAGTAGAAACGACAGAGTAGGGCAAGGTTCAGGCACACAATACTTAGAGAACACTTTCGTCGCCACTCAAGCCTGAGTGGGTATTGCTCACCCGGATAGTCCCTTTGGGAGCGGTCCTAGCAGCCGGAGTGGAGCACGCATGTCAGAGATGATGGATCCCCCTTTAGGTAGGCCTCCAGGCCTCTCCCCGAGACACCAGTACTGTCGCTATCTCCGCCGGGACTGATCTTCCCCCGGAACTCCTTCCCTAAAGATGGGCCCCCTTGAACTGGGCAGCCTAGGATCCCCCTCCGAAGCGTAGGCCCTCGATAGGAGAGCTGGGCCTACTATACAGCAGCAGAGCCTCGGGCTAAAGGTGCCCGAGACAAAACACATGCATCCCGTGCCATGAGGGCCACGAGACACGCTCACTGGACCAGAGGTCCCCCTGAACTCCTTGGGGTCCCCCTGGAATCGCCTCACACCTAATGGCGTCTGCCCCTTTTGTACCCTCTCCCAGCATGCACAGTGGGTAGACCACGCCCACTGCACGGCTGCCGAGAGAGGACACCCAATGGCGCTGCGATACCCCCTGTGGTTCAACCTGAGCCAAAGACAACAGCGCCATCTACAGGCAACAGGGAACTATACTGCCAGGCAGCACCGCACCCAGAGCAGAAGCAAATTAATATATAAACAGGTCTGAGCCGAACTATTAGCTCCACCCCTAAATTTGCACATATAGCGTCCCATAAATTGGGATGGGCGCTACACAAGTAAAAAAAAAAAAAATGATTTTTAGCTAGGAAATGACTTAGAACACACAAACATATATTTGAGCAAAAAATGGCGGTCGTTGCAATTTTTTTATGTCGCAGGGTTTTTGCGTAGCAGTTTTTCAAACGCAATTTTTTTGGGCGAAAAAATACACTTTAATGAATCAAAAAAAAAAAAACACTTTAATGAATAAAAAAAACAAAAAAAAAAAAACATAATATATATACCCCAATTTTTTTATATAATATGAAAGATGATGTTACCCCGAGTAAATAGATACCTAACTTGACATGCTTTAAAATTGCGCACACTCGTGGAATGGCGCCAAAACTACGGCACTTAACCACTTCCATACCGGGCCTATTCTATTCTCTCCTCTCCTAATCATAATTATTTTTCTAGAAAATTACTCAGAACCCCCAAACATTATATATGTTGTTTTTAGCAGACACCCTAGGGAATAAAATGTCGGTCGTTGCAATTTTTTATGTCGCACGGTTTTGGCGCAGCGGTTTTTAAAAACGCATTTTTTTTTGAAAAAAAAATACACTTTAACCACTTCAGCCCCGGACCATTTGGCTGGCCAAAGGACCGGGCCACTTTTTGCAATTCGGCACTGTGTCGCTTTAACTGACAATTGCGCGGTCGTACAACGTGGCTCCTAAACAAAATTGACGTCCTTTTTTTCCCCACAAATAGAGATTTCTTTTGGTTGCGGTTTTCATTTTTTGCGCTATAAACAAAAATATAGCGGCAATTTTGAAAAAAAAGCAATAATTTGTACTTTTTGCTATAATAAATATCCCCATTTTTCTTTAAAAAAGCAATTTTTTTTCTCAGTTTAGGCCGATACGTATTCTTCTACATATTTTTGGTAAAAAAAAAAAAAAAATCTTTTGCTTTAAGACAAAAAAAACAAACAAGTTTACATGGCCCGTAAACTGGACGTGACATCATGACGTCGCTCAGGTCCTCCAAGGGCATAGAGATGAGTGGTGGGCATCGTGCCATCACTTATCTGTATGGAAAAACACTGCCGACGCCGGATGGTTCCCGGGCCCAGTGATCGGTAACGGAAGAATTGGAGAGGGGAGTTTTGGATGGAGTTTACATAAGTAATTAACAATTTAAAGCCCAACTCCAGCTAACACCTATTATAGATTCATAGCAATATTTGTTTTTCTTTACCTGAGAATACATTGTATCCCCCACTATATACTTGAGAATACATTGTATCCCCCCCCAGTATATACCTGAGAATACATTGTATCCCCCCCCAGTATATACCTGAGAATACATTGTATCCCCCCAGTATATACCTGAGAATACATTGTATCCCCCCAGTATATACCTGAGAATACATTGTATCCCCCCCAGTATATACCTGAGAATACATTGTATCCCCCCAGTATATACCTGAGTATACATTGTATCCCCCCCCCAGTATATACCTGAGAATACATTGTATCCCCCCCAGTATTTACCTGAGAATACATTGTAACCCTCCCAGTATATACCTGAGAATACATTGTATCCCCCCCAGTATATACCTGAGAATACATTGTAACCCTCCCAGTATATACCTGAGAATACATTGTAACCCTCCCAGTATATACCTGAGAATACATTGTACCCCCCCCCCCAGTATATACCTGAGAATACATTGTAACCCTCCCAGTATATACCTGAGAATACACTGTATCCCCCCAGTATATACCTGAGAATACATTGTATCCCCCCAGTATATACCTGAGAATACATTGTAACCCTCCCAGTATATACCTGAGAATACGTTGTACCCCCCCCCCAGTATATACCTGAGAATACATTGTATCCCCCCAGTATATACCTGAGAATACATTGTATCCCTCCCAGTATATCCCTCCCAGTATATACCTGATAATACATTGTACCCCCCCCAGTATATACCTGAGAATACATTGTATCCCCCCCCCAGTATATACCTGAGAATACATTGTATCCCTCCAGTATATACCTGAGAATACATTGTATCCCCCCCCCCAGTATATACCTGAGAATACATTGTAACCCTCCCAGTATATACCTGAGAATACATTGTAACCCTCCCAGTATATACCTGAGAATACATTGTACCCCCCCCCAGTATATACCTGAGAATACATTGTAACCCTCCCAGTATATACCTGAGAATACATTGTATCCCCCCAGTATATACCTGAGAATACATTGTATCCCCCCAGTATATACCTGAGAATACATTGTAACCCTCCCAGTATATACCTGAGAATACATTGTACCCCCCCCCCATTATATACCTGAGAATACATTGTACCCCCCCAGTATATACCTGAGAATACATTGTAACCCTCCCAGTATATACCTGAGAATACATTGTAACCCTCCCAGTATATACCTGAAAATACATTGTAACCCTCCCAGTATATACCTGAGAATACATTGTATCCCCCCAGTATATACCTGAGAATACATTGTAACCCTCCCAGTATATACCTGAGAATACATTGTATCACCCCAGTATATACCTGAGAATACATTGTATCCCCCAGTATATACCTGAGAATACATTGTAACCCTCCCAGTATATACCTGAGAATACATTGTAACCCTCCCAGTATATACCTGAGAATACATTGTATCCCCCCAGTATATACCTGAGAATACATTGTATCCCCCCAGTATATACCTGAGAATACATTGTAACCCTCCCAGTATATACCTGAGAATACATTGTAACCCTCCCAGTATATACCTGAGAATACATTGTACCCCCCCTCATTATATACCTGAGAATACATTGTACCCCCCCAGTATATACCTGAGAATACATTGTAACCCTCCCAGTATATACCTGAGAATACATTGTACCCCCTCCCCAGTATATACCTGAGAATACATTGTAACCCTCCCAGTATATACCTGAGAATACATTGTACCCCCCCAGTATATACCTGAGAATACATTGTATCCCCCCAGTATATACCTGAGAATACATTGTAACCCTCCCAGTATATACCTGAGAATACATTGTACCCCTCCCAGTATATACCTGAGAATACATTGTAACCCTCCCAGTATATACCTGAGAATACATTGTAACCCTCCCAGTATATACCTGAGAATACATTGTACCCCCCCCCCCCATTATATACCTGAGAATACATTGTACCCCCCCCCCCATTATATACCTGAGAATACATTGTACCCCCCCATTATATACCTGAGAATACATTGTACCCCCTCCCCAGTATATACCTGAGAATACATTGTAACCCTCCCAGTATATACCTGAGAATACATTGTATCCCTCCAGTATATACCTGAGAATACATTGTAACCCTCCCAGTATATACCTGAGAATACATTGTATCCCTCCCAGTAAATACCTGAGAATACATTGCATCCCCCCCAGTATATATACCTGAGAATACAATGTATCCCCCCCAGTATATACCTGAGAATACATTGTATCCCTCCCACTGCAATCACTCTGTATCTCTCTTTGGAAGTCTACATTAATACATATGTTGTATTTATTTACAATAATCTCCATCTTTTATTTCTAATCCCTGGTGTGGGACTGGTATACTGGCGGTGAGCCCCTGTGTTGTTTTTAGTACAGCAGAATTGTGGACTGTTTGCGTTTTACTTTTTTTTTTGTTTCATTTTGAAAACAAAAAAGATTGTTTTCCTTTTACCTGCGGCTGGCTGGTGATCCCGACTTCCCATATCACAATATTTACAAAATAAACAGAGAAAAGATGATTTTAGAAGACAAATGTGATTCTATTCCGCTGAACTCCAATATAAAATTTATTTCATAAAACTTTCCAATGACTCCGCATTCTGGCCTGAAACTTTCTTCCTCCATCCCGGGAAATGACAGGTTCACTTCATAACTTCTCATGTGCGGTTCATCGTCAGACTCCGGCGCCCTTCGGAGCGTTGGTTAATAAGCGCGGCGTGCATTAAGCTGACGATTGCGCTCGATTTCACATATCCGGTTTTGGCTGACAGTAAGTAATTCACATATCACCCGGAACGCCTTTCCCTTCCACAGATCTGACACATCCGTCTTGCCGGAATCTTCCCGGTAATTAGTATGCACAAGGGGTGGTATAATGGAGATTAAATGAAGACGCGCGCTAATACTTCATCAGAGAAAATGAACAGGAGGGATCACTGCCAGAGACACTCCACAATATCAGACAATTTGCATCGCTCGCATCATAGTGCACAGAGAAAATGGAAGTGACAGCGGGGGAGGGGGTTTCGCTGCGATGGAGATGGATCTGGGAAGTAAAAGGCTCCAATAGTTGTCACATGGGGGGCCCCGAACACCGAAAAATGACCACAAGAATATGTGCGAGGGGCATTCCAGATAGAAAATCAAAAGGATCTTAGATTGAATCGCCACACCGTGAATTCATAGTTCAGGTCAAGTAGAAGCCCAGTGAAAGACGACGCGTTTCAGGGGCCAAATTGTCGCACTTTTTTGTTTATAGCGCAAAAATAAAAAACGCAAAGGTGATCAAATACCACCAAAAGAAAGCTCTATTTGTGTGGGGAAAAGGATGTCAATTTTGTTCGGGTATAACGTCGCACGACCGCGCAATTGTCAGTTAAAGCGACGCAGCGCCATTCTGCAACAAAATGGTCTGGTCATGAAGGGTGTAGCTCCTCCGGAGTTTAATTTTTTTTTCTTATATATATATATATATATATATATATACACAGTATCTCACAAAAGTAAGTACACCCCTCAGTCACATTTGTGTAAATCTTTTCATGTGACAACACTGAAGAAATGACACTTTGCTACAATGTAAAGTAGTGAGTGTACAGCTTGTATAACGGTGTAAATTTCCTCTCCCCTCAAAATAACTCAACACACAGCCAATAATGTCTAAACCGCTGGCAACAAAAGTAAAGACACCCCTAAGTGAAAATGTCCAAATTGGGCCCAATTAGCCATTTTCCCTCCCCGGTGTCATGTGACTCGTTAGTGTTACAAGGTCTCAGGTGTGAATGGGGAGCAGGTGTGATAAATTTGGTGTTATCGCTCTCACTCCCTCATACTGGTCACTGGAAGTACAACATGGCACCTCATGGCAAAGAACTCTCTGAGGATCTGAAGAAAAGAATTGTTGCTCTACATAAAGATGGGCGGGGCTATAAGAAGATCGCCAAGACCCTGAAACTGAGCTGCAGCACGGTGGCCAAGACCATCCAGCGGTATAACAGGACAGGTTCCCCTCAGAACAGACCTCGCCATGGTCCACCAAAGAAGTTGAGGTCACGTGCTCAGCGTCATATCCAGAGGTTGTCTTTGGGAAATAGACGTATGAGTGCTGCCAGCATTGCTGCAGAGGGTGAAGGGGTGGGGGAGGGGTCAGCCTGTCATTGCTCAGACCATACGCCGCACACTGCATCAAATTGGTCTGCATGGCTGTCATCCCAGAAAGAAGTCTCTTCTAAAGATGATGCACAAGAAAGAGCCGCAAACAGTTTGCTGAAGACAAGCAGACTAAGGACATGGATTACTGGAACCATATCCTGTGGTCTGATGAGACCTAGATAAATATATTTGGTGTCAGATGGTGTCAGGCGTGTGTGGCGGCAACCAGGTGAGGAGGACAAAGACAAGTGTGTCTTCCCTACAGTCAGGCATGGTGGTGGGAGTGTCATGGTCTGGGGCTGCATGAGTGCTGCCGGCACTGGGGGGCTACAGATCATTGAGGGGACCATGAATGCCAACATGTACTGTGACATACTGAAGCAGAGCATGATGCCCTTTCTTCAGAGACTGGACCGCAGGGTAGTATTACAACATGATAACAACCCCAATGACCCCCAAACACACCTCCAAGACCACCACTGCCTTGCTAAAGAAGCTGAGGGTAAAGGTGATGGATGGGCCAAGCATGTCTCCAGACCTAAACCCTATTGAGCATCTGTGGGGGATCCTCAAACGGAAGGTGGAAGAGCGTAAGGTCTCTAACATCCACCAGCTCTGTGATGTCGTCATGGGGGAGGGGAAGAGGACTCCAGTGGCAACCTGTGAAGCTCTGGTGACCTCCATGCCCAAGAGGGCAGTGCTGGAAAATAATGGTGGCCACACAAATAAATTGACACTTTGGGCCCAATTTGGACATTTTCACTTAGGGGTGTACTGACTTTTGTTGCCCGCGGTTTAGACATTAATGGCTGTGTGTTGAGTTATTTTGAGGGGAGAGGAAATTTACACCGTTATACAAGCTGTACACTCACTACTTTACATTGTAGCAAAGTGTCATTTCTTCAGTGTTGTCACATGAAAAGGTTTACACCAATGTGACTGAGGGGTGTACTTACTTTTGTCACATACTGTATAAATATATATATATATATACACTTTATATAAAATGTAACATTTATATTAAACCCAATATATAATAATGAAAACATTGACGCTCCCGTTATTCGTATTAATGATTCGCTCTCCACCTGGAATTATTCGGATGGTGAGAAGTCAATCCCGGCCAGGAACTTCCACGCCGGCGTTTCGCTTTAATTGGCGCTGAATGCGTTGCACGGCCGCTCCCCCTTCTCATTACCTGCAGATCCCACGTTTATTGCTTATATCTCCCAAGGCTCCGCACGCCGCAGTCTCATCGATCAAACCTTCCAAAAGCAGCAACAGAACCTAAAGGGGCCACGGGAAGAAAAAAAAAAAACTGCTGACTCGATACTTTGTATCTTAACCCTTTGTGGGCCGCACTGCACACCGGTGAGGTGCCACGGCAGGGCGGTGATTTAGTGCGTTCCGTCTCTTTAATTATTATATTATCCGTCACTAAGGACTGAGAGCTCCCCGAGCCGCCATCTTTGCTGGATCTGGGGGCCCTTCAATGTTTAATCGTCCCTTCGATTTCTATTTCTGGATTTGATTTTTATATAAAAAAATAATCCGTGTATCTTATGTAATGATTGCTGTTCAGAGGTCACATGACGTCTCCCAGGTCTTTCCTGTCCTCGGGGGAAGTTTTGAGGGAGGGGTTTGTAGTACTGATGTATGAATCTGTGTCTGCACCATTCTGATTGGTCCTGTGCCGGTCACATGACATGAAAAAAACAAAACCTTTCAGAATAAAGAATTAAAACAACTAATAGCAACAAAGCGTTTTTAAAGCTTCGTACAAATCTATATTTCAAAGAAAATGTTTATTTTTTTTTCCGCAGTAACTTGGCGTAGTGGAGAGACGTGCGGCGGTTGGTTTCGTTCTGAATCAAAAACCGGACAAATTTTTCGTTACTCGGAAGTTCGGGTGTATCCAAATCTCCAAATTACAATAGCAGTGAATTTAAAAGGGATCCGAAAGTAACAAAACAAAGTTAGCCAGGAATTCGAATTCAAAGCGAATTTGTAAACAAGAATAGAAAAATAGAAAATAGAGAAGAAAATAAAGGAATAGAAAAGTAGAGTAGAATAGGAAATAATAGAGAAGAATAAGATAGAAATGAAAAAAAAGGGACTAGAAAAGAATAGAATAGAATAAAAAATAATTGAATAGAAAATAAGAGAATAGAATAGAATAGAAAATAAAATAATAGAAAATAAAGAAAGGAATATAATAGACTAGAATTTAATAGAATAAAACAATAGAATAAAATAGAAAGAATATAACTATCTTCTGAAATTCGAATTTTGAATAGAATAAATTCCAATAGAATAGAAAAGAATAGAGTAAAACAGAACAAAATAGAATAGAAAATAAACAAATTGAATAAAAATAGAATAGAATAGAACTTAAAATCTCCACTCTAATTCATCCCAAAGGTGTTCTATCGGGTTGAGGTCAGGACTCTGTGCAGGCCAGTCAAGTTCCTCCACCCCAAACTCGCTCATCCATGTCTTTATGGGCCTTGCTTTGTGCCCTGGTGGGCAGTCATGTTGGAACAGGAAGGGGCCGTCCCCAAACTCCTCCCACAATGTTGGGAACATGAAATTGTCCAAAATGTCTTGGTATTCTGACGCCTTAAGAGTTCCCATCACTGGAACTAAGGGGCCAAGCCCAACCCCTGAAAAACAACCCTACACCATAATCCCCCCTCCCCACACACCATAATCCCCCCCACACCATAATCCCCCCTCCACTCCTCCCCCACACCATAATCCCCCCTCCACTCCTCCCCCACACCATAATCCCCCCTCCACTCCTCCCCCACACCATAATCCTCCCCCCACCAAATGATTTGGACCAGTGCACAAAGCAAGGTCCATAAAGACATGGATGAGCGAGTTTGGGGTGGAGGAACATGACTGGCCTGCACAGAGTCCTGACCTCAACTCAATAGAACACCTTTGGGATGAATTAGAGTGGAGACTGCGAGCCAGGCCTTCTCATCCAACATCAGTTCCTGACCTCACAAATGCTCTTCTGGAAGAATGGTCAAACATTCCCATAGACACCCTCCTAAACCTTGTGGACGGCCTTTCCAGAAGAGATGAAGCTGTTATAGCTGCAAAGGGCGGGGCCAACTCAATATTGAACCCTCCGGACTAAGACTGGGAGGCCATAAAAGTTCATGTGTGTGTAAAGGTAGGTGTCCCAATACTTTTGACAATTAATGGGCCACCAATGACCTTTTCTACTCAACAAAATGAAGGAGAAAAATATTATTCTCTATCCTAGGTTTGATGCCGCGTACACACGATCGTGATTCACGGTGGTGAAAACACCGCCGTGAATCACGGCATGAAAAAAAATGAGAAACGAGGGAACGGCATGTTCCCCCACACACGACCGTTTTTCCCGTCATTTTTTTTTTTGACGAGAAAAACGACCGTCTGTGGGCTCCGCGGCAGTGTCTCCCTATGGGAAAACTGCCGCGGAAAAAATGATGGAAAAAATGATGAGAAAATTTAGAACATGTTCTAATTTTTCTCGTCGTTTTTCCTGCCGTTTTTCTCAACGAGAAAAACGGCATAAAGCCCACAGACGATCGTTTTTCTCGGCGAAAAAAAAAAATGACATTTTTCCCGACGGGAAAAATGATCGTGTGTACGCGGCATAAGTTATTTGTCTCTAGTTGACGTGTAAGGCGCGGCGTGGGGGAGGGGGGTTAGATGTTGGGGTCTCGGTAATGATTAGTTCAGTTCTTATGGGTGTGTAAAGGCAGGCGTCCCAATACTTTTGGTAATATAGTATATGTAAAGCGCAACACAATGGGGGGGGGGGGGCTCAGGGATTGTCACTTGTCATACATTGTTCTGTATGAGGCAGAAGCCCCGCCCCCATCGGCAAACGGCGGGATGACAAAAATTGGAGCGCGGCTTTAGTTGCTAGGCGATGAGGATGATGCTGTCGGCAGGGTGTACCTCGCCATAGCTACTATCGGTGTTTTATTCTGATCCTCTATCAGAGTAGTGATGAGCCGAACACCCCCGGGTTCGGTTCGCACCAGAACCCGCGAACGGACCGAAAGTTCGAACGAACATTAGAACCCTATTAAATACAATGGATGCGAACGTTCGAATTCTAAAGTGCTAATTATAACAACTATTATGCATGTTATTGTCCTAAAAAGGGTTTGGGAACCCGGGTTCTGCCCCAGGGGACATGTATCAATGCAAAAAGAAGTTTTAAAAACGGTCGTTTTTCGGGAGCAGTCATTTTAATGATGCATAAAGTGAAAAAAAAAAAGTCAAATATTCCTTTAAATATTGTACCTGGGGGGTGTCTAAAGTATGCCTGTGAAGTGCCACGTGTTTCCCGTGTTTAGAACTGTCCCTGCACAAAATGACACTTCTAAAGGAAAAAAAAGCCATTTAAAACTGCTTGCGGCTTTAATGTAATGTCTGGTCCCGGTAATATGGATGAAATTCTTTAAGAAAAATGGCATAGCTACCCCATGACCCCCCCCCCTACCCCAGCCCATTACCAGCCCCTTTGGGTCTTGTATGGATATTAAGGGGAACCCCGCACATAAAATAAAAAAGGCCCTATATACTCTGAACAGCCGTATACAGGCGGTGCATACAAGACAGGGACTGTAGGTTTGTTCTTATGTAGAGTCTGTTTGTAATTTTGAACAGGTACATTGTTTAAGTGGAGCTCCAGCCCAAAAATCTATTTGTAAACTTTTTGGAAAACATAGGTAAGGGTTATCACCCCTGTAACATTTGTTTTGCTGTCTGTGCCCCTGTTCAGAACATTTCACCTCACTTTCCGTCCCAATGACAACTGTTTTTGAAATGTGGTGTTTTTCTTGAAACAAGGATTGCTGATAAAGCATCAGTACAGAGGAGACACCTTTCTCCCATATTTATTCTTACAGGAGAGAATTTTCCTTCCTGGTGGTAGATTTCCTCTCACTTCCTGTTGTCTTCTTGCGTTTGCAAGTAGGAGTCGTTTGTAAGTTGGATGTTTGAAAGTAGGGACCTGCCGTATATACTCTGCAGAAATAGGCCCCTTAGTTGTTGGTGTTGGCACAACACTGTAAGCACTCACAGTTACTCTTGGTTGGTGCTGGAACGCCCTGCTGTCAACTATTATATCAGGAATTTTAATTACATATAATTGTTGAACAGTGGTAGTAAAAATTGGGCCTTTGATGGTGGTGCTGGTGCCACAACACTGTAAGCCCTGACAGTTACTCTTGGTGGGTGCAGCAATGGGCCCTGCTGTGAATTATTAGATCAAGAATTGTAATTACATGCCCCTGTTGAACAGGGGCTGAAAAATTGGGCCTTAGGCACTGGTGGCACAACACTGCAACCCCTCACAGATACTGTACTTGGAGCACAGCAATGAGCCCTGTTGCAAAGTATTGCTTCAAAAATTGTAATGACACGCCCCTGTTAAACAGGGGCTGAAAAATTGGGCCTTAGGCACTGGTGGCACAACACTGCAACTCCTCACAGATACTGTACTTGGAGCACAGCAATGAGCCCTGTTGCAAAGTATTGCTTCAAAAATTGTAATTACACGCCCCTGTTAAACAGGGGCTGAAAAATTGGGCGTTAGGCACTGGTGGCACAACACTGCAACTCCTCACAGATACTGTACTTGGAGCACAGCAATGAGCCCTGTTGCAAAGTATTGCTTCAAAAATTGTAATTACACGCCCCTGTTAAACAGGGGCTGAAAAATTGGGCGTTAGGCACTGGTGGCGGCACCCATAAACAAAAATGATCTTACAAGCTATCATCATCAATCGTATCATTGAGGACTCGGAGGAGGAGGATAGCCAGTCAACATAACAGCACAGGCACTCAGCATCAGCATCAGTCTTGAAGGGATGTGACATGTTAAAATCAATTAGTCTGTTATATCAGCATCAGGTGTGTGGTAGCTGGTGGTGATCCAAGACTGGTTCATCTTGATGAAAGTCAGTCGATCAACCGAGTCGGTGGACAGGCGCACCCTGTGATCCGTGACAAATCCTCCAGCAGCACTGAATGTGCGTTCCGAAAGAACGCTGGATGCAGGACAGGCCAGTAGCTCAATTGCATACTGTGCAAGCTCTGGCCAGTGATCCATCCTCAAGACCCAGTAAGCCAGAGGATTTTCGGTGGGGAAGGTGTCCAAGTCTGACCTTGCCCCTAGATATTCCTGCACCATGTTTATCAGACGCTGGCGATGGTTGCTGGAACCGATCATACTTTGGGGCTGCGGACTAAAGAATTGTCTGAACGCATCGGTCAGACGGCCACCTTCCCCACCGCTCCTTCTTTGACTGGCCGAAGCCTCAGCAACTCGTTGTCCAGGACCAGGAGTTTGCAACCTCCCAGTCTCTGGGAACGCGTTGCACAGACCTTTCTGCAAGGCCTCCCGGAGTTGTCTCATCCTCTGCTCCCTCTGCGACGGTAACATAAGGTCCGCAACCTTACCCTTGTACCGTGGATCAAGGAGAGTGGCCAGCCAGTAATGGTCCCTCTCCTTGATCCGAAGAATACGAGGATCCTTCCGCAGACTTTGCAGGATCAGGGAGGCCATGCAGCGTAGGTTTGCTGAGGCATTCGCTCCGGAGTCCTCTGGGTCACTAAGGACGACATGATCCGCAGCCACCTCCTCCCAGCCACGTACAAGTCCACTGGTTTCTTGGGACTGTAAATCATCCCTAAAAGACTGCTGCTGATGATGCTGAGTGCCAGCCTCCACCTCCATGCTGACACAATCCTCCTCCTCCTCCTCCTCCTCCTCCTCCTCCTCCTCTTCCTGTGCGATGGGTGGGACAGAAGGAACACTGTCTGGGTAAAGGGGGCCTTGAGAGGCAAGGAAGTCCTCCTCTTCCTGCCTCTGTTCTGCCTCAAGTGCCCTGTCCATTATTCCACGCAGCGTGTGCTCCAACAGGTGGACAAGAGGTACAGTGTCACTGATGCATGCACTGTCACTGCTCACCATCCTCGTGGCCTCCTCAAATGGTGCCAGGACAGTGCATGCATCCCTGATCATGCCCCACTGGCGTGGAGAAAAAAAACCAAGCTCCCCTGACCCTGTCCTGGTGCCGTAGTCGCACAGGTACTCATTGATGGCCCTCTGCTGCGTGTGCAGCCGCTGCAGCATGGCCAACGTTGAGTTCCACCTGGTGGGCATGTCACATATAAGGCGGTTCTTGGGCAGGCTCAACTCCTTTTGCAGCTCAGCCAGGCGAGCACTGGCATTATAAGATCTGCGGAAATGCACACAGACTTTCCTGGCCTGCCTCAGGACATCCTGTAAGCCCGGGTACCTGCCCAAGAAGCGCTGCACCACCAGGTTAAGGACGTGAGCCACACAGGGCACATGGGTCAGTTGTCCCTGTCGGAGGGCGGAGAGGAGGTTGGTGCCATTGTCGCAAACCACCATTCCTGGCTTAAGCTGGCGTGGCGTCAACCACCTCTCGGCCTGGCCCTGCAGAGCAGACAGGACCTCTGCCCCAGTGTGGCTTCTGTCCCCCAAACACACCAGCGCAAGCACGGCATGGCATCTTTTTGCCTGCGTGCTTGCGTAGCCCCGTGAACGGCTACGGAGCACCGCTGGTTCATAGGACAAACCACAGGAAGAGGCCATGGAGGAAGAAGAAGAGGAGGGGGTGGAGGAGAGAGGTGTGTCACAACCAGTAGTAGCATTTTGGAGGCGTGGCGGTGGGACAACCTCCAACACTACTGCACCTTGTCCTGAATCCTTCCCAGCTGCCAAAAGAGTGACCCAATGGGCCGTGAAAGAAAGGTAACGTCCCTGTCCATGCCTGCTGGACCATGAGTCAGCGGTAATATGCACCTTACCGCTGACCGCCCTGTCCAGCGAGGCCAAGACATTGCCTTCCACATGCCGGTAGAGAGCCGGAATAGCCTTCCGTGAGAAAAAGTGGCGTTTGGGAACCTGCCACTGAGGAACTGCACATTGCACAAACTCACGGAAGGGGGCCGAGTCTACCAACTGAAAAGGCAGCAGTTGAAGCGCTAGCAATTTAGCCAAGCTAGCATTCAACCGCTGGGCATGTGGATGGCTGGGAGTGAACTTCTTTCGACGGTCCAGCAGCTGGGGCAGGGAAATTTGCCTGCTAGAATCGGACGTCGGTGTACTGCTAGCAGAGTGGGCGCAAGTACTTGGCTGTGACACACCTAATTCTACACCTTCATTCCTCTCAGTGCATGTTTCAGAGAGGACTGAAGTTATAGTGGGGTTGGAGATCCCAGCTGATGCGGTGCAAGGAGAGGTCCGCTTTGTTCTTTGGTGTGGGTCTTTGAGGTAGGCTTGCCAACGAGCTGCATGGCAGGTCAACATATGTCTGGTCAGGCATGTGGTACCCAAGCGGCTGATGTTTTGGCCACGCGATATACGCTTGAGACATATGTTGCAAACAGCAGCTGTGCGATCTGATGCACTAGCCTCAAAAAAGGCCCACACCAAGGAACTTTTTGAATGACGGGCAGAGGCTGCGCCCTGCACAGGCGGAGCTCTGCGGTGTGATTCCGTCGGTGTACTGCCCTTACGCTGGCCACCAAAGGGCATCCTGCCTCGTTGGAGATGTGCCTCCTCCTCATCCTCCTCCTCCTCCTCTCTCCTATTAGGCACCCACGTGGAGTCAGTGACCTCATCATCCCCTCCCTCCTCATCACTGGAGCCAATCTGGCAGTATGCTGCAGCTGCTGGAACATGACTGCCAGATTGGTGTCCTTCTTGAGCATCCCCTCTGTCTGCTCTCACGCTACTGCCTTCCTCTAGCTGGGTTTCATCATCAGACCCTTCGAAACGCTGGGCATCCTCCTGGAGCATGTACCCAACACTGTGCTGAAACAGTTCGGGGGACTCCTCAGGAGGAGGACATGGTGGGTCTAGGGAAGGAGTGACTGATGATTTGTCTGACATTGATACCAGGGAAGACGACGCTTTGGCAGCTGCTTTTCCAGTACCCTGAGCCTGGGTGAGAGAGGATGAGGAGGAGGAGGAGGGCTTGGTCATCCACTCTACCAAGTCTTCGGCATGATGTGGCTCAACATGTCCAGCTGCCGAAAAGAAGGACAAGCGTGTCCCATGGCCATGTGCTGATGACAATGCACCGCGTCCACGACCAGCACTGTTGCCCCCAGACACAGAGCCTGCTTGCCCTCTTTTATTGCCTCCTGACTGTCTGCCTCTCCTTGTTTGCCTTCCAGACATTCTAATAGATGGCCTGCAGGGAGATGGGAAAAAAGCAATAAGGGCTACCTTCAGGGGTCCTTCTCTGTCCCTTGAAACAAGGACTTGCAGAGTGAAATAAACTGACACTGTCCCTACCTACAGTTTTCTGTCCCTAGAATAAATGTTTTTTTTAAGCACACTATAGCACAAGGACAATTCAGTCACTGTCCTTCCAGGTCCCTGGAAACAAGGACTTGCAGAGTGAAAGAAAAAAAACACTCTCCCTACCTACAGTTTTCTGTCCCTAGAAAAAATGTTTTTTTTAATCACAATATAACACAAGGACAATTCACTCACTGTCCTTCCAGGTCCCTGGAAACAAGGACTTGCAGAGTGAAATAAACTGACACTCTCCCTACCTACAGTTTTCTGTCCCTAGAATAAATGTTTTTTTTAATCACAATATAGCACAAGGACAATTCAGTCACTGTCCTTCCAGGTCCCTGGAAACAAGGACTTGCAGAGTGAAATAAACTGACACTGTCCCTACCTACAGTTTTCTGTCCCTAGAATAAATGTTTTTTTTAAGCACACTATAGCACAAGGACAATTCAGTCACTGTCCTTCCAGGTCCCTGGAAACAAGGACTTGCAGAGTGAAAGAAAAAAAACACTCTCCCTACCTACAGTTTTCTGTCCCTAGAAAAAATGTTTTTTTTAATCACAATATAACACAAGGACAATTCACTCACTGTCCTTCCAGGTCCCTGGAAACAAGGACTTGCAGAGTGAAATAAACTGACACTCTCCCTACCTACAGTTTTCTGTCCCTAGAATAAATGTTTTTTTTAATCACAATATAGCACAAGGACAATTCAGTCACTGTCCTTCCAGGTCCCTGGAAACAAGGACTTGCAGAGTGAAAGAAACTGACACTCTCCCTACCTACAGTTTTCTGTCCCTAGAATAAATGTTTTTTTTTAATCACAATATAGCACAAGGACAATTCAGTCACTGTCCTTCCAGGTCCCTGGAAACAAGGACTTGCAGAGTGAAATAAACTGACACTCTCCCTACCTACAGTTTTCTGTCCCTAGAATAAATGTTTTTTTTAATCACAATATAGCACAAGGACAATTCAGTCACTGTCCTTCCAGGTCCCTGGAAACAAGGACTTGCAGAGTGAAATAAACTGACACTCTCCCTACCTACAGTTTTCTGTCCCTAGAATAAATGTTTTTTTTAATCACAATATAGCACAAGGACAATTCAGTCACTGTCCTTCCAGGTCCCTGGAAACAAGGACTTGCAGAGTGAAATAAACTGACACTCTCCCTACCTACAGTTTTCTGTCCCTAGAATAAATGTTTTTTTTAATCACAATATAGCACAAGGACAATTCACTCACTGTCCTTCCAGGTCCCTGGAAACAAGGACTTGCAGAGTGAAAGAAACTGACACTCTCCCTACCTACAGTTTTCTGTCCCTAGAATAAATGTTTTTTTTAATCACAATATAGCACAAGGACAATTCACTCACTGTCCTTCCAGGTCCCTGGAAACAAGGACTTGCAGAGTGAAATAAACTGACACTCTCCCTACCTACAGTTTTCTGTCCCTAGAATAAATGTTTTTTTTAATCACAATATAGCACAAGGACAATTCAGTCACTGTCCTTCCAGGTCCCTGGAAACAAGGACTTGCAGAGTGAAAGAAACTGACACTCTCCCTACCTACAGTTTTCTGTCCCTAGAATAAATGTTTTTTTAAGCACAATATAGCACAAGGACAATTCACTCACTGTCCTTCCAGGTCCCTGGAAACAAGGACTTGCAGAGTGAAAGAAACTGACACTGTCCCTACCTACAGTTTTCTGTCCCTAGAATAAATGTTTTTTTTAAGCACACTATAGCACAAGGACAATTCAGTCACTGTCCTTCCAGGTCCCTGGAAACAAGGACTTGCAGAGTGAAATAAACTGACACTCTCCCTACCTACAGTTTTCTGTCCCTAGAATAAATGTTTTTTTTAATCACAATATAGCACAAGGACAATTCAGTCACTGTCCTTCCAGGTCCCTGGAAACAAGGACTTGCAGAGTGAAAGAAAAAAAACACTCTCCCTACCTACAGTTTTCTGTCCCTAGAAAAAATGTTTTTTTAATCACAATATAACACAAGGACAATTCACTCACTGTCCTTCCAGGTCCCTGGAAACAAGGACTTGCAGAGTGAAATAAACTGACACTCTCCCTACCTACAGTTTTCTGTCCCTAGAATAAATGTTTTTTTTAATCACAATATAGCACAAGGACAATTCAGTCACTGTCCTTCCAGGTCCCTGGAAACAAGGACTTGCAGAGTGAAATAAACTGACACTGTCCCTACCTACAGTTTTCTGTCCCTAGAATAAATGTTTTTTTTAAGCACACTATAGCACAAGGACAATTCAGTCACTGTCCTTCCAGGTCCCTGGAAACAAGGACTTGCAGAGTGAAAGAAAAAAAACACTCTCCCTACCTACAGTTTTCTGTCCCTAGAAAAAATGTTTTTTTTAATCACAATATAACACAAGGACAATTCACTCACTGTCCTTCCAGGTCCCTGGAAACAAGGACTTGCAGAGTGAAATAAACTGACACTCTCCCTACCTACAGTTTTCTGTCCCTAGAATAAATGTTTTTTTTAATCACAATATAGCACAAGGACAATTCAGTCACTGTCCTTCCAGGTCCCTGGAAACAAGGACTTGCAGAGTGAAAGAAACTGACACTCTCCCTACCTACAGTTTTCTGTCCCTAGAATAAATGTTTTTTTTAATCACAATATAGCACAAGGACAATTCAGTCACTGTCCTTCCAGGTCCCTGGAAACAAGGACTTGCAGAGTGAAATAAACTGACACTCTCCCTACCTACAGTTTTCTGTCCCTAGAATAAATGTTTTTTTTAATCACAATATAGCACAAGGACAATTCAGTCACTGTCCTTCCAGGTCCCTGGAAACAAGGACTTGCAGAGTGAAATAAACTGACACTCTCCCTACCTACAGTTTTCTGTCCCTAGAATAAATGTTTTTTTTAATCACAATATAGCACAAGGACAATTCAGTCACTGTCCTTCCAGGTCCCTGGAAACAAGGACTTGCAGAGTGAAAGAAACTGACACTCTCCCTACCTACAGTTTTCTGTCCCTAGAATAAATGTTTTTTTAAGCACAATATAGCACAAGGACAATTCACTCACTGTCCTTCCAGGTCCCTGGAAACAAGGACTTGCAGAGTGAAAGAAACTGACACTGTCCCTACCTACAGTTTTCTGTCCCTAGAATAAATGTTTTTTTTAAGCACACTATAGCACAAGGACAATTCAGTCACTGTCCTTCCAGGTCCCTGGAAACAAGGACTTGCAGAGTGAAAGAAAAAAAACACTCTCCCTACCTACAGTTTTCTGTCCCTAGAAAAAATGTTTTTTTTAATCACAATATAACACAAGGACAATTCACTCACTGTCCTTCCAGGTCCCTGGAAACAAGGACTTGCAGAGTGAAATAAACTGACACTCTCCCTACCTACAGTTTTCTGTCCCTAGAATAAATGTTTTTTTTAATCACAATATAGCACAAGGACAATTCAGTCACTGTCCTTCCAGGTCCCTGGAAACAAGGACTTGCAGAGTGAAATAAACTGACACTGTCCCTACCTACAGTTTTCTGTCCCTAGAATAAATGTTTTTTTTAAGCACACTATAGCACAAGGACAATTCAGTCACTGTCCTTCCAGGTCCCTGGAAACAAGGACTTGCAGAGTGAAAGAAAAAAAACACTCTCCCTACCTACAGTTTTCTGTCCCTAGAAAAAATGTTTTTTTTAATCACAATATAACACAAGGACAATTCACTCACTGTCCTTCCAGGTCCCTGGAAACAAGGACTTGCAGAGTGAAATAAACTGACACTCTCCCTACCTACAGTTTTCTGTCCCTAGAATAAATGTTTTTTTTAATCACAATATAGCACAAGGACAATTCAGTCACTGTCCTTCCAGGTCCCTGGAAACAAGGACTTGCAGAGTGAAAGAAACTGACACTCTCCCTACCTACAGTTTTCTGTCCCTAGAATAAATGTTTTTTTTAATCACAATATAGCACAAGGACAATTCAGTCACTGTCCTTCCAGGTCCCTGGAAACAAGGACTTGCAGAGTGAAATAAACTGACACTCTCCCTACCTACAGTTTTCTGTCCCTAGAATAAATGTTTTTTTTAATCACAATATAGCACAAGGACAATTCAGTCACTGTCCTTCCAGGTCCCTGGAAACAAGGACTTGCAGAGTGAAATAAACTGACACTCTCCCTACCTACAGTTTTCTGTCCCTAGAATAAATGTTTTTTTTAATCACAATATAGCACAAGGACAATTCAGTCACTGTCCTTCCAGGTCCCTGGAAACAAGGACTTGCAGAGTGAAAGAAACTGACACTCTCCCTACCTACAGTTTTCTGTCCCTAGAATAAATGTTTTTTTAAGCACAATATAGCACAAGGACAATTCACTCACTGTCCTTCCAGGTCCCTGGAAACAAGGACTTGCAGAGTGAAATAAACTGACACTCTCCCTACCTACAGTTTTCTGTCCCTAGAATAAATGTTTTTTTTAATCACAATATAGCACAAGGACAATTCAGTCACTGTCCTTCCAGGTCCCTGGAAACAAGGACTTGCAGAGTGAAAGAAAAAAAACACTCTCCCTACCTACAGTTTTCTGTCCCTAGAAAAAATGTTTTTTTTAATCACAATATAACACAAGGACAATTCACTCACTGTCCTTCCAGGTCCCTGGAAACAAGGACTTGCAGAGTGAAATAAACTGACACTCTCCCTACCTACAGTTTTCTGTCCCTAGAATAAATGTTTTTTTTAATCACAATATAGCACAAGGACAATTCAGTCACTGTCCTTCCAGGTCCCTGGAAACAAGGACTTGCAGAGTGAAAGAAACTGACACTCTCCCTACCTACAGTTTTCTGTCCCTAGAATAAATGTTTTTTTAAGCACAATATAGCACAAGGACAATTCACTCACTGTCCTTCCAGGTCCCTGGAAACAAGGACTTGCAGAGTGAAATAAACTGACACTCTCCCTACCTACAGTTTTCTGTCCCTAGAATAAATGTTTTTTTTAATCACAATATAGCACAAGGACAATTCAGTCACTGTCCTTCCAGGTCCCTGGAAACAAGGACTTGCAGAGTGAAAGAAACTGACACTCTCCCTACCTACAGTTTTCTGTCCCTAGAATAAATGTTTTTTTTAAGCACACTATAGCACAAGGACAATTCAGTCACTGTCCTTCCAGGTCCCTGGAAACAAGGACTTGCAGAGTGAAAGAAAAAAAACACTCTCCCTACCTACAGTTTTCTGTCCCTAGAAAAAATGTTTTTTTTAATCACAATATAACACAAGGACAATTCACTCACTGTCCTTCCAGGTCCCTGGAAACAAGGACTTGCAGAGTGAAATAAACTGACACTCTCCCTACCTACAGTTTTCTGTCCCTAGAATAAATGTTTTTTTTAATCACAATATAGCACAAGGACAATTCAGTCACTGTCCTTCCAGGTCCCTGGAAACAAGGACTTGCAGAGTGAAATAAACTGACACTCTCCCTACCTACAGTTTTCTGTCCCTAGAATAAATGTTTTTTTTAATCACAATATAGCACAAGGACAATTCAGTCACTGTCCTTCCAGGTCCCTGGAAACAAGGACTTGCAGAGTGAAAGAAAAAAAACACTCTCCCTACCTACAGTTTTCTGTCCCTAGAAAAAATGTTTTTTTTAATCACAATATAACACAAGGACAATTCACTCACTGTCCTTCCAGGTCCCTGGAAACAAGGACTTGCAGAGTGAAATAAACTGACACTCTCCCTACCTACAGTTTTCTGTCCCTAGAATAAATGTTTTTTTTAATCACAATATAGCACAAGGACAATTCAGTCACTGTCCTTCCAGGTCCCTGGAAACAAGGACTTGCAGAGTGAAAGAAACTGACACTCTCCCTACCTACAGTTTTCTGTCCCTAGAATAAATGTTTTTTTTAATCACAATATAGCACAAGGACAATTCAGTCACTGTCCTTCCAGGTCCCTGGAAACAAGGACTTGCAGAGTGAAATAAACTGACACTCTCCCTACCTACAGTTTTCTGTCCCTAGAATAAATGTTTTTTTTAATCACAATATAGCACAAGGACAATTCAGTCACTGTCCTTCCAGGTCCCTGGAAACAAGGACTTGCAGAGTGAAATAAACTGACACTCTCCCTACCTACAGTTTTCTGTCCCTAGAATAAATGTTTTTTTTAATCACAATATAGCACAAGGACAATTCAGTCACTGTCCTTCCAGGTCCCTGGAAACAAGGACTTGCAGAGTGAAAGAAACTGACACTCTCCCTACCTACAGTTTTCTGTCCCTAGAATAAATGTTTTTTTAAGCACAATATAGCACAAGGACAATTCACTCACTGTCCTTCCAGGTCCCTGGAAACAAGGACTTGCAGAGTGAAAGAAAAAAAACACTCTCCCTACCTACAGTTTTCTGTCCCTAGAAAAAATGTTTTTTTTAATCACAATATAACACAAGGACAATTCACTCACTGTCCTTCCAGGTCCCTGGAAACAAGGACTTGCAGAGTGAAAGAAACTGACACTGTCCCTACCTACAGTTTTCTGTCCCTAGAATAAATGTTTTTTTTAATCACAATATAGCACAAGGACAATTCAGTCACTGTCCTTCCAGGTCCCTGGAAACAAGGACTTGCAGAGTGAAATAAACTGACACTCTCCCTACCTACAGTTTTCTGTCCCTAGAATAAATGTTTTTTTTAATCACAATATAGCACAAGGACAATTCAGTCACTGTCCTTCCAGGTCCCTGGAAACAAGGACTTGCAGAGTGAAATAAACTGACACTCTCCCTACCTACAGTTTTCTGTCCCTAGAATAAATGTTTTTTTTAATCACAATATAGCACAAGGACAATTCAGTCACTGTCCTTCCAGGTCCCTGGAAACAAGGACTTGCAGAGTGAAAGAAACTGACACTCTCCCTACCTACAGTTTTCTGTCCCTAGAATAAATGTTTTTTTTAATCACAATATAGCACAAGGACAATTCAGTCACTGTCCTTCCAGGTCCCTGGAAACAAGGACTTGCAGAGTGAAATAAACTGACACTCTCCCTACCTACAGTTTTCTGTCCCTAGAATAAATGTTTTTTTTAATCACAATATAGCACAAGGACAATTAAGTCACTGTCCTTCCAGGTCCCTGGAAACAAGGACTTGCAGAGTGAAAGAAACTGACACTCTCCCTACCTACAGTTTTCTGTCCCTAGAATAAATGTTTTTTTTAATCACAATATAGCACAAGGACAATTCAGTCACTGTCCTTCCAGGTCCCTGGAAACAAGGACTTGCAGAGTGAAATAAACTGACACTCTCCCTACCTACAGTTTTCTGTCCCTAGAATAAATGTTTTTTTTAATCACAATATAGCACAAGGACAATTCAGTCACTGTCCTTCCAGGTCCCTGGAAACAAGGACTTGCAGAGTGAAATAAACTGACACTCTCCCTACCTACAGTTTTCTGTCCCTAGAATAAATGTTTTTTTTAATCACAATATAGCACAAGGACAATTCAGTCACTGTCCTTCCAGGTCCCTGGAAACAAGGACTTGCAGAGTGAAAGAAACTGACACTCTCCCTACCTACAGTTTTCTGTCCCTAGAATAAATGTTTTTTTAAGCACAATATAGCACAAGGACAATTCACTCACTGTCCTTCCAGGTCCCTGGAAACAAGGACTTGCAGAGTGAAATAAACTGACACTCTCCCTACCTACAGTTTTCTGTCCCTAGAATAAATGTTTTTTTTAATCACAATATAGCACAAGGACAATTCAGTCACTGTCCTTCCAGGTCCCTGGAAACAAGGACTTGCAGAGTGAAAGAAACTGACACTCTCCCTACCTACAGTTTTCTGTCCCTAGAATAAATGTTTTTTTAATCACAATATAGCACAAGGACAATTCAGTCACTGTCCTTCCAGGTCCCTGGAAACAAGGACTTGCAGAGTGAAAGAAACTGACACTCTCCCTACCTACAGTTTTCTGTCCCTAGAATAAATGTTTTTTTTAAGCACAATATAGCACAAGGAGAATTCACTCACTGTCCTTACAGGTCCCTGGAAACAAGGACTTGCACAGTGAAAGAAACTGACACTCTCCCTACCTACAGTTTTCTGTCCCTAGAAAAAATGTTTTTTTTAAGCACACTATAGCACAAGCACAAAACACACTGACACTCTCCCTACCTATCCTTCTCTTTCCCTAAACTAAAGGAATCCAGGTTAAGCAAGAAAGAAATAACAGTCACTGTCCCTGCCTATGCTGCTCTATCCCTGCTCCGGAACACACTACACTAGGCCGCCGCGCTGGCGGCCTTTTATAGTGTGGGGCGTGTACTAAACACCCTCAGCAATAATTGGCCACAGGCATCCTGCCTGTGGCCAATCATTGCTCTCCTCGCTGCCGGCGCTGTGATTGGCCAAGCATGCGGGGTCACAGTGCATGCTTGGCCAATCACAGCGCCTGGATGACACTGCGATGGCGTAGTGCATTGTGGGCCGTTTGCGTCACTCGAATTTGGCGCGAACGGCCCAAATCGTTCGATCTTCGTCGAACGATCGAACAGCCGATGTTCGAGTCGAACGTATGTTCGACTCGAACACGAAGCTCATCCCTATATCAGAGGTGGAATTATCCTTTGACGTGTAGCTGTCACTCCGGGCCGCCATGTGGAAGGCGCCATTTTTTGGAATGACGCGTGTTTTTATAGCGCGGCGCGGCCCCTCGATTATGGAGGGATTGGTGACCGCCATGAATGATATCCGGCCCGCCCCCGGGACATTGGAATGGGGATTTCGGAGCGTTTTCGGCGATTTCTGCGATAATTATTTCCAGGACTCAGAATGAGGCCAACAAACAGCAGAAAATGAAGCCATTAATTTCTCCTCGGCACTCACAGATGTAATTAGTGGAATTTAATTAGTCGTGGCGGATTGTGGAGAGGAGGAAGAGGGATGGCGGGCAGAGCGGTCCGAGGATGTGATCGATCGCCGCCGATGTGCGCAAGGCGGGAATACTGACAATGATCACTTTGCTATTTTTTAGGTGTTTTTGGCGGGACATTTTTGGGAACGCATTCCCGGCCCCTCCAGCACTGACTGTATGTAATGTGAGGGGTGTGGGGTGTGCTGGAGGGCCGATTGATGATGGCTGCTGGGGGGATCTATTGTGACTGAGTTGGGTCTATTGTTGCAGAGGGGTCTTGTGCTGCTGCTGGTTGATCTATTGTAACTGGGGGGGGGGCTTTTGTTTCTGGGGAGATCTATTGTTTCTGGTTTGGGATCTCTTGTTGCTGTGGGGGGGTCTTATGTTGCTGGCGGGTCAATTTTTGCTAGGAAATATGTACTGTGAGGGAGTGTTCTATTGATGCTGGAGGCTAGGGATCTATTGTCACGGGGGTCTATTGTTGCAAAGGGGTCTATTGTTGCTGCTGGGTGATCTATTGTAACTGAGGGGGGACTTTTGTAGCTGGGGAGTTTTATTGTTGCTGGTCGGAGATCTTTTGCTGCTGTGGAAGGGGACTTATGTTGCTGGGGGATCAATTATTGCTGGAAGAGATGTACTGTGAGGGAGGGGTCTATTGATGCTGGCTGCTGGGGGATCTATTGTCACTGAGGGGGTCTATTGTAGCAGGGAGTCTATTGTTGCTGGGGGATCTATTGTTGCAGATGGGAATATTGTTGCTGGTGGATCTATTGTTGCAGAGGGGCCTATTGTTGCTGTGGGATCATTTGTTGCTGGTAGAGATGTACTGTGAGTTGCTGGCTGCTGGTAGATCTATTGTTGCTGGGGGGGATTCTTTTTTTAATAAAAGGGTATTTTGTTTTGGATGGGTCTACTGTTGTTGGGGGATCTATTGTTGCAGGGGGAAGGGGATCTATTGTTGCAGGGGGAAGGGGGTCTATTGTTTCTGGTAGGGGATCTATTGCTGCTGTCGGAGGGGACTTATGTTTACTAGGCGATCATTTGTTGCTGGAAGAGATGTACTGTGAGGGAGGGGGTAAAACGCGATAAAACTGTCTCAGTGTGAAAGGGGTCTAAGTGACACTTTTTGGGGACCAGTGACACCAATACAATGATCAGTGCTAAAAAAAATGCACTGTCACTGTATAAATGACACTGGCAGGGAAGGGGTTAACATCAGGGGCGATCAAGGGGTTAAATGTGCTCCTAGGGAGTGCTTTCTAACTGGGGGAGGAATTCTGTGACTGGAGGAAAACAGTGATCCGTGTTTCTGCTTAGCAGAAACACAAGATCTCTATTTTCCTTCCTCACAGAACGGCGGTCTGCCTTTCCTCTGAATAATCACGGGTTGCCGGCAGGCCATCGCGGCCACCGGACCCACTTATTGGCTCCCGCTACGTCCAATCACAAGCACGCGCGCCCCGGAATCATGTACAGGTACGTGATTTAGCATAGCCGGGCCGCGCTGCCGCAGTATATGTACGGTGGGCGGTCCAGAAGCGATTTAACTGGCTTCCTCTGCAGATGGAAGTTCATCCCTTTGATCTGTAGATGAAGAAACAGAAAGATATAAAATGAAACAATGTTTCTTTTTATCTTTCTGTTTGGTGACTGAGCCATGTTGTTGATAAACATTGCCTGGCTGCTTTCTTTTTTTTGACAACTCCAATTGCTGGACTTTAACCAAATGCCGACCGGGCCATAGGCGAAAGACGGCTACAGCGCGGTCAGCTTATTCTGGGAGGACGTCCATGGGACGTCCTCCCAGAATCTTGCTCCCGTGCGCCCCCTGGGGCGCGCTCCCGGAAATATCCATGGCCACCGGGTCCGGAAGACCCTGCGCATCACAGATCACGGTAAATGGCCCCTGATAGCGGCCGTTTACCACGTGATCGCTCCGTCAAATGACAGAGCGATCACTTGTAAACATGTGATGACGCCGGTTCCTTCATCCCCTCTCTGTACCGATCAGTACAGTGTGAGAGGAGTGGGGGAGAGATCCTTTGAAGCAGCGCTGCGGGCACTACAGATTCAGCCTGCTCAGTGCCCATTCCAGTCATGCCAATACCCTGCAATACTCTGCAATACCCTGCAATACTCTGCAATACCCTGCAATACTCTGCCAATACCCTGCAATACCCTGCAATACCCTGCAATACTCTGCCAATACCCTGCAATACTCTGCAATACCCTGCAATACTCTGCCAATACCCTGCAATACCCTGCAATACCCTGCAATACTCTGCCAATACCCTGCAATACTCTGCCAATACCCTGCAATACCCTGCAATACCCTGCAATACTCTGCAATACTCTGCAATACCCTGCAATACTCTGCCAATACCCTGCAATACCCTGCAATACCCTGCAATACTCTGCCAATACCCTGCAATACTCTGCAATACCCTGCAATACTCTGCCAATACCCTGCAATACCCTGCAATACCCTGCAATACTCTGCCAATACCCTGCAATACTCTGCCAATACCCTGCAATACCCTGCAATACCCTGCAATACTCTGCAATACTCTGCAATACCCTGCAATACTCTGCCAATACCCTGCAATACCCTGCAATACCCTGCAATACTCTGCCAATACCCTGCAATACTCTGCAATACCCTGCAATACTCTGCAATACCCTGCAATACTCTGCCAATACCCTGCAATACCCTGCAATACCCTGCAATACTCTGCCAATACCCTGCAATACTCTGCAATACCCTGCAATACTCTGCAATACCCTGCAATACTCTGCAATACTCTGCAATACCCTGCAATACTCTGCCAATACCCTGCAATACTCTGCCAATACCCTGCAATACCCTGCAATACCCTGCAATACTCTGCCAATACCCTGCAATACTCTGCAATACTCTGCAATACCCTGCAATACTCTGCCAATACCCTGCAATACTCTGCCAATACCCTGCAATACTCTGCAATACCCTGCAATACTCTGCAATACCCTGCAATACTCTGCAATACCCTGCAATACTCTGCAATACTCTGCAATACCCTGCAATACTCTGCAATACCCTGCAATACTCTGCCAATACCCTGCAATACCCTGCAATACCCTGCAATACTCTGCCAATACCCTGCAATACTCTGCAATACTCTGCAATACCCTGCAATACTCTGCAATACCCTGCAATACTCTGCCAATACCCTGCAATACCCTGCAATACCCTGCAATACTCTGCCAATACCCTGCAATACTCTGCAATACTCTGCAATACTCTGCAATACCCTGCAATACTCTGCCAATACCCTGCAATACTCTGCAATACCCTGCAATACTCTGCAATACCCTGCAATACTCTGCCAATACCCTGCAATACCCTGCAATACCCTGCAATACTCTGCCAATACCCTGCAATACTCTGCAATACTCTGCAATACTCTGCAATACCCTGCAATACTCCGCCAATACCCTGCAATACTCTGCAATACCCTGCAATACTCTGCCAATACCCTTGCAATACTCTGCCAATACCCTGCAATACCCTGCAATACTCTGCCAATACCCTGCAATACTCTGCAATACTCTGCAATACCTTGCAATACCCTGCAATACCCTGCAATACTCTGCAATACCCTGCAATACTCTGCAATACCCTGCAATACCCTGCAATACTCTGCCAATACTCTGCAATACCCTGCAATACTCTGCAATACCCTGCAATACCCTGCAATACTCTGCCAATACCCTGCAATACCCTGCAATACCCTGCAATACCCTGCAATACTCTGCAATACCCTGCAATACTCTGCAATACTCTGCAATACCTTGCAATACTCTGCAATACCCTGCAATACCCTGCAATACTCTGCAATACCCTGCAATACTCTGCAATACTCTGCAATACCCTGCAATACCCTGCAATACTCTGCAATACCCTGCAATACTCTGCAATACTCTGCAATACCTTGCAATACTCTGCAATACTCTGCAATACCTTGCAATACTCTGCAATACCCTGCAATACTCTGCAATACCCTGCAATACCCTGCAATACTCTGCCAATACTCTGCAATACCCTGCAATACTCTGCAATACCCTGCAATACCCTGCAATACTCTGCAATACCTTGCAATACTCTGCAATACCCTGCAATACTCTGCAATACCCTGCAATACTCTGCAATACCCTGCAATACTCTGCCAATACCCTGCAATACTCTGCAATACCCTGCAATACCCTGCAATACTCTGCAATACCCTGCAATACCCTGCAATACTCTGCAATACCTTGCAATACTCTGCAATACCCTGCAATACTCTGCAATACCCTGCAATACTCTGCAATACCCTGCAATACTCTGCCAATACTCTGCCAATACTCTGCAATACCCTGCAATACCCTGCAATACTCTGCAATACCTTGCAATACTCTGCAATACCCTGCAATACTCTGCAATACCCTGCAATACTCTGCAATACCCTGCAATACCCTGCAATACTCTGCCAATACCCTGCAATACTCTGCAATACCCTGCAATACTCTGCAATACCCTGCAATACTCTGCAATACCCTGCAATACCCTGCAATACTCTGCAATACCTTGCAATACTCTGCAATACCCTGCAATACTCTGCAATACCCTGCAATACTCTGCCAATACTCTGCCAATACTCTGCAATACCCTGCAATACCCTGCAATACTCTGCAATACCTTGCAATACTCTGCAATACCCTGCAATACTCTGCAATACCCTGCAATACCCTGCAATACTCTGCCAATACCCTGCAATACTCTGCAATACCCTGCAATACTCTGCAATACCCTGCAATACCTTGCAATACTCTGCAATACCCTGCAATACCCTGCAATACTCTGCCAATACCCTGCAATACCTTGCAATACTCTGCAATACTCTGCCAATACTCTGCAATACCCTGCAATACTCTGCAATACCCTGCAATACCTTGCAATACTCTGCAATACCCTGCAATACCCTTCAATACCCTGAAATACCCTGCCAATACCCTGCAATACCCTGCAATGCTCTACCAATACCCTGCAATACTCTGCAATACCCTGCAATACTCTGCAATACCCTGCAATACTCTGCCAATACCCTGCAATACCCTGCAATACTCTGCCAATACCCTGCAATACTCTGCAATACCCTGCAATACTCTGCAATACCCTGCAATACTCTGCAATACCCTGCAATACCTTGCAATACTCTGCAATACCCTGCAATACCCTGCAATACTCTGCCAATACCCTGCAATACCCTGCAATACCCTGCAATACTCTGCAATACCCTGCAATACTCTGCCAATACCCTGCAATACCCTGCAATACTCTGCCAATACCCTGCAATACTCTGCAATACCCTGCAATACTCTGCAATACCCTGCAATACCTTGCAATACTCTGCAATACCCTGCAATACCCTGCAATACTCTGCCAATACCCTGCAATACCTTGCAATACTCTGCAATACCCTGCAATACTCTGCAATACTTTGCAATACCCTGCAATACCCTGCAATACTCTGCAATACCCTGCAATACTCTGCGATTACTCTGCAATACCCTGCTAATACCCTGCTAATACCCTGCAATACCCTGCAATACTCACCCTGCAATACTCTGCAATACCCTGCAATACTCTGCAATACCCTGCAATACTCTGCCAATACCCTGCAATACTCTGCAATACCCTGCAATACTCTGCAATACCCTGCAATACCTTGCAATACTCTGCAATACCCTGCAATACCCTGCAATACTCTGCCAATACCCTGCAATACCTTGCAATACTCTGCAATACTCTGCCAATACTCTGCAATACCCTGCAATACTCTGCAATACCCTGCAATACCTTGCAATACTCTGCAATACCCTGCAATACCTTGCAATACTCTGCAATACCCTGCAATACTCTCCAATACCCTTCAATACTCTGCCAATACCCTGCAATACCCTGCAATACTCTGCCAATACCCTGCAATACTCTGCAATACCCTGCAATACTCTGCAATACCCTGCAATACCTTGCAATACTCTGCAATACCCTGCAATACCCTGCAATACTCTGCCAATACCCTGCAATACCTTGCAATACTCTGCAATACCCTGCAATACCCTGCAATACTCTGTCAATACCCTGCAATACCCTGCAATACTCTGCAATACTTTGCAATACCCTGCAATACTCTGCGATTACTCTGCAATACCCTGCAATACCCTGAAATACCCTGCAATACTCTGCAATACCCTGCAATACTCTGCGATTACTCTGCAATACCCTGCTAATACCCTGCTAATACCCTGCTAATACCCTGCAATACCCTGCAATACTCTGCAATACCCTGGAATACTCTGCAATACCCTGCAATACTCTGTGATTACTCTGCCAATACCCTGCTAATACCCTGCAATACCCTGCAATACCCTGAAATACTCTGCAATATCCTGCAATACTCTGCAATACCCTGCAATACCCTGCAATACCCTGCAATACTCTGCAATACCCTGCAATACCCTGCAATACTCTGTAATACCCTGCAATACTCTGCAATACCCTGCAATACCCTGCAATACTCTGCAATACACTGAAATACTCTGCAATACTCTGAAATATTCTGAAATACCCTGAAATACTCTGCCAATACCCTGCCAATACTCTTCCAATACCCTGCCAATACTCTTCCAATACCCTGCAATACTCAGCTAATACTCTGACAATACTCGCCAAACTCTGCCATACTCTGCCATACTCATCCGTCCATCCATACTCTGCAATACTCATCCATCCATACTCAGCCATACCCAGCTATACTCAGCCATACCCAGCCATCTCACCCACACTCAGCCATACCTAGCTATACTCAGCCATACTCAGCCATCCACGGCTCATCCCTGCCACTACAGTGCCTCAAAGTATAATTAGATAGTCAAATTAGACTTGAAATTTATGCCCCTAGAACGCCTGATGGTGCTCCCTGCATGTTGGGCCTCTATAAATGGCCACGCTGTGTAAAAGTCTCACACATGTGGTATCGCCATACTCAGGAGTAATAGCAAGATGTGTATTGGGGTGTAATTTGTGGTATGAATATGCTGTGTGTGAGGAATAACCTGATAATGACAATTTTGAGAAAAAAATAATAAAATCTTGATTTTGCAAAGAATTGTGGGAAAAAATTACAACTTCAAAAACCTCACTATGCCTCTTTCTAAATACCTTGGAGTGTCTTCTTTCCAAAAAGGGGTCATTTGGGGGGTATTTGTACTTTTCTGGCATATTAGGGTCTCAAGGACTGAGATCGGCCGTCAGTACATCAGAGATTGGCACCACAGCTTGCGGACTCTATAACTTTCTCACCGACCAAATAATATCCACCAATTTTCATTATTTTTACCAAAGATATGAAGCAGTATAAATTTTGGGCAAAATTTATGAAGAAAAATTACTAATTTGCTAAATTTTAACAGAAACAAAGACATATATATATATTTTTTTTTTTACAGAATCTTCAGTATTTTTTGATTTATAGCGCAAAAAATAAAAAACCCAGCTGTGATTAAATACCACCAAAAGAAAACTTTATTTGTGTGAAAAAAAAGGACAAACATTTTATATGGGTACAGTGTTGTGTGACTGAGTAATTGTCATTCAAAGTGTGAGAGCGCCGAAAGCTGAAAATTGGTCTGGTTAGGAAGGGGGTTTAAGTGCCCGGTGGTCAAGTGGTTAATATACACTTCAGCTGTCAACAGGGGAACCCCACTGACAGCTGAATGAGTCATCAGTTGTTAGGGACGCAGCGCCCCGCCCCTTAACCACTTCCAGACCGCCCGCCGTCCTTATACCTCGGTACTTTGACGTTGAATACCGCTGTTATGACAGCAGATAGCTACTATAACCCCGCTATTTTTAGAAACGCCGGGCCGGTCCGCTTTTGGATAAAAGTGACCTCCTCCGCGGATTTGCCGCGAGATCACTTTTATCGATGGCGGGAGTGGTGCCCACCCCCCTCCCGCCACATTCCGGTCATCTCTGCCGCTTACCAGAGCCGTCGGTAGTGGTGGAGATGATCGTGTCCTTTCCTCTGTGAGGCATGGAGTTGGGGGAGGGAATGATGGCCGCCACTCGTCTCCATATAATTGGATGACAGAAGCAATGTCAAACGTCACTTCCGCCCAATGGTAGTCGCGATCGCTCCTCACAGAGCCAGAACGGGGATCTGTCAATGTAAAACAGACAGATCCCCGTTCTGTCAGGGAAGTAGAGAGAGATCTGCTGTTCCTAGTAATCAGGAACAGCGATCTGTCTCCTCCTCCAGTCAGTCCCCTCCCCCCACAGTTAGAAAGCACCTACTTAGGGAACACATTTAACCCCTTGAGCGCCCCTAGTGTTAACCCCTTCCCTGCCAGTGACATTTTTACAGTAAATAGTGGCTATTTTTAGCTCTGATCGCTGTATAAATGTCAATGGTCCCAAAATAGTGTCAAAACTGTCCGCCGCAATGTTGCAGTCCTGTTGCATGTTGCAAAAATCGCTGATCGCCGCCATTACTAATAAAAAATAATAATAAAAATGCCACAAAAATGCCATAAAAATGCCATAAATATATTCCCTATTTTGTAGACGCTAAAACTTTTGCACAAACCAATCAATAAACGCTTATTGTGATATTTTTTACCAAAAACATGTAGAAGAATACGTATCGGTCTAAACTGATGAAGACATTTTTATTCATTTTTTGGTAATTATTATAGCAAAAAGTAAAAAAATTTGCTCTTTTTTTGTTTATAGCGCATAAAATAAAAACCGCAGAGGTGATCAAATACCACCAAAAGAAATCTCTATTTGTAGGGAAAAAAAGGACATACATTTTATTTGGGTACAATGTCGCACGACCGCGCAATTGTCAGTTAAAGCGAAGCAGTGCCGAATCGCAAAAAATGGCCTGGTCATTAAGGGGGTAAAACCTTCAGGGGCTGAAGTGGTTAAGGAGGTGAGAGAAAATGTCCTCAAAGTGTGAAAAATCCTCTCCCAAACAGCAAGCAGCCGCCATTGTTTTGGTCGCATCTGAACAATTTTGGATTTCCTTCAGCCCCAGGGACAACAGTCACCGGGACAAATAGAACGGGGGGAGGGGTCACACAGAGCAACAAAATCCCGAATATTGGATGAGGTATAGAAGCCGCTCCATTTATTGATAAAAAAAAAAGATTTATAAATTCCAAACTTTAGAATGCTCTGCCATGTCCCGAATTTACTAAATCCTCACCCCACACCAGCCGAGACCCCCTATTGGCTCTCAAAGAGAGAGAAGGCGGAGCTCAGGAGTGACAGACGCAATCTCTGATCTCCCCTCATCGGATCGCTGTGCCGGGATTCGTTTTCCTCGCCCTCTATAATTGCGCCCTCGTTATTTGGTTGTGTGAAATGTTCTGTCATTTTAATACTAGAAATCAATAAAGCTTCAGGTCAGTCTTATCATTTACATGGCGGAAGGCAATGAGCTGTGAAGGAACGATTTGTCGGCTGCGCGCTCGCTAACTGCTGAAATCTGCAAAAGTAATTTTACTTATCATATCAAACACCGGCGTGGTGATGAAGCCGTGTGAGTCGGGGCGCTGATTCGATTTCCGCTGCTTTGTATGATGAGTTGTTATTTTGTATTTAATGCGGACATAATATGTATCAATTTATATCATTGTGTTCCATGTTTTATGATGAGCTTCCATCATACGAGGAAATAGGAGATTGGATGAGCAGCCTTTCATGTTCCATGCATGCTTAGCAATGTGTCAATTTATTACCTCTCACAGAGATCACAGGACTCCCCCTGACAACGCCTTCATCTGCCGCTCTCTTCTTCTCAAGGACAGCGCCATCTGTGGTCAGGCGTCATCTAGCGTCACCATCTACTTCCCAGCATTGGTATCAGTGGACATAATAATAACTGCCCAGCATTAATATCAGTGGATGTAATAATAACACTCAGCATTAGTATCAGTGGACACAATAATGACCCCCAGCATTAATATCAGTGGATGTAATAATAACACTCAGCATTAGTATCAGTGGATGTAATAATAACCCCCAGCATTGATATCAGTGGTTGTAACAATAACCCCCAGCATTGGTATCAGTGGATGTAATAATAACCCCCAGCATTGGTATCAGTGGATGTAGTAATAACCCCCAGCACTGGTCTCAGTGGACGTGATACTAACAACCCCCAGCATTGGTATCAGTGGACATAATAATAACAACCCCCAGCATTAGTATCAGTGGACACAATAATAACCCCCAGCATTGGTATCAGTGGACATAGCAATAACCCCCAGCAGTGGATGTAATAACAACCCCCAGCATTGGTATCAGTGGATGTAAAAATAACCCCCAGCATTGGTATCAGTGGACATAGCAATAACCCCCAGCAGTGGATGTAATAACAACCCCCAGCATTGGTATCAGTGGATGTAAAAATAACCCCCAGTATTGGTTTCAGTGGACACAATAATAACCCCCAGCATTGGTATCAGTGGACATAACAATAACCCCCATCATTGATATCAGTGTATGTAATAATAACCCCCACCATTAGTATCAGTGGACATAGCAATAACCCCCAGCATTGGTATCAGTGGACATAACAATAACCCCCAGCACTGGTATCAGTGGACATAATAATAACCCCCAGTATTGGTATCAGTGGACATTACAATAACCCCCAGCACTGGTATCAGTGGACATAATAATAACCCCCAGTATTGGTATCAGTGGACATAATAATAACCCCCAGCATTGGTGTCAGTCAGGGAATAAAATAATTGAGCTTGATCACTTCACATTTAAACAAAAAAAAGACTTGTTCAGGATCCACCCCCAGCCTGTGATTGGACGGTGAGGGAGCAACAGACCAATGATTAGGCCATCACTCTGCTCATCACACGCCCGGTATTAGACTGACATCTCTGCATGCAGTGCAGCCCCCACTTCTGCTGTGCAGGAAGCTAACACAAAGACCTATACCAAGCATCTATACTAGCTGCACCTAATATTCCATGTAAATGTCTTTAATGAATTCTTCTGCGGATGAAATATCAATCTATTCCGTCTGCCTGGAGTTCATCTTCCAGTCATCTCCAGTAATATCGCGCTCATCGTACAGCGGCGCGCCGTAGTGTGAAATGTAATAAAACTCACAATAAACACGCTTTGGAGTAATTAGATCTCAGCGAGCGTAATAGCTGCGATCGTTCGCTGACACCATATAGTATGACCGCGTCTCTCACTGATGCCGAGATCCGCCCCCAAAAAAATAAAAAATATTACAAAGTGTCATCCGGTCAGCCGCAATCAGCCGATAATGACATTGCAGCGGCCGTATTTTTAACACCAACGACGAGCGAACGCGGCCTGCGCCATAACGTCTCCATGAAAAGAGGCTCTAAACAACGAGCTCATTTATTAACGGGAGCGATAAGTGGAATAATTAAGGCCGTTGGTTACAAGTTAATTTAATTATAATCCGGCGGCGGCGGCGGCGTTAGCTGCCACGGGAAACAAGCGCCCCGAGAAGGCGGCGGTCCCAAAATTCTTTCTTCGGCAATTACAATAGTAATATCCTATCAATGTGCTTTTGCGTTCGCAGCCATTTTAGCCCGCCTGCTTGGCGGGAAGGAAGATTAAATGTGGCAGCGAAAAAAAATAAGGCGCGCGTTTTACGCTTTTCTTTTTTTTTTCTTTTTTACAGGGGAGCCGGGAAAAAGATGCGGAATTAGCAGCAGGTAATTAAAAACATTATCTGTTCATAACAAAGCGCCATAAGCAACTTTAACGGCCTTATAAATCCGGGAGCGTTACAGCTGGAAAAAAAAAAAATAATTGCGTAGGTGGGGAGAGGAGCTTTTATCGCCCTCGCCGGAGGTCCGCCGTGCCCCTGAATGCTCAAAGTTCGCCGCTTTCACCTATTTCCTGCCCATTGTTTTTTTTATTCATTCAATTAGATTTAATTACCGCTCGTCTTTCCTTTGCAGGATTTTATTTTTTTTGCTTTGTTGTGTTTTCCTGGTCTCCGCGACCGTTTTAACGTTTAGCGGCTGGAATTACCCAAACGCAGTGAAATCAACAGTGCGGATCACAGCAGCCTCTAGACTAGAGAGAAGCAGCGGGCCCCCAAAAAATTCCAGGGCTTGTCCACTTCACAACTTGCCTCAAAGCGCGTGCGCTGCGGCAATGCGCGGTAACGCACACTACATAGGTGATGACCATCCCACATCTTGAACCTCATATCTGATGATGATGTGGTCTGGGCGCTGTCCTGGAATCACAGTACTGAGTTACTGTGCAGGGCGAGGACGTTCTTTCCAATGACGGGGACCCACAAGTGGGTGGTCCTTACATAAACATAGGAGGGGTTTAGTTAGGCCACTCCAATAGGAGGACAGGGTCTGGATGGGACCACCTGGATACTTTTGATAAGTATGACTCTATATGTGTTGCAGTGCTTTGGTATGCATTGGTAATTGCAGCTCAATGTGCACCATAGCATGCCTGCAACACACGGCTGCCAATAATCTGTGCGTTGCGATGCACTGCGTTTTAAGCATTGAGCTTGTTACAGCGCTCACAGGATCCCTGCTGGATCTTCCAGGATTTCTAATGCCGCGTACACACGGACGTTTTTCTCGTCGAAAAAAACGACATTTTTCCCATTCGACGAGAAAAACAATAGTCTGTGGGCTTTCTGTCGTTTTTTTCGACGAGAAAAACGGCATTACAAACGACGAGAAAAATTAGAACATATTCTAATTTTTCTCGTCGTTTTTTTCGACATGTTTTCCGCGGCAGTGTTTCCCATAGGGAAACACTGCCACGGAGCCCACAGACGGTCGTTTTTCTCGTCAAGAGAAAAAATGGCGTGAAAAACGACCGTGTGTGGGGAACAAGCTGTTCCCCCGTTTTAAATGACATTATTCACTGTGGTTTTTTAACCGCCGTGAATAATGATCGTGTGTACGCGGCATTAGACTTCCACCACCACCGGAGTTCCTTTGATCCTGGCCATGTCCTCTGAGCAGAAGAGTATCTGGGAGCAGAAGCGCTTTAATACTTACCTACCAGTTGCTGACCTGGATTGACCTGACTACTCTTTGGTTTGCCTCTTGCCTAGACCTCTGCCCAGACCTAAATACTCTCTTTGGCCTGCTCACTGCCATGGCCCATGCCTGGACCCGACTAATGCCTGCCATGACCTCTGCCCTGAACTAACTACTCTCTTACAATCCACCTGCCTGGACCCGGCTACACTCTTATCTATCACCTGCCATGACCTCTGCCTAGACCCGACTATTCTCTTGTCTACCGCCTGCCATGACCACTGCCTAGACTCGACTATTCTCTTGTCTACCGCCTGCCATGACCTCTGCTTGAACCTAACTACTCTCTTGTCTACCGCCTGCCATGACCCCTGCCTGAACCCAACTACTCTCTTGTCTACCGCCTGCCATGACCCCTGCCTGAACCTAACTACTCTCTTGTCTACCGCCTGCCATGACCCCTGCCTTAACCCAACTACTCTCTTGTCTACCGCTTGCCATGACCTCTGCCTGGACCCGACTATTCTCTTGTCTACCGCCTTCCATGACCTCTGCCTGAACCTAACTACTCTCTTGTCTACTGCCTGCCATGACCCCTGCCTGAACCCAAATACTCTCTTGTCTACCGCCTGCCATGACCCCTGCTTGAACCCAAATACTCTCTTGTCTACCGCCTGCCATGACCCCTGCCTGAACCCAACTACTCTCTTGTCTACCGCCTGCCATGACCTCTGCTTGAACCCAACTACTCTCTTGTCTACCGCCTGCCATGACCCCTGCCTGAACCCAACTACTCTCTTGTCTACCGCCTGCCATGACCTCTGCTTGAACCCAACTACTCTCTTGTCTACCGCCTGCCATGACCTCTGCTTGAACCCAACTACTCTCTTGTCTACCACCTGCCATGACCCCTGCCTCGACCCGACTATTCTCTTGTCTACCGCCTGCCATGACCTCTGCTTGGACCCAACTACTCTCCTGCCTACAGCCTGCCATGACCTCTGCCTGGACCCAACTACTCTCATCTACTGCCTGGACCCAACTACTCTCCTGTATATACCATCTGTCATGACCACTGCCTAAACCTGACTACTCTCATATCTACCGACTGTCATGACCACTGCCTAAACCTGACTACTCTCATATCTACCGACTGTCATGACCGCTACGAGAACCCGACTACTCTCTTGTCTACCACCCGCCATGACCTTTAACAGGACTAAACTTCTCTCTTATATACCACCTGTCATGACCTCAGCCTGGACCCAACTACCCTTATTTACCACTTGTCATAACCCCTGCCTGAACCTGACTAATCTCTTATCTACTACCTGTCATGATCCCTGGCTAAACACAACTATTCTCTTGTCTATCGCCTGCCATGATCTCTGCCTGGACCCAACTACTCTCCTGTCACTGTCTACCATCTGTCATGACCGCTGCCTGGACTCAACTACTCTCATATCTACCGACTGTCATGGATCGCTGCCTGAACCCAACTACTCTTTTGTCTACTGCCTGCCATGACCTCTGCATGGACCCAACTACTTATATTTCCCACCTGTCATGACCCCTGCCTGAACTACTCTCTTGTCTATGGCCTGCCATGATCTCTGCTTAGACCAAACTGCTCTCATATGTATCAACTGTCATGACCTCTGCCTGGACCCAACTATTCTCTTGTCTACTGCCTGCCATGACCGCTGACCAAACCCGACTACAATCTTGTCTACTGCCTGTCATGACCCCTGCCTGGACCCGACTATTCTCTTGTCTACTGCCTGCCATGACCCCTGCCTGGACCAGACTATTCTCTTGTCTACTGCCTGCCATGACCCCTGCCTGGACCCGACTATTCTCTTGTCTACTGCCTGCCATGACCCCTGCCTGGACCCGACTATTCTCTTGTCTACTGCCTGCCATGACCACTGACCGAACCCGACTACTCTCTTATCTACTGCCTGTCATGACCCCCTGCCTGGACCCGACTATTCTCTTGTCTACTGCCTGCCATGACCACTGACCGAACCCGGCTACTCTCTTATCTACTGCCTGTCATGACCCCTGCCTGGACCCGACTATTCTCTTGTCTACTGCCTGCCATGACCACTGACCGAACCCGACTACTCTCTTATCTACTGCCTGTCATGACCCCTGCCTGGACCCGACTATTCTCTTGTCTACTGCCTGCCATGACCACTGACCAAACCTGACTACTCTCTTATCTACTGCCTGCCTGTAGCTTATGGAGGTTTATTCCTCGTTTTGGTTTGCGTCTTTTTTACTGCTTGTTTTACCTCATTTGTGGTGCGTCTTTTCAAGCGTCAATATACACGTCTGCTTGCTGGGTTTCAGGTGATGTTGACAGTATTTGGCCCCACAAGTGTAGCGTGCATTTTTCATGCGTTCTGGGAACCCACAAGAAAAAATGTGAACGAAGCCTTAATGGTTTCAATGCATAATTTCGGGTCTGACTGGAGCACGCCCTGTAATGGAGAGGCGGAGCTGACCTTTAACTCCACCCCTCATACAACCCATACTCCGCGTTCTCCTTTTATTAACCCTTCCACATCCAGCGCTGTGCTTATTAAAGGACGCTCCTTGGCGGTGATTTATCCCGCAGTTGGACTTCTCGACAGAGTGATACATTCATCTCATAAAACGAGGATTTGGAGCAGCTTACGCAATAAACTGATTTACTTATTACGGAATAAATCTCCATCTCGCCGTCCTCCTACGAGCAGTGCGCCTCGGCTTGTGTGTTAGAGGTGCTCCCGGCGTGCGATTTGTGCGTGCGGCGGGTGAGCCTCGGCGCTGTAACGCATTAGCCTGTTGTGTTTCTGCAAAGATTATGGAATAAATCACGGCCCCGGCCGCGTAAAGCCGGCAAGATGAGCGCTGTGAAGTGCGGAATAAATCAGGACGTCCCAGGGTCTAATCTACGCACGGATTTCCCCTCCCCCCCCTCTCTGCAAATCCCTCATTGTCATTGGTAGTCAAACAGAACAAGGTTACACAGCGGCGAGTGAACAATAGACGATATTTACGGGACGCGCTTCGCCATCAATAGTCCGTGTTACAGAGCTCTGATGCTGCAAGATAATCAGCTTTATCACTGTAGCGTTTAATTGCAGACATTACGCGGGATGGATCGCCTCGATCCTCTAATCAGGGTTGGTTGTACAAGGTTATAAAATCAGAGCGCGTGCTTTTCCTTAAAGTGGACCTGTATTCGGTAATAAGTGCAGCTTGCTATGTACAATCGTGCCTTCATCTGCTTTTCTCCAGAAGGACGGCACCATTCAGGCGTCATCCAGGATCTCCATCTACTTGCTAAACTGCGATGTCAGCTCAGAGATGACACGGGACCTCTATGACTAAGCCCCGAGGGTGGGCCGAAATGCGTCAGTAGGGCATGGCTTTGGAGGAGCCTGGGCTGAGGCATCTCCATATTGTCTATACACGCAACGTCTGGGGGAGTTTTTCCGGATGAGTTGTGGATCACCGGAGCCTTTTTTCTTTACTTTAAAAAAAAAAATACAAATTGTCTGTCCCCGCCCCCCTTTTCACGTCATTCGCCTGTCCTCCCTTTTGCCTTTCATTCAGTAAAGATGGAGGGGGCGGGCCAAGCGCGACGTCATCGGAAGGAGCACCAGCTGAACCCGGAACAGCCAGCAGCCTCTCGACGACGTCACACCAAAACATGGCGGCTTGGGAGTGATCGCTGCCAGAAGGGGAGAGGGTCTCAGGCGGACAACGCTGGACCCGCTGGGTGGGTAAGTATCTGAAATGTGAACTCACCACCAGGTAAGTATCTGAAATGTGAACTCACCACCAGGTAAGTATCTGAAATGTGAACTCACCACCAGGTAAGTATCTGAAATGTGAACTCACCACCAGCTAAGTATCAGAAATGTGAACTCACCACCAGGTAAGTATCTGAAATGTGAACTCCTCACCAGGTAAGTATCTGAAATGTGAACTCACCGCCAGGTAAGTATCTGAAATGTGAACTCCTCACCAGGTAAGTATCTGAAATGTGAACTCGCCACCAGGTAAGTATCTGAAATGTGAACTCCCCACCAGGTAAGTATCTGAAATGTGAACTCCTCACCAGGTAAGTATCTGAAATGTGAACTCACCACCAGGTAAGTATCTGAAATGTGAACTCACCGCCAGGTAAGTATCTGAAATGTGAACTCGCCATCAGGTAAGTATCTGAAATGTGAACTCCCCACCAGGTAAGTATCTGAAATGTGAACTCACCACCAGGTAAGTATCTGAAATGTGAACTCCCCACCAGGTAAGTATCTGAAATGTGAACTCCCCACCAGGTAAGTATCAGAAATGTGAACTCACCACCAGGTAAGTATCTGAAATGTGAACTCCTCACCAGGTAAGTATCTGAAATGTGAACTCACCACCAGGTAAGTATCTGAAATGTGAACTCACCGCCAGGTAAGTATCTGAAATGTGAACTCGCCACCAGGTAAGTATCTGAAATGTGAACTCCCCACCAGGTAAGTATCTGAAATGTGAACTCACCACCAGGTAAGTATCTGAAATGTGAACTCACCACCAGGTAAGTATCTGAAATGTGAACTCACCACCAGGTAAGTATCTGAAATGTGAACTCACCGCCAGGTAAGTATCTGAAATGTGAACTCCTCACCAGGTAAGTATCTGAAATGTGAACTCCCCACCAGGTAAGTATCTGAAATGTGAACTCACCACCAGGTAAGTATCTGAAATGTGAACTCACCGCCAGGTAAGTATCTGAAATGTGAACTCCTCACCAGGTAAGTATCTGAAATGTGAACTCACCACCAGGTAAGTATCTGAAATGTGAACTCACCGCCAGGTAAGTATCTGAAATGTGAACTCACCGCCAGGTAAGTATCTGAAATGTGAACTCCTCACCAGGTAAGTATCTGAAATGTGAACTCACCACCAGGTAAGTATCTGAAATGTGAACTCACCGCCAGGTAAGTATCTGAAATGTGAACTCGCCACCAGGTAAGTATCTGAAATGTGAACTCCCCACCAGGTAAGTATCTGAAATGTGAACTCACCACCAGGTAAGTATCTGAAATGTGAACTCACCACCAGGTAAGTATCTGAAATGTGAACTCACCACCAGGTAAGTATCTGAAATGTGAACTCACCGCCAGGTAAGTATCTGAAATGTGAACTCCTCACCAGGTAAGTATCTGAAATGTGAACTCACCACCAGGTAAGTATCTGAAATGTGAACTCACCGCCAGGTAAGTATCTGAAATGTGAACTCCTCACCAGGTAAGTATCTGAAATGTGAACTCACCACCAGGTAAGTATCTGAAATGTGAACTCACCACCAGGTAAGTATCTGAAATGTGAACTCGCCACCAGGTAAGTATCTGAAATGTGAACTCCCCACCAGGTAAGTATCTGAAATGTGAACTCCCCACCAGGTAAGTATCTGAAATGTGAACTCACCGCCAGGTAAGTATCTGAAATGTGAACTCCCCACCAGGTAAGTATCTGAAATGTGAACTCACCACCAGGTAAGTATCAGAAATATGAACTCACCACCAGGTAAGTATCAGAAATGTGAACTCACCACCAGGTAAGTATCTGAAATGTGAACTCACCACCAGGTAAGTATCTGAAATGTGAACTCACCACCAGGTAAGTATCTGAAATGTGAACTCACCACCAGGTAAGTATCTGAAATGTGAACTCACCACCAGGTAAGTATCTGAAATGTGAACTCACCACCAGGTAAGTATCAGAAATGTGAACTCACCACCAGGTAAGTATCAGAAATGTGAACTCACCACCAGGTAAGTATCTGAAATGTGAACTCACCACCAGGTAAGTATCTGAAATGTGAACTCGCCACCAGGTAAGTATCTGAAATGTGAACTCGCCACCAGGTAAGTATCTGCAATGTGAACTCGCCACCAGGTAAGTATCTGAAATGTGAACTCACCACCAGGTAAGTATCTGAAATGTGAACTCACCACCAGGTAAGTATCTGAAATGTGAACTCACCACCAGCTAAGTATCAGAAATGTGAACTCACCGCCAGGTAAGTATCTGAAATGTGAACTCCTCACCAGGTAAGTATCTGAAATGTGAACTCACCACCAGGTAAGTATCTGAAATGTGAACTCACCACCAGGTAAGTATCTGAAATGTGAACTCACCACCAGGTAAGTATCTGAAATGTGAACTCACCACCAGCTAAGTATCAGAAATGTGAACTCACCGCCAGGTAAGTATCTGAAATGTGAACTCCTCACCAGGTAAGTATCTGAAATGTGAACTCACCACCAGGTAAGTATCTGAAATGTGAACTCACCGCCAGGTAAGTATCTGAAATGTGAACTCCTCACCAGGTAAGTATCTGAAATGTGAACTCACCACCAGGTAAGTATCTGAAATGTGAACTCACCACCAGGTAAGTATCTGAAATGTGAACTCACCACCAGCTAAGTATCAGAAATGTGAACTCACCGCCAGGTAAGTATCTGAAATGTGAACTCCTCACCAGGTAAGTATCTGAAATGTGAACTCACCACCAGGTAAGTATCTGAAATGTGAACTCACCACCAGGTAAGTATCTGAAATGTGAACTCACCACCAGGTAAGTATCTGAAATGTGAACTCACCACCAGGTAAGTATCTGAAATGTGAACTCACCGCCAGGTAAGTATCTGAAATGTGAACTCCTCACCAGGTAAGTATCTGAAATGTGAACTCACCACCAGGTAAGTATCTGAAATGTGAACTCACCACCAGGTAAGTATCTGAAATGTGAACTCGCCACCAGGTAAGTATCTGAAATGTGAACTCCCCACCAGGTAAGTATCTGAAATGTGAACTCCCCACCAGGTAAGTATCTGAAATGTGAACTCCTCACCAGGTAAGTATCTGAAATGTGAACTCCCCACCAGGTAAGTATCTGAAATGTGAACTCACCACCAGGTAAGTATCTGAAATGTGAACTCACCACCAGGTAAGTATCTGAAATGTGAACTCACCACCAGGTAAGTATCTGAAATGTGAACTCACCACCAGGTAAGTATCTGAAATGTGAACTCACCGCCAGGTAAGTATCTGAAATGTGAACTCCTCACCAGGTAAGTATCTGAAATGTGAACTCACCACCAGGTAAGTATCTGAAATGTGAACTCACCACCAGGTAAGTATCTGAAATGTGAACTCGCCACCAGGTAAGTATCTGAAATGTGAACTCCCCACCAGGTAAGTATCTGAAATGTGAACTCCCCACCAGGTAAGTATCTGAAATGTGAACTCACCGCCAGGTAAGTATCTGAAATGTGAACTCCCCACCAGGTAAGTATCTGAAATGTGAACTCACCACCAGGTAAGTATCAGAAATGTGAACTCACCACCAGGTAAGTATCAGAAATGTGAACTCACCACCAGGTAAGTATCTGAAATGTGAACTCACCACCAGGTAAGTATCTGAAATGTGAACTCACCACCAGGTAAGTATCTGAAATGTGAACTCACCACCAGGTAAGTATCTGAAATGTGAACTCACCGCCAGGTAAGTATCTGAAATGTGAACTCCTCACCAGGTAAGTATCTGAAATGTGAACTCACCACCAGGTAAGTATCTGAAATGTGAACTCACAACCAGGTAAGTATCTGAAATGTGAACTCGCCACCAGGTAAGTATCTGAAATGTGAACTCACCGCCAGGTAAGTATCTGAAATGTGAACTCACCACCAGGTAAGTATCTGAAATGTGAACTCACCGCCAGGTAGGTATCTGAAATGTGAACTCCCCACCAGGTAAGTATCTGAAATGTGAACTCCCCACCAGGTAAGTATCTGAAATGTGAACTCACCGCCAGGTAAGTATCTGAAATGTGAACTCCCCACCAGGTAAGTATCTGAAATGTGAACTCACCACCAGGTAAGTATCAGAAATGTGAACTCACCACCAGGTAAGTATCAGAAATGTGAACTCACCACCAGGTAAGTATCTGAAATGTGAACTCACCACCAGGTAAGTATCTGAAATGTGAACTCACCACCAGGTAAGTATCTGAAATGTGAACTCACCACCAGGTAAGTATCTGAAATGTGAACTCACCACCAGGTAAGTATCTGAAATGTGAACTCACCACCAGGTAAGTATCTGAAATGTGAACTCACCACCAGGTAAGTATCTGAAATGTGAACTCACCGCCAGGTAAGTATCTGAAATGTGAACTCCTCACCAGGTAAGTATCTGAAATGTGAACTCCCCACCAGGTAAGTATCTGAAATGTGAACTCACCACCAGGTAAGTATCTGAAATGTGAACTCACCGCCAGGTAAGTATCTGAAATGTGAACTCCTCACCAGGTAAGTATCTGAAATGTGAACTCACCACCAGGTAAGTATCTGAAATGTGAACTCACCGCCAGGTAAGTATCTGAAATGTGAACTCGCCACCAGGTAAGTATCTGAAATGTGAACTCCCCACCAGGTAAGTATCTGAAATGTGAACTCACCACCAGGTAAGTATCTGAAATGTGAACTCACCACCAGGTAAGTATCTGAAATGTGAACTCACCGCCAGGTAAGTATCTGAAATGTGAACTCCTCACCAGGTAAGTATCTGAAATGTGAACTCACCACCAGGTAAGTATCTGAAATGTGAACTCACCGCCAGGTAAGTATCTGAAATGTGAACTCCTCACCAGGTAAGTATCTGAAATGTGAACTCACCACCAGGTAAGTATCTGAAATGTGAACTCACCACCAGGTAAGTATCTGAAATGTGAACTCGCCACCAGGTAAGTATCTGAAATGTGAACTCCCCACCAGGTAAGTATCTGAAATGTGAACTCCCCACCAGGTAAGTATCTGAAATGTGAACTCACCGCCAGGTAAGTATCTGAAATGTGAACTCCCCACCAGGTAAGTATCTGAAATGTGAACTCACCACCAGGTAAGTATCAGAAATATGAACTCACCACCAGGTAAGTATCAGAAATGTGAACTCACCACCAGGTAAGTATCTGAAATGTGAACTCACCACCAGGTAAGTATCTGAAATGTGAACTCACCACCAGGTAAGTATCTGAAATGTGAACTCACCACCAGGTAAGTATCTGAAATGTGAACTCACCACCAGGTAAGTATCTGAAATGTGAACTCACCACCAGCTAAGTATCAGAAATGTGAACTCACCGCCAGGTAAGTATCTGAAATGTGAACTCCTCACCAGGTAAGTATCTGAAATGTGAACTCACCACCAGGTAAGTATCTGAAATGTGAACTCACCACCAGGTAAGTATCTGAAATGTGAACTCACCACCAGGTAAGTATCTGAAATGTGAACTCACCACCAGCTAAGTATCAGAAATGTGAACTCACCGCCAGGTAAGTATCTGAAATGTGAACTCCTCACCAGGTAAGTATCTGAAATGTGAACTCACCACCAGGTAAGTATCTGAAATGTGAACTCACCGCCAGGTAAGTATCTGAAATGTGAACTCCTCACCAGGTAAGTATCTGAAATGTGAACTCACCACCAGGTAAGTATCTGAAATGTGAACTCACCACCAGGTAAGTATCTGAAATGTGAACTCACCACCAGGTAAGTATCTGAAATGTGAACTCACCACCAGGTAAGTATCTGAAATGTGAACTCACCGCCAGGTAAGTATCTGAAATGTGAACTCCTCACCAGGTAAGTATCTGAAATGTGAACTCACCACCAGGTAAGTATCTGAAATGTGAACTCACAACCAGGTAAGTATCTGAAATGTGAACTCGCCACCAGGTAAGTATCTGAAATGTGAACTCCCCACCAGGTAAGTATCTGAAATGTGAACTCCCCACCAGGTAAGTATCTGAAATGTGAACTCACCGCCAGGTAAGTATCTGAAATGTGAACTCCCCACCAGGTAAGTATCTGAAATGTGAACTCACCACCAGGTAAGTATCAGAAATGTGAACTCACCACCAGGTAAGTATCAGAAATGTGAACTCACCACCAGGTAAGTATCTGAAATGTGAACTCACCACCAGGTAAGTATCTGAAATGTGAACTCACCACCAGGTAAGTATCTGAAATGTGAACTCACCACCAGGTAAGTATCTGAAATGTGAACTCACCACCAGGTAAGTATCTGAAATGTGAACTCACCACCAGGTAAGTATCTGAAATGTGAACTCACCGCCAGGTAAGTATCTGAAATGTGAACTCCTCACCAGGTAAGTATCTGAAATGTGAACTCCCCACCAGGTAAGTATCTGAAATGTGAACTCACCACCAGGTAAGTATCTGAAATGTGAACTCACCGCCAGGTAAGTATCTGAAATGTGAACTCCTCACCAGGTAAGTATCTGAAATGTGAACTCACCACCAGGTAAGTATCTGAAATGTGAACTCACCGCCAGGTAAGTATCTGAAATGTGAACTCGCCACCAGGTAAGTATCTGAAATGTGAACTCCCCACCAGGTAAGTATCTGAAATGTGAACTCACCACCAGGTAAGTATCTGAAATGTGAACTCACCACCAGGTAAGTATCTGAAATGTGAACTCACCGCCAGGTAAGTATCTGAAATGTGAACTCCTCACCAGGTAAGTATCTGAAATGTGAACTCACCACCAGGTAAGTATCTGAAATGTGAACTCACCGCCAGGTAAGTATCTGAAATGTGAACTCCTCACCAGGTAAGTATCTGAAATGTGAACTCACCACCAGGTAAGTATCTGAAATGTGAACTCACCACCAGGTAAGTATCTGAAATGTGAACTCGCCACCAGGTAAGTATCTGAAATGTGAACTCCCCACCAGGTAAGTATCTGAAATGTGAACTCCCCACCAGGTAAGTATCTGAAATGTGAACTCACCGCCAGGTAAGTATCTGAAATGTGAACTCCCCACCAGGTAAGTATCTGAAATGTGAACTCACCACCAGGTAAGTATCAGAAATATGAACTCACCACCAGGTAAGTATCAGAAATGTGAACTCACCACCAGGTAAGTATCTGAAATGTGAACTCACCACCAGGTAAGTATCTGAAATGTGAACTCACCACCAGGTAAGTATCTGAAATGTGAACTCACCACCAGGTAAGTATCTGAAATGTGAACTCACCACCAGGTAAGTATCTGAAATGTGAACTCACCACCAGGTAAGTATCAGAAATGTGAACTCACCACCAGGTAAGTATCAGAAATGTGAACTCACCACCAGGTAAGTATCAGAAATGTGAACTCGCCACCAGGTAAGTATCTGAAATGTGAACTCGCCACCAGGTAAGTATCTGCAATGTGAACTCGCCACCAGGTAAGTATCTGAAATGTGAACTCACCACCAGGTAAGTATCTGAAATGTGAACTCACCACCAGGTAAGTATCTGAAATGTGAACTCACCACCAGCTAAGTATCAGAAATGTGAACTCACCGCCAGGTAAGTATCTGAAATGTGAACTCCTCACCAGGTAAGTATCTGAAATGTGAGCTCACCACCAGGTAAGTATCTGAAATGTGAACTCACCACCAGGTAAGTATCTGAAATGTGAACTCACCACCAGGTAAGTATCTGAAATGTGAACTCACCACCAGCTAAGTATCAGAAATGTGAACTCACCGCCAGGTAAGTATCTGAAATGTGAACTCCTCACCAGGTAAGTATCTGAAATGTGAACTCACCACCAGGTAAGTATCTGAAATGTGAACTCACCGCCAGGTAAGTATCTGAAATGTGAACTCCTCACCAGGTAAGTATCTGAAATGTGAACTCACCACCAGGTAAGTATCTGAAATGTGAACTCACCACCAGGTAAGTATCTGAAATGTGAACTCACCACCAGCTAAGTATCAGAAATGTGAACTCACCGCCAGGTAAGTATCTGAAATGTGAACTCCTCACCAGGTAAGTATCTGAAATGTGAACTCACCACCAGGTAAGTATCTGAAATGTGAACTCACCACCAGGTAAGTATCTGAAATGTGAACTCACCACCAGGTAAGTATCTGAAATGTGAACTCACCACCAGCTAAGTATCAGAAATGTGAACTCACCGCCAGGTAAGTATCTGAAATGTGAACTCCTCACCAGGTAAGTATCTGAAATGTGAACTCACCACCAGGTAAGTATCTGAAATGTGAACTCACCGCCAGGTAAGTATCTGAAATGTGAACTCCTCACCAGGTAAGTATCTGAAATGTGAACTCACCACCAGGTAAGTATCTGAAATGTGAACTCACCACCAGGTAAGTATCTGAAATGTGAACTCGCCACCAGGTAAGTATCTGAAATGTGAACTCCCCACCAGGTAAGTATCTGAAATGTGAACTCCCCACCAGGTAAGTATCTGAAATGTGAACTCCTCACCAGGTAAGTATCTGAAATGTGAACTCACCACCAGGTAAGTATCTGAAATGTGAACTCACCACCAGGTAAGTATCTGAAATGTGAACTCGCCACCAGGTAAGTATCTGAAATGTGAACTCCCCACCAGGTAAGTATCTGAAATGTGAACTCACCACCAGGTAAGTATCTGAAATGTGAACTCACCACCAGGTAAGTATCTGAAATGTGAACTCACCACCAGGTAAGTATCTGAAATGTGAACTCACCACCAGGTAAGTATCTGAAATGTGAACTCACCACCAGGTAAGTATCTGAAATGTGAACTCCTCACCAGGTAAGTATCTGAAATGTGAACTCACCACCAGGTAAGTATCTGAAATGTGAACTCACCACCAGGTAAGTATCTGAAATGTGAACTCGCCACCAGGTAAGTATCTGAAATGTGAACTCCCCACCAGGTAAGTATCTGAAATGTGAACTCCCCACCAGGTAAGTATCTGAAATGTGAACTCACCGCCAGGTAAGTATCTGAAATGTGAACTCCCCACCAGGTAAGTATCTGAAATGTGAACTCACCACCAGGTAAGTATCAGAAATGTGAACTCACCACCAGGTAAGTATCTGAAATGTGAACTCACCACCAGGTAAGTATCTGAAATGTGAACTCACCACCAGGTAAGTATCTGAAATGTGAACTCACCACCAGGTAAGTATCTGAAATGTGAACTCCTCACCAGGTAAGTATCTGAAATGTGAACTCACCACCAGGTAAGTATCTGAAATGTGAACTCACCACCAGGTAAGTATCTGAAATGTGAACTCGCCACCAGGTAAGTATCTGAAATGTGAACTCCCCACCAGGTAAGTATCTGAAATGTGAACTCCCCACCAGGTAAGTATCTGAAATGTGAACTCCTCACCAGGTAAGTATCTGAAATGTGAACTCACAACCAGGTAAGTATCTGAAATGTGAACTCACCACCAGGTAAGTATCTGAAATGTGAACTCGCCACCAGGTAAGTATCTGAAATGTGAACTCCCCACCAGGTAAGTATCTGAAATGTGAACTCACCACCAGGTAAGTATCTGAAATGTGAACTCACCACCAGGTAAGTATCTGAAATGTGAACTCACCACCAGGTAAGTATCTGAAATGTGAACTCACCACCAGGTAAGTATCTGAAATGTGAACTCACCGCCAGGTAAGTATCTGAAATGTGAACTCCTCACCAGGTAAGTATCTGAAATGTGAACTCACCACCAGGTAAGTATCTGAAATGTGAACTCACCACCAGGTAAGTATCTGAAATGTGAACTCGCCACCAGGTAAGTATCTGAAATGTGAACTCCCCACCAGGTAAGTATCTGAAATGTGAACTCCCCACCAGGTAAGTATCTGAAATGTGAACTCACCGCCAGGTAAGTATCTGAAATGTGAACTCCCCACCAGGTAAGTATCTGAAATGTGAACTCACCACCAGGTAAGTATTTGAAATGTGAACTCACCACCAGGTAAGTATCTGAAATGTGAACTCATCACCAGGTAAGTATCAGAAATGTGAACTCACCACCAGGTAAGTATCAGAAATGTGAACTCACCACCAGGTAAGTATCAGAAATGTGAACTCACCACCAGGTAAGTATCTGAAATGTGAACTCACCACCAGGTAAGTATCTGAAATGTGAACTCGCCACCAGGTAAGTATCTGAAATGTGAACTCACCACCAGGTAAGTATCTGAAATGTGAACTCACCACCAGGTAAGTATCAGAAATGTGAACTCACCACCAGGTAAGTATCAGAAATGTGAACTCACCACCAGGTAAGTATCAGAAATGTGAACTCACCACCAGGTAAGTATCTGAAATGTGAACTCACCACCAGGTAAGTATCTGAAATGTGAACTCGCCACCAGGTAAGTATCTGCAATGTGAACTCGCCACCAGGTAAGTATCTGCAATGTGAACTCGCCACCAGGTAAGTATCTGAAATGTGAACTCACCACCAGGTAAGTATCTGAAATGTGAACTCACCACCAGGTAAGTGGGGTTTTAAACAGAAAAAGGAGTGGAGGGTGAAAATATGTTTTAAATATCGCTCTTTAAGGATCATCATCAAACGACAATACAGAGTTAAAAAGCCCCAACGGTACCTTCCTCCTTTTGGGTATGGGGATGTCACTGCTATCCCCGCCCCTTTGCTGACATGGCCGTTGATTTCGGTGACGTCAGCAGCTTCCTTAGGCAGCTGTCATCTATAGAAGTAGTATGTCAGGACCTGGATCTGAACCTGTGACCCCTGCTGTGTCTGGCACTATCTCTTCTTGCTGAGCCACCTAAGATGCTGGACCATATCTCCTTTTTTAATAATTTGGAATATCTTTATATTTTTAGACATGCATTCTGCATTTTGCTTCTGAGGAAGTGGAATGATATCCACGAAACGCGTCAAGATTTTTAATGCAGTTTTTTCATGTGTCTACATTCCATCTCATACAGGAAGTTTACTTATCATGTGCAATATTGGAATTGTCTTGGCTATAATTCATGTCAGTCTGTCATATTTGCTATGTATTATGTCTCAGGTGCAATTTATGTTATCATGAATAAATAATTTTTATATATTTCTTTTTTTTAAAATAATTGTATACTGTTTAAACACACATCTCATTTAAAGTCCCAACCCTCCCCCTCCTTTGTCAATTGACAGGGATGGAGGCGTATGTTGGTGTCCATCATATGCCTCATTTAAAGTCCCAAACCTACCCTCTTTTTATAAGATGCTGGACCCTGCCGGATTCCTTAGATGATTCCTTAGATGTCCTGCTTGTCTTGAACCTTGAACTCTTTGCTCCTCTCATGCAGGGGCGTACCTAGAGCATTTGGCACCCGGGGCGGATCCTATATCTGGCACCCCCGCCCCCCACATTAAAATGTAAAAACACCCCACTGTGCCCCCGGCATACCTCTGCATCAACCAATATCTCTTTGTCACTACTGCGTACCCCCTCTCCACAACTGCACCTCTGGACCCCTTTACATTACACAGCACCCTGCACCCCTTTACATTACACAGCACCCTGCACCTCTGGACCCCTTTACATTACACAGCACCCTGCATCACTGGACCCCTTTACATTACACAGCACCCTGCACCTCTGGACCCCTTTACAATACACAGCACCCTGCATCACTGGACCCCTTTACATTACACAGCACCCTGCACCTCTGGACCCCTTTACAATACACAGCACCCTGCATCACTGGACCCCTTTACAATACACAGCACCCTGCACCTCTGGACCCCTTTACATTACACAGCACCCTGCATCTCTGGGCCCCTTTACAATGCACAACACCCTGCACCTCTGGACCCCTTTACAATACACAACACCCTGCACCTCTGGACCCCTTTACATTACACAGCACCCTGCACCCCCTTACATTACACAGCACCCTGCACCCCTTTACATTACACAGCACCCTGCATCTCTGGGCCCCTTTACAATACACAACACCCTGCACCTCTGGACCCCTTTACATTACACAGCACCCTGCACCCCTTTACATTACACAGCACCCCACATCTCTGGGCCCCTTTACAATACACAACACTCTGCACCTCTGGACCCCTTTACATTACACAGCACCCTGCACCCCTTTACAATACACAACACCCTGCACCTCTGGACCCCTTTACATTACACAGCACCCTGCACCCCTTTACATTACACAGCACCCTGCATCTCTGGGCCCCTTTACAATACACAACACCCTGCACCTCTGGACCCCTTTACATTACACAGCACCCTGCACCCCTTTACATTACACAGCACCCCACATCTCTGGGCCCCTTTACATTACACAGCACCCTGCAGCCCTTTACATTACACAGCACCCTGCACCCCTTTACATTACACAGCACCCTGCATCTCTGGGCCCCTTTACATTACACAGCACCCTGCATCACTGGACCCCTTTACAATACACAGCACCCTGCAACTCTGGACCCCTTTACATTACACAGCACCCTGCATCTCTGGGCCCCTTTACAATACACAACACCCTGCACCTCTGGACCCTTTACAATACACAACACCCTGCACCTCTGGACCCCTTTACATTACACAGCACCCTGCACCCTTTTACATTACACAGCACCCTGCACCCCTTTACATTACACAGCACCCTGCATCTCTGGGCCCCTTTACAATACACAACACCCTGCACCTCTGGACCCCTTTACATTACACAGCACCCCACATCTCTGGGCCCCATTACAATACACAACACCCTGCACCTCTGGATCCCTTTACATTACACAGCACCCTGCAGCCCTTTACATTACACAGCACCCTGCATCTCTGGGCCCCTTTACATTACACAGCACCCTGCACCCCTTTACATTACACAGCACCCTGCACCTCTGGACCCCTTTACATTACACAGCACCCTGCATCTCTGGGCCCCTTTACATTACACATCACCCTGCATCTCTTGACCCCTTTACATTACACATCACCCTGCACCTCTGGACCCCTTTACAATACACATCACCCCGAATCTCTGGACCCCTTTACATTACACAGCACCCTGCATCACTGGACCCCTTTACATTACACAGCACCCTGCACCTCTGGGCCCCTTTACATTACACATCACCCTGCACCTCTGGACCCCTTTACAATACACATCACCCCGAATCTCTGGACCCCTTTACATTACACAGCACCCTGCATCTCTGGACCCCTTTACATTACACATCACCCTGCATCTCTTGACCCCTTTACATTACACATCACCCTGCATCTCTGGACCTCTACATTACACAGCACCTTGCATCACTGGACCCCTTTACATTACACAGCACCCTGCACCTCTGGGCCCCTTCACATTACACATCACCCTGCATCACTGGTCCCTTTACAATACACAACACCCCGAATCTTTGGACCCCTTTACATTACACAGCACCTTGCACCTCTGGGCCCCTTTACATTACACATCACCCTGCATCACTGGTCCCTTTACATTACACAGCACCCTGCACCTCTGGACCCCTTTACATTACACATCACCCTGCATCACTGGTCCCTTTACAATACACAACACCTTGCACCTCTGGCCCCTTTTACATTACACAACACCCTGCACCTCTGGACCCCTTTATATTACACAGCACCCTGCACCTCTGGACCCCTTTACATTACACAGCACCCTGCACCTCTGGACCCCTTTACATTACACAGCACCCTGCACTTCTGGGCCCCTTTACATTACACAACACCCTGCACCTCTGGACCCCTTTACAATACACATCACCCCAAATCTTTGGACCCCTTTACATTACACAGCACCCTGCACCTCTGGGCCCCTTTACATTACACATCACCCTGCATCACTGGTCCCTTTACATTACACAGCACCCTGCACCTCTGGACCCCTTTACATTACACAGCACCCTGCACCTCTGGACCCCTTTACAATACACATCACCCTGCACCTCTGGATCCCTTTACATTACACAGCACCCTGCAGCCCTTTACATTACACAGCACCCTGCACCCCTTTACATTACACAGCACCCTGCATCTCTGGGCCCCTTTACATTACACAGCACCCTGCACCCCTTTACATTACACAGCACCCTGCACCTCTGGACCCCTTTACATTACACAGCACCCTGCATCTCTGGGCCCCTTTACATTACACATCACCCTGCATCTCTTGACCCCTTTACATTACACATCACCCTGCATCTCTGGACCTCTTTACATTACACAGCACCTTGCATCACTGGACCCCTTTACATTACACAGCACCCTGCACCTCTGGGCCCCTTTACATTACACATCACCCTGCACCTCTGGACCCCTTTACAATACACATCACCCCGAATCTCTGGACCCCTTTACATTACACAGCACCCTGCATCTCTGGACCCCTTTACATTACACATCACCCTGCATCTCTTGACCCCTTTACATTACACATCACCCTGCATCTCTGGACCTCTATATTACACAGCACCTTGCATCTCTGGACCTCTACATTACACATCACCCTGCATCACTGGACCCCTTTACATTACACAGCACCCTGCACCTCTGGGCCCCTTTACATTACACATCACCCTGCATCACTGGACCCCTTTACATTACACAGCACCCTGCACCTCTGGGCCCCTTTACATTACACATCACCCTGCATCACTGGTCCCTTTACATTACACAGCACCTTGCACCTCTGGCCCCTTTTACATTACACAACACCCTGCACCTCTGGACCCCTTTATATTACACAGCACCCTGCACCTCTGGACCCCTTTACATTACACAGCACCCTGCACCTCTGGACCCCTTTACATTACACAGCACCCTGCACCTCTGGGCCCCTTTACATTACACAACACCCTGCACCTCTGGACCCCTTTACAATACACATCACCCCGAATCTCTGGACCCCTTTACATTACACAGCACCCTGCACCTCTGGGCCCCTTTACATTACACATCACCCTGCATCACTGGTCCCTTTACATTACACAGCACCCTGCACCTCTGGACCCCTTTACATTACACAGCACCCTGCACCTCTGGACCCCTTTACAATACACATCACCCCGAATCTCTGGACCCCTTTACATTACACAGCACCCTGCATCTCTGGGCCCCTTTACATTACACAGCACCCTGCACCTCTGGACCCCTTTATATTACACAGCACCCTGCACCTCTGGACCCCTTTATATTACACAGCACCCTGCAACTCTGGACCCCTTTACATTACACAGCACCCTGCACCTCTGGGCCCCTTTACATTACACAACACCCTGCACCTCTGGACCCCTTTACAATACACATCACCCCGAATCTCTGGACCCCTTTACATTACACAGCACCCTGCACCTCTGGGCCCCTTTACATTACACATCACCCTGCATCACTGGTCCCTTTACATTACACAGCACCCTGCACCTCTGGACCCCTTTACATTACACAGCACCCTGCACCTCTGGACCCCTTTACAATACACATCACCCCGAATCTCTGGACCCCTTTACATTACACAGCACCCTGCACCTCTGGACCCCTTTACATTACACAGCACCCTGCACCTCTGGACCCCTTTACATTACACAGCCCCCTGCATCACTGGACCCCTTTACATTACACAGCACCCTGCATCACTGGACCCCTTTACATTACACAGCACCCTGCACACCTTTACATTACACAGCACCCTGCACCTCTGGACCCCTTTACATTACACAGACCCCCCTTCAGTGTATCCACCCCTTCAGTGCAGACCCCCCCGTTCAGTGCAGACGCCCTCCTTTAGTGTAGCCCCCCCTTCAGTGTAGCCCCCCCGTTCAGTGCAGCCCCCCCTCGTTCAGTGTAGCCCCCCCTCGTTCAGTGCAGCCCCCCTCGTTCAGTGCAGCCCCCCCTTGTTCAGTGCAGCCCCCCTCATTCAGTATAGCCCCCCTCGTTCAGTGTAGCCCCCCTCATTCAGTATAGACCCCCCTCATTCAGTATAGCCCCCCTCGTTCAGTGTAGACCCCCCTCATTCAGTATAGCCCCCCCTCATTCAGTATAGCCCCCCCTCGTTCAGTGTAGACCCCCCTCATTCAGTATAGCCCCCCTCATTCAGTGTAGATCCCCCTCGTTCAGTATAGCCCCCCCTCATTCAATATAGCCCCCCCTCGTTCAGTGTAGACCCCCCTCATTCAGTATAGCCCCCCCTCGTTCAGTGTAGATCCCCCTCATTCAGTATAGCCCCCCTCATTCAGTATAGCCCCCTTATTCAGTATAGACCCCCCTTATTCAGTATAGCCCCCCTCGTTCAGTGTAGACCCCCTCATTCAGTATAGCCCCCCCTCATTCAATATAGCCCCCCTCATTCAGTGTAAACCCCCCTCATTCAGTATAGCCCCCCTCGTTCAGTGTAGACCCCCCTCATTAAGTATAGCCCCCCTCATACAGTATAGACCCCCCTCATTCAGTATAGCCCCCCTCGTTCAGTGTAGACCCCCCTCATTCAGTATAGCCCCCCCTCATTCAATATAGCCCCCCCTTATTCAATATAGCCCCCCCTCGTTCAGTGTAGACCCCCCTCATTCAGTATAGCCCCCCCTCGTTCAGTATAGCCCCCCCTCGTTCAGTGTAGACCCCCCTCATTCAGTATAGCCCCCCCTCGTTCAGTGTAGACCCCCCTCATTCAGTATAGCCCCCCTCGTTCAGTGTAGATCCCCCTCATTCAGTATAGCCCCCCCTCATTCAGTATAGCCCCCCTCATTCAGTGTAGACCCCCCTCATTCAGTGTAGACCCCCCTCATTCAGTATAGCCCCCCTCATTCAATATAGCCCCCCTCGTTCAGTGTAGACCCCCCTCATTCAGTATAGCCCCCCCTCGTTCAGTGTAGATCCCCCTCATTCAGTATAGCCCCCCCCTCGTTCAGTGTAGACCCCCTCATTCAGTATAGCCCCCCCTCGTTCAGTGTAGACCCCCCTCATTCAGTATAGCCCCCCTCGTTCAGTGTAGATCCCCCTCTTTCAGTATAGCCCCCCTCATTCAGTGTAGACCCCCCTCATTCAGTGTAGACCCCCCTCATTCAGTGTAGACCCCCCTCATTCAGTATATAGCCCCCCTCATTCAATATAGCTCCCCCTCGTTCAGTGTAGACCCCCCTCATTCAGTATAGCCCCCCCTCGTTCAGTGTAGATCCCCCTCATTCAGTATAGCCCCCCTCGTTCAGTGTAGACCCCCCTCATTCAGTATAGCCCCCCCTCGTTCAGTGTAGACCCCCCTTCACCTTATATCACCGCAGCGGCACATGCACACTCACAGCAGGTCCCCTCCCCCTGTTTACACATAAACAGAGAGGAGGGGGAGGCGGCTTCACGCTGCTGCTCGACATGCTGTGACATCCGGCCGGGATCTCAGCATAGACAGGCAGTCCGCGGCCGCGAGAGGAGAGGAGGGGATGGTAGGAGCAGCGGTGTCACCCTGCACCCCCCCCCTCGCCAATGTAGCTACCTCGCCTCTGAGCTCTCCCTGCCTGTCACAGTGTGGCGCTGCCTAAACCCGCGGCGCGGCCGGGTGTACTGTACAATCGCGGAGGGGGGTGCCGGTCTGACACCCCCCAGTGTGTGGTACCCGGGGGCGACCCGCCCCCGTCGCCCCCCCCTTAGTACGCCTCTGCTCTCATGAACTTCCTATTTAAACCATGCCTTTGCACTTCCTGTTGGCCACATTTTTGTGCTCTCTCCAGTCAGTATCTCACTCTTGTCACTCCTGCTGCCATCCGTATCTTCGCTACCACTTGTTACTGACCTTAGGCCTGTTCCTTGGCTATGCTTCCGATTGATCCCAACCTACAACCACTTGTTACCAACCTTTGGCTTGTTCCTCGACTATGCCTCTGCTTCATCCCAACCTGCAACCACTTGTTACTGACCCTTGACTTGTTCCTTGACTACGCTTCCGCTTGATCACAACCTATGACCACTTGTTACTGACCTTTGGCTTGTTCCTTGGCTATGCTTCTGCTTGATCCCTATCTGCAACCACTTGTTACCGACCTTTGGCTTGTTCCTTGACTACACTTCCGCTTGATCCCAACCTGCAACCACTTGTTTCTGACCCTTGGCATGTTCCTTGACTACGCTTCCGTTTGATCCCAACCTGCAACCACTTAATACTTGGCTTGTTCCTTTGCTATGCTTCCGCCTTGTCCCAACTTACAACCACTTGTTTACGACCTTTGACTTTTTCCTTGGCTATGCTTCTGCTCGATCCCAACCTGCAACCACTTGATACTGACCTCTTGCTTGTTCCTTGACTATGTTTCTGCTTGATACCTATTTGCAGGAGCTCTGGTGAACACTGGTTAGTGCTTAGACCCCGCACTTCGGGTGAGCCCGCTTCATCCACCAGGATGACCTGCTTGTGTACTCATCCTGTTGGTTAGTGGGATCCACTCTACTGTTTATAGCTACTGGTCTTCCAGCCTGACCCCTGACCATGGCACAGCAGAAGTACCACTTATGATTCTCAGCCCCCACCAAACAGGGGGCCAGATGGGCAAAAGTTCAGTCTAAACTTAGGCTCAGATCAAACCATCAGCTCATTCCTAGACTGGAAATGGGAAGGGTACACATTCTTAGATCTGAGATTTAGGGGCAACGCTCTGCCGGCTGGGGTGTCCTTGGGGATCTCCAATGTGGACAGTAGATGGAGCATTTTCAGCTTGCAGATTCACAGGCTCTGGAATCGGTGTTCCCGCTACACTGGATTGATAGCAATGTGGGGGTCACCTGGGTCCTGCTAGTTGGGTAAAAACTCACACATTTGTCAGCTGTATACATTCCTGATTTCACAAGTATAATTGTTCCGTGTTCACAAAGTGTTTGATGAATATTAGCTGCCCCCCCCCCCCCCCCCCCTGCACTGCAGTCTGTGGATGTCTCCATAAGATGTATGCAGAGGAGGTGACACACTTTCTCTCTTAATGACTATTGTGTGCATTCACGAGTCCACGTGCCGCCTTGACACTAATGCAGCGGAGCAACGTGCGCAATTACAGCCCCTCTGCTTAGCATGAATTATGGATCGAGGTGTAACCTACTTTCTAGAGAAGCCAAAAGAAGGTGTTTAAAGGGTAACAGCTCTCCGAAAGCCTATCAGTGCTTCGAATTATTCCAGGAGCGCGCTGAGTAATATCTCAAAAGTCCTACCTTGTCATTGAGAGCTGCCGGCACGGGCCAAGACTTGTGTAAGCGCCGCCTTGTTTATATCGAACTTGTCTGAAGTCTGCACTGTACCTGCAGACCAGGACTAAAGTCTGCCCCACACTTCATGTGTTCGCTGCCAGGAACCATGCATGCGCCTGCTGCACTGAACCCATAAAATCACTGCAGGGACTGATTGCAAACTGGTGGAAGCACAAAGCCTCTGCAGACGTTTAGCTCCGCCCTACCCATCCCCCAAAACATCAGAAGTGCTTCCAGAAAGCAAAGGAGGAGAATCTGGAGGAGTCCCTAATGAGTGGCTTGTTCTCAGTCCTAGTTTGGAGACATGTCTTCTCTACACTTAGATAGGAGCTGCCTGTTTACAGAAATTTGTGATCTGTTCTCCGGTGGCTACATGAGTGCAGATGCACCAGTTGACGTCCATTGGGGACGAAACGCGTCGGGCTTGCTCTTTCAGCTCCCCACATTGCTTTTACCTTGTAATCACATTTTTGTACACATCTATGATTTGATGCTTGTACTTTTAAAAATAAACCCATCCGTTTTGATCTACACCATATGGAGGCATTTTTCTTTCTATAATCCCCATATTCTTCTGGATGAGTGTTCTGCATTCACTGCCTGCACCCCGATCGATCCTCATCCGAGTTCCAGTTTTACCCTCTTCCGTGGGAGTTCCAGGATCGAAACACCAGAGTTTTCCATGTCCTGGTTTTCTCAGCGTGATTGACCCACTGCCGCTGGCACGTGAGTCCATTACGTCCGATAAGAGTATTTACCCCTCACCCCAGGTTGGAGGACGCACCATCCCTGGTGTTCCGTTCCATCTCACTTCTGAGTACACTTCCTTCTTCAAGGGTGGACTGGTTTCATGTTTTTGGCCACCAGCCCCATTCAAACTCACCTTATTATACAGTGACCCACATTTATCACTGGTCCCGGGCCATTGGAATTTTCACTTTTGCATTCAGCACTTTATCCCTTTTGTGCCGAGCGTACGCATATACGCGGCCTCAGCTTTCGGGGGTTATACGGGTATGATCTGCAGCTGCAGGCATCATCCCGTTACCGTTGTTTAGAACGGGCTAAAAGCCGTTCGGTTGTTATACCGGAGGAGCGGGAGGGGACATCCCACCGCCTCCCGCCGCTCTGACCGGCCCTCCCGTTCCACCGGGAGACCCGATCCGCGATCCGTCACTTCCGGCGCCTAGAGAGAGACTGGCATGAAGCCGTAAATGGCTTTGTTCCTGTCTCCTGAATGTAAACACGGAAGCGACGTCACAAAGTCACTTCCGGTTTACTCGGCTGCCAATGGCGCCGGATTTAAAAAAAATACACAGTATTCAGAATTGCCGTTTTCGGCGATCTGAATACTTTGAAGTGTAAAGGAGGGATTTGGGGTATTTTAGACCTCCGATCTCTCCATAAAGAGGACCTGTCACCACCTATTACTGTCACATGGGATGTTTACATTCATTATAGACTCCAGATCCCTCCATAAAGAGGACCTGTCACCTCCTATTACTGTCACACGGGATGTTTACATTCGTTAGACCCCAGATCTCTCCATAAAGAGGACCTGTCACCTCCTATTACTGTCACACGGGATGTTTACATTCATTATAGACCCCAGATCTCTCCATAAAGAGGACCTGTCACCACCTATTACTGTCACATGGGATGTTTACATTCATTAGACCCCAGATCTCTCCATAAAGAGGACCTGTCACCTCCTATTACTGTCACACGGGATGTTTACATTCATTATAGACCCCAGATCTCTCCATAAAGAGGACCTGTCACCACCTATTACTGTCACATGGGATGTTTACATTCATTATAGACTCCAGATCCCTCCATAAAGAGGACCTGTCACCTCCTATTACTGTCACATGGGATGTTTACATTCATTATAGACCCCAGATCTCTCCATAAAGAGGACTTGTCACCACCTATTACTGTCACACGGGATGTTTACATTCATTAGACCCCAGATCTCTCCATAAAGAGGACCTGTCACCTCCTATTACTGTCACACGGGATGTTTACATTCATTAGACTCCAGATCCCTCCATAAAGAGGACCTGTCACCTCCTATTACTGTCACATGGGATGTTTACATTCATTATAGACCCCAGATCTCTCCATAAAGAGGACCTGTCACCTCCTATTACTGTCACATGGGAAGTTTACATTCATTATAGACCCCAGATCTCTCCCTAAAGTGGACCTGTCACCTCCTATTACTGTCACATGGGATGTTTACATTCATTATAGACCCCAGATCTCTCCATAAAGAGGACCTGTCAACTCCTATTACTGTCACATGGGATGTTTACATTCATTATAGACCCCAGATCTCTCCCTAAAGTGGACCTGTCACCTCCTATTACTGTCACACGGGATGTTTACATTCATTATAGACTCCAGATCCCTCCATAAAGAGGACCTGTCACCTCCTATTACTGTCACATGGGATGTTTACATTCATTATAGACCCCAGATCTCTCCATAAAGAGGACCTGTCACCTCCTATTACTGTCACATGGGATGTTTATATTCATTATAGACCCCAGATCTCTCCATAAAGAGGACCTGTCACCATCTATTACTGTCACATGGGATGTTTACATTCATTATAGACCCCAGATCTCTCCATAAAGAGGACCTGTCACCTCCTATTACTGTCACATGGGACGTTTACATTCATTATAGACCCCAGATCTCTCCATAAAGAGGACCTGTTACCTCCTATTACTGTCACATGGGATGTTTACATTCATTATAGACCCCAGATCTCTCCATAAAGAGGACTTGTCACCACCTATTACTGTCACACGGGATGTTTACATTCCTTGTGACAGTAATAAAAGTGATCAATTTTTTTATTTTATTTTTAAAACACAATTTAATGATGTAAAAATAAATAAAAAAAATAATAAAAGTGCCCCCTGTCCCCGCGAGCTTGCGCAGCAAAAAAAAAACGCATACGGAAGTCGCGCCCGCATATGTAAACGGTGTTCAAATCACACATGTGAGGTATTGTCGTGATCGTCAGAGCGAGAGCAATAATTCTAGCCCTAGACCTCCTCTGTAACTCTAACCTGGTAACCGTAAAAAAAAAAAAAAAAAATTAAAGCGTTGCCTATGGAGATTTTTAGGTACCGTAGTTTGTCGCCATTCCGCGAGTGCGTGCAATTATAAAGCGTGACATGTTTGGTATCTATTTACTCGGCGTAACATCATCTTTCACATTATACAAAAAAAATGGGTCAACTTTACTTTTTTCGTTTTTTTAAAATTCATGAAAGTAAATTTTTCCCAAAAAGTTGCGTTTAAGACACCGCTGCACAAATACCGCGTGACATAAAATATTGCAACAATCGCCATTTTATTCTCTAGATTCTCTGCTAAAAAATATATATATATATATAATGTTTGGGGGTTCTAAGTAATTTTCTAGCAAAAAAATACAGATTTTAACTTGTAAACACCAAATGTCAGAAATGGGCTCGGTCATGAAAGGAATAAATGTATCACTTTTCTATGATTCTTATGTCCTGAATCTCATGTTGCACTTTTATTTGTTTCATTGTCACTTCTTACAATGTGTTCCACATGAGTGCAGTAAGGATTCCCATCATGGAGGCTCAGCGTCACATGTGGGCGTTACCTATGCAAATACAGTCTGCCTTAGGAACGCCCACTCCTCCAGACTGACAACCCCCCTCATCAAAGCATTTTGATATTTGCATAATCCCTCCCAAGAGGAGCCGCCTGTTTACAGCAATTGGTGGTCTGTTCTCCGGTGACCACATGAGTGCAGTGCGGTGCGGAAACCATCATTTCTGGCTTCTGGGCCATCGGAATAAACAGGACATTCATATGGCGATCTCACCGCACACTGTGAGCTTCTCACCATGTGCCTCAGAAGCGGCAGCAAGTCAGATAGAGCCCCGCCCCCTTTCCTGGCTGGAGGACGTCCAGCATCATCGGGCCCTTTCCTCCCCAGCCTGACAGTCCCTGGTCCCGTCTTGTTTACTCATGGAGGCTCGGCATCACATGTGGGCGTTAACCTTTGCAAATACAGCCTGTCTAGAAACGCCCACTCCTCCAGACTGACACCCACCCATCAAGGTATTGTGATATTTGCATAACTCCTCCCACTGCTTTCATCAGGACTAAGGGCTCATAAGAGGAGTACTGCCGGCCCCTCCCACCAGCCCTGATCTGCCTGCATTGCATATAGAAGCACGGAGACCCAGTGAGGATGTCACTGAGTCTAAAATAAGGTGTTTGACAATGGAAAAGCTTTATAGAAAAATGTTGTTGAGGGGGGGAGGGGAAATATAAGCAGATTAAATTCCGGCTTTAATGAGCCTGCCAATCCCTCGTAGGACGTTGTGCGGTGTACTTAGCGGTGACGGTGACACACGCGGCGCCCTCGGGGGAAACGGATGCCATGCTCTAGGCACAGACTGCGGCGTGCCGCTTCCAGCCGCTCTGCCCACACGCCATGTGCCGGGCCCCCCGTACTGCACCCCCCCCCCCCCCGCAGAATGTTCTATGGCTTGTTTGCTGTGCGGAACGTTTCCGTGTTTGACACGCAGGCCTCTCTCTCTCTCCGCGGCGCGATAAGCTGTAATTTGGGCGCGATCCAGATGGAGTTTAATGATTTTCCAGCATTGCAATGTGACACAAGGTCAGCGCCTGCGAAATAAAAATTGCCGAAAGGTGATTCTCCGGCTTCTCGCGGCAAAGGAGGCCGAGATAAGAACTAAATAATTCACGCTGATGAGGTGAGGAACGCAACTCGCCGCTGCAAAGCGTTCTCTGCTAAATCAATAGCAGAAAAGTCTGCGCTTCGTTCACTGTCTGTGTACACTGGACCACTTCCCGGGAGGGGGAGGGGCTGCCTGGGCTCCATCGCAGGGGGCGGGGGGCGCAAAGAGACACAAAAAAAACTCCATAAACACCAAATTTACCTTCCAAACCTCCTCTGCCAATTATTGCGCACAATCTGTATTTTTTGCTAGAAAATTACTTGGAACCAAAAAACATTAAATATATATAAATAAATCTTTTTTTTTTTTTTTTTTTAAGAGACCTTAGAGAATAAAATGGCGTTCGGAGCTATTTTCTATCTCGCACGGTATTTGTGCAGCGGTTTTTCAAACACAATATTTTTTGGGGAAAAAATACAATTTGATGAATTATAATGCAAAGAACACAATATATAACACAATTATATATATATTTATATTCCTTGTAATAGGAATAAAAGTGATAAAAAAAATTAAAGGGACAGTGTAAAAATAAAAATAAATGTAAATGAAGAAGAAAAAAAAATGTGTGACAAGTTAGGTATTTATGTACTTGGCATAACATCATCTTTTATATTTTACCCCAAAAAATTTGATTATTTATTTTATCCCTTTAATTTTTTTTATCACTTTTATACCTATTACAAGGATTATAAATGCTATTTTTTGGGGGGCAAAATACACTTTAATGAATCATAATGCAAATAAAACGCAATAAATAATCACATTTTTTTGGTAAAATATAAAAGATGATGTTACGGCGAGTACATAAATATCTAATATATCACGCAATTTTTTCTTCTTTATTTACATTTATTTTTATTTTTACACTGTCCCATAATTATTATTTTTTTGTCTTCTTTATTTAAATTTTTTGATCACTTTTATTCCTATTACAAGGAATATAAATGCTATTTTTTTTTTGGGGGGGGGGGGTAAAATATACTTTAATGAATCATAATGCAAATAAAACACATATAAATATCTAACTTGTCACGCAATTTTTTTGCCTTCTTTATTTACATTTTTTTTATTTTTACACTGTCCTAATTTTTTTTTTGATCACTTTTATTCCTATCACAAGGAATATAAATGCTATTTAATGAATCATAATGCAAATAAAATACAATAAATAATCAAATTTTTGGGATAAAATATAAAAGATGATGTTACGGCGAGTACATAAATATCTAATATATCACGCAATTTTTTCTTCTTTATTTACATTTATTTTTATTTTTACACTGTCCCTTAATTATAATTTTTTTGATTACTTTTATTCCTATTACAAGGAATATAAATAAAAATTTTTGGGGGGAAAAAATACACTTTAATGAGTCATAATACAAAAAAAACACAATAAGTAATCATTTTTTTGCGGGTAAAATATAAAAGATGATGTTACGCCGAGTAAATAAATATCTAACTTGTCACGCAATTTTTTTGTCTTCTTTATTTACATTTTTTTTATTTTTACACTGTCCTAATTTTTTTTGATCACTTTTATTCCTATTACAAGGAATATAAATGCTATTTTTTGGGGGGAAAAAATAGCATTTATATTCCTTGTAATAGGAATAAAAGTGATAAAACAATTAAAGGGACAGTGTAAAAATAAAAATAAATGTAAATGAAGAAGAAAAAAAAATGCGTGACAAGTTAGGTATTTATGTACTTGGCGTAACATCATCTTTTATATTTTACCCCAAAAAAATGATTATTTATTTAATCCCTTTAATTTTTTGTATCACTTTTATTCCTATTACAAGGAATATAAAAGCTAATTTGGGGGGGGGGGGGTAAAATACACTTTAATGAATCATTAATGCAAATAAAACACAATAAATAATCAATTTTTTTTGGTAAAATATAAAAGATGCTGTTACGCCGAGTACATAAATACCTTATATATCACGCAATTCTTTATTTACATTTATTTTTATTTTTACACTGTTCCTTAATTATTATTTTTTGATTACTTTTATTCCTATTACAAGGAATATAAATACTATTTTTTTTTTGGGGGGGGGGGGGAATACACTTTAATGAATCATAATGCAAAAAAACCCAAAAAAAAACCCAATAAATAATCCATTTTTTGGGGGAAAATATAAAAGATGATATTACACCAAGTAAATAAATACCTAACTTGTCACACAATTTTTTTTCTTCTTTTTTTACATTTTCTTTTATTTTTACACTGTCCCTTTAATTTTTTTTATCACTTTTATTCCTATTACAAGGAATACAAATGCTATTTTTTTTTTTTTGGGGGGGGGGGGGGGGATACACTTTAATGAATCATAATGCAAAAAAAAAAAAAAACAATAAATAATCACATTTTTGGGGGTAAAATATAAAAGATGATGTTATGCCAAGTAAATAAATACTTAACTTGTCGCGCAGTTTTTTTCTTATTTTTTTACATTTTCTTTTATTTTTACACTGCCCCTTTATTTTTATTTTTTTATCACTTTTATTCCTATTACAAGGAATATAAATGCTATTTTTTTGGGGGGAAAAAAAAAAAACTTTAATGAATTATAATATAAATTATAATATAAAACACAATATATAACACAATTTTTTTCCGTAAAATATAAAAGATGATGTTACATTGAGTAAATAGATACCTAACATGTCACACTTTAAAATTGCGCACGCTCGTGGAATGGCGACAAAACTACGATACTTAAAAACCTCCATGGGCGGCGCTTTAAATTTTTCTCGCTCTGATGTTCTCAGCGATATCTCACATGTGTGGTATGAACACCATTGGGGGTGGTTTTTTTAAAAAAAAAAATCGTATTTATTTATGTGTTTTTTTTTTACATTGTTCCTTTAATTTTTTTTGATCACTTTTGTTTCTTTTACAAAAAATGTAAACATCACTTGTGATAGAAATAAGGGATGACAGGTCCTCTTATGACCCCAAATCTCTCCTCTACCTTTGAAAGCAAAAGATAAAAAAAAAAACATTAAACCCCCTGCTGCCCCGCCCATTTCTGGAACTTTTTGTTTACAAGTTTAAATCAGTATTTTTAAATACATATATATTTAGCAGAGACCCTAGAGAATAAAATGGTGATTGGTGCAATTTTTTTTATGTCACACTGTATTCTTTTCTATTCTATTAAAAATTAAAAATTTGGATTGTTATATACTTTTTATTTTATTCTATTTGCTTATTTTTTTAATTGATTCTATTATTTTCTATTATATTCCTTTGATTTCTATTCTGTTTTATTCTAGTCTTTTATTTTCTATTCTATTTTGTTCTGTTTTATTCCATTCTATTATTTTCTATTCTGTTAAATTCTTTTTTTATATATTATATTCTATTATTTTCTATTCCCTCATTTTCTGTTCTATTCTTTTATTTTATATTATTTTCTATTGTATACCCTTAATTTGCATTTTATTCTTTTTTTATTATATTCCTTTATTTTATATTATATTTTATTATATTATTTTATTTTATATTCTATTCTATTATTTTATATTCCCTTATTTTATATTCTATTTTTTTTATTTTATATTAGATTCTATTGTATACCCTTAATTTGTATTCTATTCTTTTCTATTCTATTTAATTCTAGTCTTTTATTTTATATTCTGTTTTGTTCTGTTTTATTCTATTCTTTTTTTTATATTCAATTCTATTATTTTATATTCTTTTTTTTTGTTCTATTCTTTTATTTTAAATTCTATTCTATGCTATACCCTTAATTTATATTCTATTTTTTTCTATTCTATTCCTTTATTTTCTATTCTATTTTCTTATATTCTTTTATTTTATATTGTATTTTGTTTTACTCTATTCTTTTCTATTCTATTCCTTTATTTTATATTTTATTTTATTTTATTCTTGTTTTCAAATTTGATTTTGAATTCAAATTTGTTTTCGAATTTGATTCAAATTGAATTAGAATTCTTTTTTTTCAGCCCAATTTAGTTTCATTAATTCTGATTCGTTTTTAATTGGTTACTATTGTAATTCGGAAATTCGGATACATCCAAATTTCGAACTAATAAAAAAATTCATCCAAATTTCTAAAAGCACATATCCAACCTACACAGAGATGAAACAAATTCTTCTACCATTGTACCGGTTTATCTGCAGTCTTCTCTTCTCTACAGCCATTCAAAGTGCAGAATTTATACAGCTTGTCCGAGCGTTTAGAAAGCGCGGGGGGGGGGGGGGTGGGTTTGAGGTTCCATTCTGCAGAGCTCAGTGAGAGCTGATTGGAGGGAAGGGACAACCCCCCTCCCCCCCACCTTTCTTCACACAGAAACAGAGCTGAGGCTGTCAATCACAGGCTGTGTGCTGGAGCTCCCTCCTCTGTCACCTGCATGTTTGTGTTCTGGCGGTCAGTCAGAGGGCAGTACAACTGTGGCTCAACTTCCTCCTGAATGCCCAGAAGCTGCTCCTTTACCGCCCTCTGAAAAGCGATCTATAGGGGCGTCAGAGACTGCCGCCATGTGCATTGAAGTCTACGCCCGGGTTTAGTAAAAGGATAAAAGATCCAAAATCCAGAACTGCCCACACAGTCCGACTCCTGGCAATGAGTTTACCGCAAAGAGGGGGCGTGTCCTCTCCCCCCACACGCGCCAAACTAAAACCGCAAGGACTGACAATCTCCTCCATCGGGGGATGGGCTGGGACAGGCAGGCGGAGAGTTTCCTTAATTACCTTCACAGATCTCCGTGCATAAAAAAAAAATCCTCCTAATGGCGCCATCACTGTTTGCAAGGAGCGCGGCGTGACACGCGATAATGCTACTTGTCTGAGTGTTACTGTAATGTGACAATAACAATATGACAGCGTACTTCTGGTAACGAGGCGCCGCCGGCGGGCGGGTGATGGGAAACGCGAAGGGTTAAACCCCAGCGATGACAGGCTGACGCGTTGTTAGCGGGTTTGTCACGCGATTCTCGCCGCGGATTACATATCTATCATATTTCATTTAATTGGCAACAATGACAGGATGAGGGAAACGGCAAGATTTTAGTTTTTTCTAGAATTTAGGCGCGTTCACGGCGGAGCGTTGTGGAGACGCGCGTTTCGTGCTCATGGGGGTTTTTGTTTCTCTTGCGCATTCTTCACGCTTTAATGCCCCACGAAAAAAACGCCCCAAAATAGCTCCGGAAATGTTTCAGTCTCGGAGCATTTTGGCGAGTTTCTAGCGCATTTTGTCACGTGACAAACATGCAGCAAAACGGGCGCCCGCTACCCGCATCGGGGTGCCGTGACCCGCCATTGCAACACGTTTTCTGAAACGCACATTTCTGGGGGGGGGGTTTGTTGCGCGCTTAGGAAATACGCAGGTGTGAATGTCGCCTTAAAGAGAACCTGTCACATGATCAATCCTCCTCCTGATTGTTTCTGATTTTTATGTTGTGGGGTTCCAACTTAAAATCCATATCAGACTAGAAGGGTCCGGTGTAAAAACTGGGGGGCAACCTCATGCCGTATTCTTATTATGACTCGGGTCCCCCTTAAAAAAATTATTCCAAACCGAAAGGGTCTGGTGATAATTATTATTTTTTTTTTTTTTTCTGACTGGCGTCCCCCTTAAAAATGATACCTGACCTGGAGGGTCTGGTATGAATTATGGGAGAACCCCCATTCTTTATTTTTTTTTGACTGGGGTCCCCCTTTAAACTTGTAACCCAACCTATTGGCTCTGGTATGAATTATGAGAGAACCCCCATTGTTTGTTTTTTTGGCTGGGGTCCCCCTTAAAAATTATACCAGATCTGAAGGATCTGGTATGAAATATGGGTGAACCCCCATTTGTTTTTTTGGGGGTTTTTTTGTGACTGGGGTCCCCTCTGAAAATGATACCAGACTGTAAGGGTCTGATATGAATTATGGGAGAACCCCCATGATATGTTTTCTTGGGGGGTTTGTTCTTGGGTCCCCCTTAAAAATTATACTAGACCTGCAGGGTCTGGTATGAATTATTGGAGAATCCCCATTTGTTTTGTTTTGTTTTTTTTTTGACTGGGGCCCCCCTTAATTTTTTTTTACCAGACCTGATTTATAGGAGAACCCCCGTGCCATTTTTTTTTTTTTTTACTGGGTCCCCCTTATAAATGATACCAGATCTGAAGGATCTTTTTTTTATTCTTTGACTGGGGCCCCCGTTAAAAATTATACTAGACCTGCAGGGTCTAGTATGAATTATGGGAGAAACCCCCATTCATTTTGTTTGTTTTTTTAACTGGGGTCCCCTTTTAAAAATTGTACCCGACCTGATGGGTTTGAATTATGGGAGAACCCCCATACCATTTTTTTTACTGGGGTTCCCCTTAAAAATTATACCAGATCTGAACAGTCTGGTATGAATTATAGGAGAGCCCCCATATATTATTTTTTCTGGGGTTTCCCTTAAAAATTATACCAGACCTGAAGGGTCTGATATGAATTATGGGAAAACCCCCATTTGTTTTATTTGTTTTTTGACTAGGGTCCCCCTTAAAAAATTTTTTACCACACCTGAAGGGCCTGAATTATGGGAGAGCCCCCATGTCATTTTTTTTACTGGGGTCCCCCGTAAAAAATATAGGAGATATGAACGGTCTGGTACGAATTATGGGAAAACCCCCATGATATTTTTTTTTTCTGGAGTTCCCCTTAATAATTATACCAGACCTGAAGGGTCTTTTTTTTAATTTTTTGACTGGAGTCCCCCTTAAAAATTATACCAGACTGGAAGGGTCTGGTATGAATTATGAGAGAAACCCCCATTCGTTTTGTTTGTTTTTTTGACTAGGGTCCCCTTTAAAAAAAAATTGTACCAGACCTGAAGGTCCTGGTTTGAATTATGGGAGAACCCCCATGCCATTTTTCTTACTGGGGTCCCCCTTAAAAATTATACCAGATCTGAAGAGTCTGGTATGAATTATAGGAAAACTCCTATATATTTTATATTTTTTTTTGGGGTTCCCCTTAAAAATGATACCAGACCTGAAGGGTCTGGTATGAATTATAGGAGAACCTCCATTCTCTTTCTTTTTTTTTTTTTTTAACTGGGTCCCCCATTAAAATTTTGTACCAGACCTGAAGGGTCTGGTATGAAATATGGGAGAACCCCAATGATATTTTTTTTTTACTGGGGTTCCCCTTAATAATTATACCAGACCTGAAGGGTCTTTTTTTTAATTCTTTGACTGGGGTCCCCCTTAACAATTATACCAGACCGAAAAGGGTCTGGTATGAATTATGAGAGAAACCCCCATTTGTTTTGTTTGTGTTTTTGACTGGGGTCTCCTTTAAAAAAAATTGTACCAGACCTGAATGGTCTGGTAAGAATTATGGAAGAACCGCCATTTTTTTTTTAATTTTTACTAGGGGTCCCACCTAAAAATGATACTAGACCGTAAGGGTCTAGTATGAATTATGGGAGAACCCGCATTGTTTTGTTTTTTCATTATTGGAGTCCCCTTAAAATTTATACCAGACCTGAGGGGTCTGGTATAAATTATGGGAGAACCCCCCATGCCACATTTTATTTTTTTATCTATAATTATTGGCTTCTTTTCCCACATGGACTGTTCTCGGCCATGTAAGTGAATGGGGCCGGAGATGTCACTGGCTGTAATGGACTCGGCGGTGTCACCGGCACCGTCCTCGGCACTCACTGTCACAGTCCTCGGCACTCACAGACACCGTCCTCGGCACTCACCGGCACCGTCCTCGGCACTCACCGGTACCGTCCTTGGCACTCATCGGCACCGTCCTCGGCACTCACCGGCACCGTCCTCGGCACTCACCGGCACAGTCCTCAGCACTCACCGGCACCGTCCTCGGCACTCACCGGCACCGTCCTCAGCACTCACAGACACCGTCCTCGGCACTCACAGACACCGTCCTCGGCACTCACCGGCACCGTCCTTGGCACTCATCGGCACCGTCCTCGGCACTCATCGGCATCGTCCTCGGCACTCACCGGCACCGTCCTCGGCACTCATCGGCATCGTCCTCGGCACTCACCGGCACCGTCCTCGGCACTCACCGGCACCGTCCTCGGCACTCACCGGCATTGACATTGGAAAGCTGTGATGTGTAATAGCAGTAGTGGTATCTCTATTATAAATGGCGTCCTGCTGAAGGTAAATGTCCGAACGTTCGTCCAAACGCCCCAACAACCAAGATTCTGTCCGGAGTTGTCCCCGATGATGACCAGTTTCTTCCTCCTAGCTGGGGGTTGTAGTTGGAGAGGAGAAGATACACATCATCCTCCGGATACATTTCCATCTCCTGCCTTATAAATGGTGCTATGACACCCCCCCCCCCTTTCCGTCTGACGCGTTCACTAACAACCCCGACCACCGCCATATGGCGATCAGGAGCCGAAGGAGGAGATGGCAAAGCTGAGAGTGGAGGACAATTTTATGGGAACGATGGCGCGGACGCGGGGAGATAATGAAGGAAATACCTCCCACTCTGCAGTCAATTTGCCGGAGTCGAGTGTCTTATCAGCGTGGTGCAGGGGCCTCATGAATCCTGACACCGACGCGCCTTCTAAGTGACACCGTGACAAGTACTTCAGGGAGGCCGGGGGCCGTCTACCAACTTCTCGCAGCACCTCCAACGCAGGTGAAGCCGGCGCTCCGGGATATAAAAAAACAACCTTTTCCAGATTCTTTACACCCCATAAATGGAATTGGATAAACTCCGTATTGCGGCAAAAATACTAATTTTTAATTAATGATTCATCAAAATTGGTAAATAAAGAGCAATCTGTGAGATCCAATCACAGTGTGACATGGCTTTGTTTATTAACAAAGTCATGTGATCACCACCTAAAGCATATAAAACAGAATATATTGCAGCCAATAGGTTCTTAGATGTCGTGACTGCATTAGATTTATTTTCTCAGGTTCTTCCTGTTCTTCCCAACTTTGCTCTACATTTTGTCTGTAGGCGGCTTTCTGGGTGGGGGTGGGTCCCCATCCCCTCCCTCCCAAATCACACCAACTTCATGGGCTGGTCCCACCCAGACTCCACCTCTAAATATGTGAGGACTGCCCATCATACCCACTGTATGGTTTGGTTCAACCCAGACCCCACCTCTAAACATTTGAGGACTGCCCATCATACCTATTTTAGTGGTTTGTCACACCAAGACCCCGCCTCTAAATATGCGAGGACCACTCATAACATCTACTTTATGGGTTGGTTCCACCCAGACCCCACCTCTAAATATGTGAGGACCACCCATCACACCCATTTTAAGGGATGGTTCTACCCAGACCCCACCTCTAAATATGTGAGGACCACCCATCACACCCATTTTAAGGAATGGTTCCACCCAGACCCCACCTCTAAATATGTGAGCACTGCCCATCACACCCATTTTACAGGTTGATCCCACCCAGACCCCACCTCTAAAATTTGTGAGAACCGCCCATTCCACCCACTTTATGGGTTGGTCCCATCCAGATCCCACCTCTAAATATGTGAGGACCGCCCATCACACCTAGTTTATGAGTTGGTCACATCCCACCAAAACTCCGCCTCTAAATATATGAGGACCACCCATCATAAGCCTGGGCAAGGCCTGGGGTGAGCCTAGATGGGACCTGGGATGAGCTTGGACGGGACCTGGGATAAGCCTGGGCAAGGCCTGATATGAGCCTGGGCGGAGCCTGGGATGAGCCTGGGCAAGGCCTGGGATGAGCTTGGATGGGACCTGGGATGAGCCTGGGCAAGGCCTGGGATGAGCCTGGGCGGTACCTGGGATGAGCTGGGGCAAGGCCTGGAATGAGCATGGGCGGGACCTGGGATGAGCCTGGACAAGACCTGGGATGAGCCTGGGCGGAGCCTAGGATGAGCCTGGGCAAGGCCTGGGATGAGCTTCGATGGGACCTGGGATGAGCCTGGGCAAGGCCTGGGATGAGCCTGGGCGGGACCTGGGATGTGCCGGGGCAATGCCTGGAATGAGCATGGGCGGGACCTGGGATGAGCCTGGACAGGGCCTGGGATGAGCCTGGGCGGAGCCTGGGATGAGCCTGGGCAAGGCCTGGGATGAGCTTCGATGGGACCTGGGATGAGCCTGGGCAAGGCCTGGGATGAGCCTGGGCGGGACCTGGGATGTGCCGGGGCAATGCCTGGAATGAGCATGGGCGGGACCTGGGATGAGCCTGGACAGGGCCTGGGATGAGCCTGGGCGGAGCCTGGGATGAGCCTGGGCAAGGCCTGGGATGAGCCTGGGTGGGACCTGGAATAAGCCTGGGCAGAGCCTGGTATGAGCATGGGCCCTTGCTCGGTCGGCTCAGGCCTGCTGAATTACCTACACATGATGACAGGGCAAGCCCTTACCCCCAGCGATGTGTAAAATCTAATTTGACAGGGAAGGCCGTAGGGCCCCCTGGAGCATGAGCGGGGTCTCCGTTGTGACCTCTCAAGCTCCACCCATGAGTGGAGGGTAGTTCTTTCCATGGGGACCCCTGTCCTGGTGGTGACCCCTACTTAGGCTGGCTGTACACACGTAAATTTCCTTAGTTGGGGGTAAAACCTATTGCAGTCTGACAGCTGGCGCCTCCGGCTGTCAGAGTACCCAATCAGTGACTGTGGCTGATTGGCCGCAGTCCCTGTTCAGCCGGCAATTTTCCTCCCGGCTTCTTCGACCAAAAGTCAACTTTTGTAGAGCCGGGTGGTGCCATCAGTTGGACCTTCAGCTCAGTTCTTACTAAACTAGAGCCTTGAATGGCCTTAAGCTTGGGCTTTCTTTGCGCTCTCCAGACCTCCTCTCACTTCCTGTTGTTTCTCTGGGACAGGAAGTGAAGAGAAATCTCCCCAAAGAGACAGAGATAGCAAAAAATAACCCTTCCCTACCCTCTCTGAGACTAAGCCTGTCTGCACACACCCCTTGCAGTTACCATGGCGCTGTCTCTGCAGCCGTGCTGTGAATGGATGAGGTAAGTGCGCCTCACTCTCAGATCCCCGGTAGCGGCATTTTACTGCCAACAGCGGAGATCCCGGCAGCGCCGCGCACAGACAGGAGATGACTGGAGGAGCCCTTGTATGCGGGGGGGGGGGTTCAGGCACACCGGGGCATCTGCTGGAAGCACGCCGCCATTATTTATGTATGCCGCCATCGCCGCGCGTGCCGCTCCCTGCAGTGCATTTCAGGAGATATATGAGACGGGGGCGGGATTTATTTTCCTGCTGTGTCGCCAACGCTGACTTTAATGCTCGTCTGCCGGCGTTGGGAATTCAGACCCGGAATTACCTTGAAGGAGTGGAACCCGAGGAAAACTCCACCGCAGGCAAAACCAACTCTGCACCCGAGAATACAGAGCGACATTCACAGAACATTCACCGAACATTCACTGCCTGGGAACCTCCCGGGGAAGCCGAACTTCACCCTAAAGGTCATGTTGTCATCCAGGGTCACCATCTACTTCATGGACTGAACACAATCCTGTATATCCTGGTGGCTGTGTTCACAAATGTCTGACACAGATCAGCCCCTGCTGCAGCCTCTCACCTTGTGACTTACTATAAAGTTACAATGTACAGTCTGATCACTGGGGGAGGGGAGACTGAGGAAATGCCTCCTCCTCCTTTTACAAAGTTACAATGTACAGTCTGATCACTGGGGGAGGGGAGACTGAGGAAATGCCTCCTCCTCCTTTTACAAAGTTACAATGTACAGTCTGATCACTGGGGGAGGGGGAGACTGAGGAAATGCCTCCTCCTCCTTCTACAAAGTTACAATGTACAGTCTGATCACTGGGGGAGGGGAGACTGAGGAAATTACTCCTCCTCCTTCTACAAAGTTACAATGTACATTCTGATCACTGGGGGACGGGAGACTGAGGAAATGACTCCTCCTCCTTCTACAAAGTTACAATGTACAGTCTGATCACTGGGGGAGGGGAAGGGGACTGAGGAAATGACTCCTCCTCCTTCTACATAGTTACAATGTACAGTCTGATCACTGGGGGAGGGGAGACTGAGGAAATTACTCCTCCTCCTTCTACAAAGTTACAATGTACATTCTGATCACTGGGGGACGGGAGACTGAGGAAATGACTCCTCCTCCTTCTACAAAGTTACAATGTACAGTCTGATCACTGGGGGAGGGGAGACTGAGGAAATGACTCCTCCTCCTTCTACAAAGTTACAATGTACAGTCTGATCACTGGGGGAGGGGAGACTGAGGAAATGCTTCCTCCTGCCTGTAGCTGACTAATTGCGTCATCTTGGCCTAGAGAAAGTCACTGATTGGAGGTTTTCTATAGGATGATATAATTGAGCCCGGCGTGGTCAGTCACCATGGTTACGCCGCAGCTGTCACCTGAGATCTCATGGTCTGGAGTGGCTGATTCTCGGAGTCTGGATAGGTGGCGGGGGTTGGAGTCCTCCTCACTGGCAGATCCGGAGACGTCGGCGAGGCGATTATCATGGACGGCGCGGAGCGGAAGATTCGTAACGTCTTTAACATAAGTGACTAACGAGAGCGGCAGAGACGCCGCTGTCACCCGTAATGATGGCAGCCACTCTGCCAAGGCTGATGTACAGATGCCACTCTGACAGCCAGTGGCACCGATAACAGGTAATTAGCGGCGATGCGGAATGTCGGAGAACAGCGTGCGGCGGAGGAGACTCACAGAGCGCGGGAGGCGGCAGGAAATAAAATGTGGCGGAGACACATCTGTCTGTCTGGGCTCCTCTCTGATTTTAGGACTAGAAGGGAAGGAATTGTGAATGGAATGTTTTCCCCTCTCTGTACAAACACAGAATGCTAAGACAGCACAGTCAGCATCTGCACAGAACGGGGCTGTGTTCACAAATGTCTGACACAGTTCAGCCCCTGTTGCAGTCTCTCACCTCAGGACTTGCTACAAAGTTACAATGTACAGTCTGATCATCACTGGGGGAGGAGAGACTGAGGAAATGCCTCCTCCTCCTTCTACAAAGTTACAATGTACAGTCTGATCACTGGGGGAGGGGAGACTGAGGAAATGCCTCCTCCTTCTTCTACAAAGTTACAATGTACAGTCTGATCATCACTGGGGGAGGGGGGACTGAGGAAATGCTTCCTCCTCCTTCTACAAAGTTACAATGTACAGTCTGATCACTGGGGGAGGGGAGACTGAGGAAATGTCTCCTCCTCCTCCTACAAAGTTACAATGTACAGCCTGATCACTGGGGGAGGGGAGACTGAGGAAATGCTTCCTCCTCCTTCTACAAAGTTACAATGTACAGTCTGATCACTGGGGGAGGGGAGACTGAGGAAATGTCTCCTCCTCCTCCTACAAAGTTACAATGTACAGCCTGATCACTGGGGGAGGGGAGACTGAGGAAATGCTTCCTCCTCCTTCTACAAAGTTACAATGTACAGTCTGATCACTGGGGGAGGGGAGACTGAGGAAATGTCTCCTCCTCCTCCTACAAAGTTACAATGTACAGCCTGATCACTGGGGGAGGGGAGACTGAGGAAATGCTTCCTCCTCCTTCTACAAAGTTACAATGTACAGTCTGATCACTGGGGGAGGGGAGACTGAGGAAATGTCTCCTCCTCCTCCTACAAAGTTACAATGTACAGCCTGATCACTGGGGGAGGGGAGACTGAGGAAATGCTTCCTCCTCCTTCTACAAAGTTACAATGTACAGTCTGATCACTGGGGGAGGGGAGACTGAGGAAATGTCTCCTCCTCCTCCTACAAAGTTACAATGTACAGCCTGATCACTGGGGGAGGGGAGACTGAGGAAATGTCTCCTCCTCCTCCTACAAAGTTACAATGTACAGCCTGATCACTGGGGGAGGGGAGACTGAGGAAATGCTTCCTCCTCCTTCTACAAAGTTACAATGTACAGTCTGATCACTGGGGGGAGGGGAGACTGAGGAAATGTCTCCTCCTCCTCCTACAAAGTTACAATGTACAGTCTGATCACTGGGGGAAGGGAGACTGAGAAAATGTTTCCTCCTGCCTGCAGCAGACTGATGACATAATCTCAGCCTAGGCAAAGTCACTGATTGGAGCTGAAGGACGGCTTTTTAATGATAAAAGTTGGAGCACCAAACATAGTGCCGCACTCCACTAAAGTCTGTGGAAGGCAGATTTATTTTTTGTTTAAAAATAGGCATGGGTATCCGGGTGCCAACCTGTCAGGGGGGGGGAGGGGAGGGATCTTTTATTTAATTATTATTAGTAGTATTTTTTTATTAATTTATATATATTTAATTTAGTTGCTTAATTAGTTGCAGACTTTGGATGTGCTACACACGCCCCAAAACAGGTCACCATTGTACACAGGGCATGTGTAGCACGCCCAGTCCTTATTCCCTAATACACAGCAAATGATCTCTGAAAGATCAAAGCCCTCATTGCTGTGTACAGAGAATACAGATGTCAAAAAAAAAATGCAACATGACTTTGTATCTTTCTCTGAGTAATGTTATTTATAAACAATGTAACATATTGTAAGATTTGTATCTATTCTGATCATTCATCTGCAGATCAAAGGTTTTTGTTTTTTGAGTTCTTTTTTGTCAATTTTTTTTAATGTTTTTTCTGTTTAACCCCTTGTTAACCCTTTGATTGCTCTAATCATATCTTTACACATTTCAACATTCAAAAAAGCACAACATTGAAAAAAAAAAACTTTATTCCATTTGTAAATATTTTTGCAATGCTTTGTATCAGAATCACAAGTTTAGTGTAATCTTAAACAGGATAAATTACCGAATAAAATGAAAAAAAAGAAAAAAACTCTAAAGAAAAGAAAAATTGCATTTTGTTTAGTTCTGTTATGTTTAATTGTCTAAGGATTGCAAAAAAAAAAAAAAGACAATAATTATAAAAAAAAAAAAAAAAAAAGAGGCTTAAAAACAATATTAAGTATTACATTGTTATCCTAAAGTGATAGTAACCACCTCAATACCGGGGGGCACTTCCACCCCCTTCCTGCCCAGGCCAATATTCAGCTTTCAGCGCTGTCACACTTTGAATGACAATTACACGGTCATGCAACACTGTACTCATATGACATTTTTTATCATTTTATTCACACAAATAGAGCTTTCTGTTGGTGGTATTTAATAACTGCCGGGTTTTAAATTTTTTACTAGAAAAAAAAAAAAACATTCTGAAAAAATAAATAACATTTCTTAGTTTCTGTCAGTAAATTTTGTAAATAAGTAATTTTTCTCCTTCACTTATGGGCACTGATTAGGTGGCACTGAGGAGGAGGCACTAATATGCCGAACTGATGAGCGCTTATAGGCGGCACTGGTGGGCGTTGATAGATGGCACTGATGGGCACTGATCACTGATGGGAACTGATGAGGTGGCACTGATCAGGAGGCACTAATATGCCGCACTGATAGGTGGCACTGGTGGGCATTGATAGGTGGCACTTATAGGCACTGATAGGCGGCACTGGTGGGCACTGATAGGCTGCACTGATGGGCACTGATCACTGATGGGAACTGATGAGGTGGCACTGATCAGGAGGCACTAAAATGCCACACTTATAGGTGGCACTGGTGGGCATTGATAGATGGCACCAATAGGCACTGATAGGTGGCACTGGTGGGCATTGACAGGTGGCACTAATAGGCACTGATAGGCAGCACTGATAGGCGGCATGGATAGGTGGCACTGATGGGCAGCAAAGATGGGCACTGACTGGCATCACTAATAGGCACTGATTGCTGGTACTGGTGGGCACTGAATCCTGGCACTGCTGACTTTTTTTGTAATCAGTGCCCTGATTACCTGTCCTGGTTCCCCCTGTGAGGAGATGCCGCTGATCGACTCTCCTCACCACACTCTGTCAGTGTGAGGCGAGGAGAGCCCATTACCGGAATTTCCATGTTTACATGTGACCGGCTGTGATTGGACACAGCCGATCACATGGTTAAAGAGCTGTTTACAGAGATCGGGTTTGTGCCGTGTTCTAGCATAGGACATCGTCCCAGAATGAAAGCCGCACCGCCCCGCCGTCATTTGACGGCGGGCGGGCAGCAAGTGGTTAAAGTCTTGTTTTGTTTGTTTTTTAATAATTAACATGTTATACTTCCCTCCTCTGTAATGGTTTTACACAGAATAGCCTGGCTCCTCCTCTTCTCGGGTCCCTCCCTGGCACTCCTGGTCCCTCCCTCCTGCCGAGTGCCCCCCCCCCCCAGCAAGGAGCTGAGCCTCTTCTCTGTGTGTCCATTCAGACACAGAGCCGCAGTTCAGCCCCACTCCTCTCTCCTCTGATTGGCTCGCTGACTTGGATTGACAGCAGCAGCAGCCAATGGCGCCTGCTGTGTTTCTCAGCCAATCAGGAGGGGGAGTCCCGAACAGCTGAGTCTCTCATGCGAAATCGCTGGATGGAGATGGGGCTCAGGTAAGTATTAGGGGGGAACTGCACATAGTTTTTTTTTTATCTCCATGCGTAGAATACACCTTTTGCCTTTACAACCTCTTTAAGTCATGAAAAATGTATCATTGAATAAACATGTCCATAGCATGTAATGTAAAAATGGTGATGCCCTATAGGGGGAGAACAAGGTGTGAGAGGTGAAGGGGTTAAAGGGCAACATTGAAGGTACACAAATCCTTTCAATAAAGTGTTTGGAGATTCCATAAACCTGCCTAGTATGGTGTACGCCTTTCATAGTGACATTATTCACAGATGGCAGCCTGGGAACTGTCATTACCAGTGGCAGCACAACTGCCGCTAAATGACAGATCCCTGCCAGCTTCTGGCTTCAAATAGGCTGGAGATCCTGGGTGAGGTCAATGACCAAATTTGGTCAATAATGTCAACCAGAATCCCGAGTGAAGCCTCGTACACGCGGCCGGTTTTCTCTGCAAGAAAACTGCTGGGAGAGCTTCTTGCCGAGAAAACCATTGGTGTGTATGGTTTCTCGTCGGGAAAACTGCCGGGAATCTTGACGAGAAAAATAGAGAACCTGCTGTCTATTTTTCTCGTCCAGATTCTCGGCAGAGTGTTTCCTGCCGAGAAACCCGGTCGTCTGTATGCTTGCCTTGTCCAGGTAAACCTGCGCATGCTCAATGTGACTTTGACGCATGCGCGGTAGCATACAAGGGTAGTGTAGGGTGTAGCAAGATGGCGGCGACGGCATCGAATGTGACGAGCGCCGGCTCGTCGTAGTCGATGACATCACTGCGTTCTTGCCATTAAAAAGAACGGCGGTTCTTTTGAATGGCTGTGTGTACACTCAAGCTTGCCGGGAATCCCTTCGGGAAAACCAACGTTTTTTTTCCCAATGTGATTCCCGCCCGTGTGTACAGGGCTTCACTTTCACAAAATGATAGACTTCCTGCTGATGTTTTTTTTATTAAAAAAAAATCAGCTGGGGGTTCGGACGGGCAAAGTGGCCAAATAAGACCCATTTGTTCACCAAACTGCAAGCAGGCTTGGTATTGGTCAAACTCATGAGCAACCGAACCCAAATCTTATTCTTACTGATTACTGGGACAAAGGAGACTGGGGAAATGATCCCTCCTGCCTGCAGCAGACTGATGGCATCATCTCAGCCTAGGCAAAAAAGACAAAATGGAAGGCGTGCACACCTGGTGCATTGCCAATGACAATTTAATGATTGATAAAATCATAAAAAGTGGGTACTCACAAAAGGCAACTCTGGATTGAGCCATAAAAATCGCACAGTGTATGGACATGTGCAAGACCACCACAGGGTAAATATGACGTGTTTCATGGGCTCACCCCCCTTCCTCAGAGCTAGGCTAACCTAGGGGTTTCCATCGGATCACCCCATCTGAGAAACGCAGCATCCACACAGTCTTGGGACACCGATGTCCTGGTTGTCCTTCACTTCAGAAGACCCCTTAGCGCTGGAAGTGACTGTGTTTTTTTTAGTGTAGACAAAGTCACTGTCTGGAGACCAGGGATGGATGTTTTAATGGTAAAAGGAGTATTGTGAGAAATTACACTGTTGATGTTTGTTAGAATGTGTCAGGAATTTCTTCATACAGAGTTACAGACAGAATGATTGGTAGTGGTGATGATGGTGATATGATTGGTAGTGGTGATGATGGTGATATGATTGGTAGCGGTGATGATGGTGATATGATTGGTAGTGGTGATGATGGTGATATGATTGGTAGCGGTGATGATGGTGATATGATTGGTAGCGGTGATGATGGTGATATGATTGGTAGTGGTGATGATGGTGATATGATTGGTAGCGGTGATGATGGTGATATGATTGGTAGTGGTGATGATGGTGATATGATTGGTAGCGGTGATGATGGTGATATGATTGGTAGTGGTGATGATGGTGATATGATTGGTAGCGGTGATGATGGTGATATGATTGGTAGTGGTGATGATGGTGATATGATTGGTAGCGGTGATGATGGTGATATGATTGGTAGTGGTGATGATGGTGATATGATTGGTAGCGGTGATGATGGTGATATGATTGGTAGTGGTGATGATGGTGATATGATTGGTAGCAGTGATGATGGTGATATGATTGGTAGCGGTATTGGGGGGGGGGGGTGAAAGTATACATCAGATCTGTGCTCCGTACTGAAATAGTAAAATGGTTCCATTGTTCCATTCCAAGTGAGAATATTCCCGTTCTTCTGGGCTGTATATAATAATTGCTGCCACTTCCTCTCCGAGGTTCTCCGTAGTTCTGGAGCTCCACATAAAATAGATCGTCAGCGGTGGTTTAATTAGGCAAAAGAAAAAGCTCCCGCTGCACGCAACATTAGGCTAATGGCGGATCCCCGAGTACGCCTGACGAACATTTCCTAAAAATCATGAAAATACAGCGAAGATAATATGTATCTAAGAAGAGCTACATTGTACGCCTAACGCCCTAAGTGTTAAACGCTCGTGGTTACTGTCATACTACCTCTTTACTGTCCATTTAAGGACCACTGCTTGACTGTATGACTTTTGTTCCTTACCGTTCAACTAAATACTTCTACCAGAGATAGAGGGTTGGCTGACACCTGATCAGGGGCGGCCCATCCATTAAGGGCGCACGGGCGCTGCCCCCTCTATCACGACACCCCCTTATGGATAGATTTATGCATAGCATGAATCTATCCATGGCCGCCGCTGCCACCCCCCATTCAGGTGTCCGGCCCCTTCTAGGATGCCGGGTGCCTGAATTACAGTGGCGGGGGGTGTTTTTTTTTTTAAGCACCTAATTGGAGCCATAGGCATCCAGTCATCCAGTTAAGGGTTACATCTACCTAAACATTCAATGTAAGAAAAGAAAAAACTTTAATACATGGAGATTCTCTATACAGTGAAACCTCGGATTGCGAGTAACGCGAGTAACGAGCATTTCGCAATATGAGCATTTTTATTTATTTTTTTAAATCCTGACTCGGTTTCTGAATGTTGTCTCTCAAAACAAGCAGGATTCAAGCCACAGCGGTGTGCAGTACCGCATTTGGCCAGAGGTGGGGGGGAGCCGAGCAGAGCTGAGCGGAGCCGATCTGAGCTGTTCAGAAATATTTGAAAAAACTCAGAAATACTCTGTTCCCAAGCCTTTCCAAGGTTTTCCGAGCCAAGCTGTCCCTGAGCCTTTCCGAGTATTTCCGAGGCTCCCCGGCGCCCCCCCACCTCTGGCCACATGCGGTATTGCATGCCATAGAAGTCAATGCGGAACAAATTATTTTTGTTTCCATTGACTTCTATGGGGAAACTCGCTTTGATATGCGAGTGCTTTGGATTACGAGCATTCTCCTGGAACGGATTTTTCTCGTAATCTGAGGTTCCACTGTATTCAGAATTTTGGAGTCCTGACCTAGTCTCGGCTACAAACAAATATGGAAGCAAAGTAACATTTGAAATTTGCAAACAATATTTAAAATAAAATAAGAGAAGTATAAAATGTTGTCGTATTTTGGTTCGGTTGGTTGACCGCGTTTGGTCGGTTTTCGGAGATGGCGAATTGCTCGGAAATTCTTCGGATATTTTTGGGGACTCCACACAACCACTCGGTAGGTAAACTCCTCCATCTAGGTGTGAACTCTTCCGCTCGCTCCGATTATTCCATTTTATGTTTTTAAAAAAAAAAAAATGATGGGATGAATTTGTTTTGTTTCTCCCAGTGGAGATTTTTGATTATTTAATTACAGGCCTCATTGCCCCATCATTAAATTCAAAGAAGCAAATCTAATGTGAGCACTTAAATGTAATGTCACTCATTAGTCTCTAATGAACAGAAGCAGATTCCTTCTCCCAGAAACAGCTGTAATGGAGAGCCGTGTCCCCCCGATTCCGCACAGCGGGGGGCTCCTCAAGTGTGGAGAGCGCCAGGCATGCTGGGAACTGCGGAAACCTGCGCCTCTTGTAATTAGGAAACGGTGGGAGGGGACTTCATATGAGGAGTGTGCCTCTTCCACCGGCACCGTGGTAATTCGGATACTCAAAGGTCGATCGGTTGAGTCAAACATGAAAATCTGGGATCAGAGATTAAAATGTTGGTGGAGAGTTGGGCGCCGGTAGAATCAGCGGGTATATAGTGAGGGCCATTCCCTGTAATGTGGTGAACCCAACAGAGGTCTCCACAGCGAGAGCGCCAACGATGATTGCCCGGCCCTTCATCAGAGAGCCACCGGATTTATATCCAGGGCCGCTATCAAGAATTTTCGGGCCCCTTACACAGCTTCAGGCATGGGCCCCCTGGAGCAGAGAAGCGGGGGGGGGGGGGTGCCACGAATTGAGAAGCGGGGGGGATGCTGCTGCACCGCAAATTATTGAGGTCGGGGGGTTGCCATCTGGGCCCTTGGAGACCTCAGGGCTTCTGGGCCCCTTACAAAAAAAATAAAATAAAAAAAGGGGGTTTGCCACCCGGGGCCCTGGGGACCCTTACAAAAAAAAAAATTATAAAAAAAAAAAAAGGGGGTTGGCATCTGGGGACCTCCGGGCCTCTGGGAACCTCTGGGCCCCTTACAAAAAAAATATATATAAATAAATAAAAATAAAAAAAATAAAAAAAATTTTTTTTTTTTTTTATATATAAAAAAAAAGGGGGGGTTGCCATCCGGGGCCCTGGGGACCTCCGGGTCCCTTACAAAAAAATAAAATAAAATAAAAGGGGGGGGGGGTTGCCACCCGGGCCCCTGGGGACCTCGAGGCCCCTTACAGGTGTACTGCCTGTACCCCCCTGATGGCGGCCCTGTTTATATCTACCAAAACGTTGTAGCCCTGATGAAGGATGGCAGATGAGATTCCAGAATGCGTTGGGTGCTCTTGTGATTTACTTTGTTAAATAAAAATCAACTGGACCCATCAAACATCGTTGGTGCTCTGACTTTTTGATGACTTTTTGCAGACATGAGAATTTTGGAATTTAAATTGGTTCTGAAGGCTCAAGGTTTTCTTTTTTTTTTACCTTCATGCATAGAATGAAAAAACCTTCTGTGTGCAGCAGCCTCTCCTGGTACTCACCTGAGCCCCATCTCCATCCAGCAGTGTCCACGAGAGCCTCAGCTTTCTGGGGAATTCTCACTCCTCGTTGGCTGAGACAGCAGCCATTGGCTCCCGCTGCTGTCAATCACAGCCAGTGAGCAAATCAGGAAAGAGAGGAGGTGGGGCCGAGCCACGACTCCACGAGCTGCTTGCTTTGGGGGGCACTTGGCAGAAGGGAGGAGCCAGGAGCGCCAGCAGGAAAACCCGAGAAGAGGAGTATCTGGGCTGCTCTTTGAAAAAGCATCACATAGAGCAGGTAAGTATAAAATCTTTGTTATTTAACTACTTGCCGAGCAGCCGCTGTCATTATACTGCGGCAGCAGGTCGGCTGGTTCCCGCAAATCGCCGTAGGTGTACGTCGGCTCCTCTAAGAGCCATAGCAGGGCGCACCGCCGAAGGCACGCGCGCACGCCTGCTGCACATCGGGGGACCCGAAGCGCGTGGCCGCGATGTTCACTGGCCACCTGCGATCGCGGGAAATAGAGCCAGAACGGGGATATGTCAATGTAAACAAACAGATCCCCGTTCTGACGGGAGGAGAGACAGATCTGCTGTTCCTAGTGATTAGGAACAGCGATCTCTCTCCTCCTCCAATCAGACCACTCCCCTCCCCACAGTTATAAACACCTCCCAGGGAACACTTAACCCCTTGATCATCCCCTAATGTTAACTCCTTCCCTGCCAGTGACATTTATACAGTAATCAGTGCATTTTTATAGCTCTGATCGCTGTATAAATGTCAATGGTCTCAAAAAAAGTGTCCGATCTGTCCGCCGCAATGTAGCAGTCCCGCTAAAAATAGCAGATCACCGCCGTTACTAGTAAAAAAATATATAAATAATAAAAATGCCATAAATCTATCCCCTATTTTGTAGGCGCTATAACCTTTGCGCAAACCAATCAATATACGCTTATTGCAATTTTTTTTTATACCAAAAGATATGTAGAAAAATATGTATTGGTCTAAACTGAGGAATATATATATATATATATATTTTTTTAAAAAAATTGGGGGATATTTATTATAGCAAAAAGTTAAAAATATTGTTTTTTTTTTTCAAAATAGTTTTTTTTTTTTTTTGTTTATAGCGCAAAAAATAAAACCACCAAAAGAAAGCTCTATTTGTGGGGAAAAAAGGACGTCAATTTTGTTTGGGTACGGCGTCACACGACCGCGCAATGGTCAGTTAAAGCGACTCAGTGCCGTATCGCAAAAAATGACCTGGTCATTAAGAGGGAAAATCTTCCGGTCTGTAAGTAGTTAAAGAGGAGTTCTGTCCCCCCCCCCACCTGTCAAGGCATTCAGCGGTGTCCTTGCCCCAACCGATTCTCTCGGGTGCTGCTGCCACCATCTTACAGTGCTGGGACAAGGTAATCTAGAGCCCAGGGCGAACATGCCAAATTGCGCCCTCCCCCCCAAGATGTGTTAGCAATTATGTGTCAGCAAAAATTCCCCCCCCCCCTTAAGCATAAATTCCACCTCCTCCCAATAAAAATCCTCCCCCTGCTGAAATCCCCCTCCCAGCACAAATCTTTGCCCCCCCCAGCTCAAATCCTCTCATTCCCCATATGCCCCCAGCATAAATCCCCACCCCACAAAGAAATTCCCCCATCTTAGTACAAATCCTCTATCCCTCAAATCTCCCCTCTGATTAAAATCCCCCCCCCACTCCAAATCCCCCCCAACATAAATTCTCCCCAACCCCCATTCTAGCACAACCCCCCCCCAATCATCCCTGCTAGCACAAATACCTTACCCCCCCCAAAAAAAAAAAAATCTCCATCTAGCATAAACCCCATAAAATTCCCCCTCCTAGCACAAATCTTCTTCCCCCATCCCCCCTCCCAACACAAATCCACCCAAATCACTACTCCTAGCACAACTGCTCAAATTTTCCCTTTCTTATCCCCTGCCGCCCCCCACATTCCCCCTCCCAACACAAATCCCTCTGCCCAACCTCCTTGTGGTGCCCCTCACCTCACATGACACCACAGCGCCCAGGGCAGACGTCCCTCCTGCCCACCCCTTGTCCCGGCCCTGCCATCTTAACTAAGGGAAACTGCCAGTGAACCCTTGCGGCTTCACAGCCAGTTTCCTATTGCCGTAGCGGACTGAGCCAGAAGTGGGAGCGGGTACCCTGCAAAAGGTGCCAAATGTGGCAGCAGAGGGGGGGGGGGGGCAGACAAGCGGTGCTTCCCCTTTTGGGTGGAGCTCCGCTCAAAAATAAAAATAAAACTTGCCTCTAATATCACTTTAAAGGAAGACGACACAATTATAAACCCTGCAGTCACTCTACACAGCTGGCCGCCCCTCAGGCTAAATCTTTATTGTGGCCGGGATTCTCAATGGACTTAATGCTTGATCTGAAAACGTGTTCTCTGGTTCCAGATCCACCATCTTTCTGATCTCACTGGATTTCAGTCATTTTCGCTGGAGTGTGAGAGGGAGGTTGCACAGCACAGAATTGTGGAACAAAAGCTCTTCCACGTGAGAGACGTTGTTGGAAGCCAATATAATTGGTGTCATATTTCTGTGGTTAGTCCACAATTATTGAGCCGTGTTTTAACAATTTTAAAATATTTACTTTTTTTTTTTTTTTTAATGGCAAATGCCCCTTAAATGGCTTCTGATGGTCAGAGAAGCTCTTTTTGAGCATCTTGACAGTGGCGTCGCTAGGGGGTGGTTTTTGGGGCTAGAGCCCCGAGTCTCTCCGAGACGGCCGTGGTCTCTCTGCACCCGAGCCACGAGTGCAGTGGGCAGCACCGGAGAGCGGGCAGGCAGCACGGGAAAGCTGTGTGCGGGCGAGAGAGCAGAGAGATGACATCATCTCACCGCCCGCCTTGCATCACCGCTGTTCCGCTCTCACTGTGACATCATCTCTCACTGACCGCCCTCTTTCTAGTGACCCTGATGTAAGGAGCAGCTCTCTGGGGACTCTGAGGTAAGGGGGAGGCTCTCTGTGGACCCTGATGTAAGGAGGGGCACTCTGGGGACCCTGATGTAAGTGTGGGGGGGGGCTCTCTGGGGACCCTGATGTAAGGGGGAGGCTCTCTGGGGACCCTGATGTAAGGAGGGGCTCTCTGGGGACCCTGATGTAAGTGTGGGGGGGATCTCTAGGGACTCTTATGTAAGGGGGAGGCTCTCTGGGGACCCTGATGTAGGGGGCTCTCTTGGGACCCTGATGTAAGGGGGATACTCTCTGGGGACTCTGATGTAAGGGGGAGGCTCTCTGTGGACCCTGATATAAGGGGGAGGCTCTCTGGGGACTCTGATGTAGGGGGAGGCTTTCTGTGGACCCTGATATAAGGGGGAGGCTCTCTGGGGACTCTTATGTAGGGGGGCTCTCTGGGGACCCTGATGTAGGGGGGCTCTCTGGGGACCCTGATGTAAGGGGGAGGCTCTCTGGGGACCCTGATGTAAGTGGGGGGGCTCTCTGGGGATCCTGATGTAGGGGGCTCTCTGGGGACCCTGATGTAAGGGGGAGGCTCTCTGGGGACCCTGATGTACGGGGGCTCTCTGGGAGCCTGATGTAAGGGGGAGGCTCTCTGAAGACCCTGATGTAATGATGTAACCCTGATGTAATGATGTAACCCTGATGTAATGATGTAATAATAATGAAATATATATATATACACACACACACACACGTATATATACATACAGTATGATATACATGTGTATGCCCGCCCAAGGGTATGACTTTCTTTACTTTGCTACTATGGGCTCCAGCCCCAGATCTTTTGTAGACCTATCAACGCCCCTGCATCCTGATCTGTTCTTTAGCTACAAAGGGCTCCTCATTGGCTGGGAAGATGGATATTGAGGAACTGAGGATTGATTTGGTCCTATACAGCAAGTAGATGATAGAATGACTGTCTGGGGTGACAAATCCTCAAAGTCGGTCACATTCTTTATTCATTTGTTTAAAACTTTTTACAGCTTACTGGTCAGCTGACGTCCTGGGGGCTGTCGGTGGAATCCTTTCAGTGGAAGTTCCCTGAGATCTCAGAATTATTTCCAGGGTTCCTCTGGGGTGGGAGGTTGAGGAATTCTGTTCTCCACCTTCTTCCCACAGGTCACCCAATTGAAAGCCATAACTTCAGAATCATGTGACCACAGAAGCCCCACCCCCACCATCAAAGTAGATGGCGTGTCAGGGGACGATGGAATGAAGTTCTTATGAGATAATCAGAATCTTCTACCTTAGAGCACCTCATAGAGAATAAATTTCTGATAAGACGCAGGAACGTCTTCAGCTGCGTTCTGCTAAGTCTGGCTCTTCTTGTGGAGGCACAATGGGGAGGATTGGCGCTCTTCCCAGACAAGCATGCTCTCAGTTAATTCATTTTCCAGCATGTGTCCCATTGTTGGTGCTCTCGCTGTTTAGCGTCAGACTGCGCAGGAATGGGAGACCCCTTGACCTGGCTTGCAGCTTGCAGTTGTATTTATGAAAGCAAAACTTCACTTAATCTGAGCTCCACAAACTGAAAATCCTATTTCATTCATTCTTATTATTAAAGCAAACTCCCCCATCCATCCATCCATCCATCCATCCATCCATCCGTGTCTTCAACCATCCATCCATTCATGTCTCTATCCATGTCTCCATCCTTGTCTCCATCCATCCATCTATTCATCCATCCATCCGTGTCTTCACCTATTCATCCATGTCTCCATCCTTCCATCCATGTCTCCATCCATCCATCCATCCATCCATCTATCCATCCATGTCTCCCTCCATGTCTCCATCCATCCATCTATCCATCCATGTCTCCCTCCATGTCTCCATCCATCCATCTATCCATCCATGTCTCCATCCATCCATCCTCTCCATCCATCCATGTCTCCATCCTTCCATGTCTCCATCCATCCATGTCTCCATCCATGTCTCCATCCATCCATCTATTCATCCATCCATCCGTGTCTCCATCTATTCATCCATGTCTCCATCCTTCCATCCATCCATCCATGTCTCCCTCCATGTCTCCATCCATCCATCTATCCATCCATGTCTCCATCCTTCCATCCATGTCTCCATCCATCCATCCATCCATCTATCCATCCATGTCTCCCTCCATGTCTCCATCCATCCATCTATCCATCCATGTCTCCATCCTTCCATCCATGTCTCCATCCATCCATCCATCCATCTATCCATCCATGTCTCCCTCCATGTCTCCATCCATCCATCTATCCATCCATGTCTCCATCCTTCCATCCATGTCTCCATCCATCCATCCATCTATCCATCCATGTCTCCCTCCATGTCTCCATCCATCCATCTATCCATCCATGTCTCCATCCATCCATCCTCTCCATCCATCCATCCATCCGTGTCTTCAATCATCCATCCATTCATGTCTCCATCCATGTCTCCATCCATGTCTCCATCCATCCATCCTCTCCATCCATCCATGTCTCCATCCATGTCTCCATCCTTCCATGTCTCCATCCATCCATCCATGTCTCCATCCATCCATGTCTCCATCCATGTCTCCATCCATCCGTGTCTTCATCCATCCATCCGTGTTTCCAACCATCCATCCATGTCTTCAACCATCCATCCATTCATGTCTCCATCCATGTCTTCATCCATCCATCCTCTCCATCCTTCCATGTCTCCATCCATGTCTCCATCCATCCATGTCTCCATCCCTCCATCCATGTCTCCATCCATGTCTCCATCCCTCCATCCATGTCTCCATCCATCCATGTCTCCATCCATGTCTCCATCCATCCATCCATCCCTGTTTCCATCCTTCCATGTCTCCATCCCTCCATCCATGTCTCCATCCATCCATGTCTCCATCTATCCATCCATCCACCCTGTTTCCATCCTTCCATGTCTCCATCCATCAATCCATGTCTCCATCCATCCATGTCTCCATCCATCCCTGTCTCCATCCATCCATCTATTCATCCATCCATCCATCCATGTCTCCATCCATGTCTCCATCCATGTCTCCATCCATCCACCCCTGTCTCCATCCATCCATGTCTCAATCCATCCATCCATCCATGTCTCCATCCATCCATCCATGTCTCCATCCATGTCTCCATACATCCATCCATCCATCCCTGTCTCCATCCTTCCATGTCTCCATCCATCCATCTATCCATCCCTGTCTCCATCCATGTCTCAATCCATCCATCCATCCATGTCTCCATCCATGTCTCCATCCATCCATCTATCCATCCCTGTCTCCATCCATCCATGTCTCCATCCATGTCTCCATTCATCCATCCATCCATGTCTCCTTTCCATCCATGTCTCCATCATCCATCTATGTCTACATCCATCCATGTCTCCATCAATCCATCCATCCTCTCCATCCATGGCTCCATCCATCCATGTCCCCATTCATCCATCCATCCATGTCTCCATCCATCCATGTCTCCATCATCCTTCCATGTCTCCATCCATCCATCCATCGTCTCCATCCATCCATGTCTCCATATATCCATCCATCCATGTCTCCATCCATCCATGTCTCTATCATCCTTCCATGTCTCCATCCATCCTCTCCATCCATGGCTCCATCCATCCATGTCTCCATCCATCCATGTCTCAATCCATCCATCCATCCTTCCATGTCTCCATCCATCCATCCATGTCTCCATCCATCCATCCTCTCCATCCATCCATCCATCCATCCATGTCTCCATCCATCCATCCATCCTCTCCATCCATTAATGTCTCCATCCATTAATGTCTCCATCCATCCATGTCTCCATCCATCTATTCTCTCCATCCATGTCTCCATCCATCCATTCTCTCCATCCATCCATCCATCCTCTCCATCCATGGCTCCATCCATCCATGTCTCCATCCATCCATGTCTCAATCCATCCTTCCTTCCATGTCTCCATCCATCCATCCTCTCCATCCATCCATCCATCCATCCATCCATGTCTCCATCCATCCATCCATCCTCTCCATCCATTAATGTCTCCAGCCATCCATTCTCTTCATCCATCCATGTCTCCATCCATGTCTCCATGATCCATGTCTCCATCCATGTCTCCATCCATCCATGTCTTCATCCATCCATTCTCTCCATCCATGTCTCCATCCATCCATTCTCTCCATCCATCCATCCACCCTCTCCATCCATGGCTCCATCCATCCATGTCTCCATCCATCCATCCATATCTCCATCCATCCATCTTTAGATCTGGCATGCAGGCAGGAGGGTGTGGCTTAGCTGGGAAAGCCCCTCTTCCTATGAATACTCCTGGGATGTATGACATCATTTTGGCCCAGACCAGAAACCAGGGAGTAACTGAAGAAATGTAAAAAAAAGTTAAAATCGAATCACCCTTCCTATCTCTGTACTAATAATGGGAGGATAAGGAGTACACAGGGTTCCTGGTGATTGAGAGAGTGAAGATATGCAACTTATGCCCCGTACAAGCGGTCGGAATTTCCGATGGAAAAAGTCTTTCCGACGGACTTAGATAGAGAGCAAGTTCTTTATTTTTCCATCTGAAAAAATTTCTATTGGAAAATCTGTTCGTTTGTATGCAATTCCAACGGGAAAAAAACACGCATGCTCGGAAACAATTTGACGCATGCTCAGAAGAATTGAACTTAATTTTCTCGGCTCGTCGCAGTGTTGTACGTCACCGCGTTCTTAACGCTCGAAAGTTCAGAGAACTTTTGTGTGACCGTGTGTATGCAAGCCAAGCTTGAGCAGAATTCCGTCGGAAAAATCATCCAACTTTTTTCCAACGGAAGTTCCGCTCGTGTGTACGGGGCATAAGTCTTCTGATCATAAACATAGACAGGTCCTCTTTCCTGGAATGTAGGGCGCAGTGCTGGGGAATTACATGCCGGCTCTCTGATAAGGCGTCACGTGAGGGATGGTTGATGCGATAACTGCGAGCGCAGCGGCATGAGATGACAGCTCGCTGCAGATCAATATGTCATAGGCCGGGGTGTCGCTGTGCAGATGGTGGAAAATTCCATCAAGGAAACTCTTTAGATCAGCTGCCGCTTTCCACGAGCCTCTATCCTCCAAAGAACTACAACTCCCAGCATGCCCTGCCTTTTGAGTAATGCAATCAGCTGGGGCAGAGGAAGTCATTTGAGTCAAGGAGAGGAACCGGTACACCTGTGCAAGACTGAAGGGGAGGAGCCGGTACACCTGTGCAAGACTGAAGGGGAGGAACCGGTACACCTGTGAAAGACTAAAGGGGAGGAGCCGGTAAACCTGGGCAACACTGAAGTGGAGGAGCCGGTACACCTGTGCAAGACTGAAGGGGAGGAACCGGTACACCTGTGAAAGACTAAAGGGGAGGAGCCGGTAAACCTGGGCAACACTGAAGTGGAGGAGCCGGTACACCTGTGCAAGACTGAAGGGGAGGAGCCGGTAAACCTGGGCAACACTGAAGGGGAGGAGCCGGTACACCTGTGCAAGACTGAAGAAAAGGAGCCGGTACAAGACTGAAGGGGGGGCCGGGAGTCAGAAGCGGTGATAAAGTAATGGTGGAAAAGTGAGACAAGGAGAGAGAAATAACCAGACAGGTAAAACATAAAAAAAGGTTGACAAATATAAATATAATAAATATTTAGTTATTTATTTATAAAATAAAAAATGAAGGGGAGGAGTTGGTACACCTGTGCAAGACTGAAGGGGGGGGGGCGGTAAACCTGTGCAAGTCTGAAGGGGAGGAGTTGGTACACCTGTGCAAGAGTGAAGGGGAGGAGCCTGTACACCTGTGCAAGACTGAAGGGGAGGAGCCGGTACACATGTGCAAGACTGAAGGGGAGGAGCCGGTACACCTGTGCAATACTGAAGGGGAGGAGCCGGCACACCTGTGCAAGACTGAAGGGGAGGAGCCGGTACACATGTGCAAGACTGAAGGGGAGGAGCCGGTACAACTGTGCAAGACTGAAGGGGAGAAGCCAGTACACCTGTGCAAGACAGAAGGGGAGGAGCCGGTACAAGACTGAAGGGGGGGCCGGGAGTCAGAAGCGGTGATAAAGTAATGGTGGAAAAGTGAGACAAGGAGAGAGAAATAACCAGACAGGTAAAACATAAAAAAGGTTGACAAATATAAATATAATAAATATTTAGTTATTTATTTATAAAATTATAAATGTATAAAAGAATAAATGTATAAAAATTAAATACATTTTTGCAAAACAGAGAAAATCAATACTCCGGCGTGAAATAATCCCGGCGCTTCAGACCTTTTAGGGGGGATGGCACCCTCTAGATTTCGATTTTCTGCATTTCCAGAGTTCTCACATGCATATAGACCAATGAAGCCACCATGCACGTTGCGTCCTTTTACCGCCGTCCACCTTTCACCTCTTTTTTTATTTTTTCACCTATTTTTAGCTCTCTTTTTAACAAAACGTCAAAACGTCCACCGATCTCAGGAGTATAACGCAAATCTAAAACGTCCATCTCGCTGCGCCCGAGGCTTCGCATTATCATAATGAGGGTTACCAGGAGTCAAACAGCCAGCGTTCCACATGGAAATCATAACATAAATGTACGCCGCCGCCTCTTGTTTACGAATCTCTGGCGGTTAGCGCGGCCCTAAGAAAACCAAATATAATGCTGACCGCGTTTCTAGGAGGATTATGGGGGGATGTCTGTGGAACTTATTACAAATCCGACTTATAAGATTAACACGTCCGATTGGAGTTTGGCCGCCAATTAGCTCATGTAGGCTAGATGTGGCGGTAGAAGACGCTGCGGAGGCACCGGGGGAGTGTTGTTACCAGCGCAGTGATTGCCCCGGCACTCCAAGGAGACGCCGTCTTATTAACCTGCCGAGAATGATTTAAAACAAGAAATACATGGATGACGTCCGCGGATCGCGCTTTACATAGTCTGCAGGGAATGAAAACCGCAACAACTGTACATTGTATCAGAATCTATCCAGTAATTGTCATTTATCACTTTACATTCTCTATCTGGCCTGTGATTGGATGACAGTTGGGGGGCCCACGCTGCAGGTTTAAAGCTGAAAGCAGGACAGGAATAAAAGATACAAATAATGCAACTTACATTGGTGATCAGTGGGAAGAATGTCCCTTACATTGCTGATCAGTGAGAAGAATGTTCCTTACATTGGTGATCAGGGGGAAGAATGTTCCTTACATTGCTGATCAGTGAGAAGAATGTTCCTTACATTGGTGATCAGTGGGAAGAATGTTCCTTACATTGGTGATCAGTGGGAAGAATGTTCCTTACATTGGTGATCAGTGAGAAGAATGTTCCTTACATTGGTGATCAGTGGGAAGAATGCTCCTTACATTGGTGATCAGTGGGAAGAATGCTCCTTACATTGGTGATCAGTGGTAAGAATGTTCCTTACATTGTTGATCAGTGGGAAGAATGTTCCTTACATTGGTGATCAGTGAGAAGAATGTTCCTTACATTGGTGATCAGTGAGAAGAATGTTCCTTACATTAGTGATCAGTGAGAAGAATGTTCCTTACATTGGTGATCAGTGGGAAGAATGCTCCTTACATTGGTGATCAGTGGGAAGAATGTCCCTTACATTGGTGATCAGTGAGAAGAATGTTCCTTACATTGGTGATCAGTGGGAAGAATGTTCCTTACATTGGTGATCAGTGGGAAGAATGTCCCTTACATTGGTGATCAGTGGGAAGAATGTTCCTTACATTGGTGATCAGTGAGAAGAATGTTCCTTACATTGGTGGTCAGTGGGAAGAATGTCCCTTACATTGGTGATCAGTGAGAAGAATGTTCCTTACATTGGTGGTCAGTGGGAAGAATGTCCCTTACATTGGTGATCAGTGAGAAGAATGTTCCTTACATTGGTGATCAGTGAGAAGAATGTTCCTTACATTGGTGATCAGTGAGAAGAATGTTCCTTACATTGGTGGTCAGTGGGAAGAATGTCCCTTACATTGGTGATCAGTGAGAAGAATGTTCCTTACATTGGTGGTCAGTGGGAAGAATGTTCCTTACATTGGTGATCAGTGAGAAGAATGTTCCTTACATTGGTGATCAGTGGGAAGAATGTCACTTACATTGGTGGTCAGTGGGAAGAATGTCCCTTACATTGGTGATCAGTGAGAAGAATGTTCCTTACATTGGTGATCAGTGAGAAGAATGTTCCTTACATTGGTGATCAGTGGGAAGAATGTTCCTTACATTGGTGATCAGTGAGAAGAATGTTCCTTACATTGGTGATCAGTGGGAAGAATGTTCCTTACATTGGTGATCAGTGAGAAGAATGTTCCTTACATTGGTGGTCAGTGGGAAGAATGTCCCTTACATTGGTGATCAGTGAGAAGAATGTTCCTTACATTGGTGATCAGTGAGAAGAATGTTCCTTACATTGGTGATCAGTGGGAAGAATGTTCCTTACATTGGTGATCAGTGAGAAGAATGCTCCTTACATTGGTGATCAGTGGGAAGAATGTTCCTTACATTGGTGATCAGTGGGAAGAATGTTCCTTACATTGGTGATCGGTGGGAAGAATGTTCCTTACATTGGTGGTCAGTGGGAAGAATGTCCCTTACATTGGTGATCAGTGAGAAGAATGTTCCTTACATTGGTGATCAGTGGGAAGAATGTCCCTTACATTGGTGATCAGTGAGAAGAATGTTCCTTACATTGGTGATCAGTGAGAAGAATGTTCCTTACATTGGTGATCAGTGAGAAGAATGTTCCTTACATTGGTGATCAGTGAGAAGAATGTTCCTTACATTGGTGATCAGTGAGAAGAATGTCCCTTACATTGGTGATCAGTGGGAAGAATGTTCCTTACATTGGTGATCAGTGGGAAGAATGTTCCTTACATTGGTGATCAGTGGGAAGAATGTTCCTTACATTGGTGATCAGTGAGAAGAATGTTCCTTACATTGGTGGTCAGTGGGAAGAATGTTCCTTACATTGGTGATCAGTGGGAAGAATGTCCCTTACATTGGTGATCAGTGAGAAGAATGTTCCTTACATTGGTGATCAGTGGGAAGAATGTTCCTTACATTGGTGATCAGTGAGAAGAATGTTCCTTACATTGGTGATCAGTGAGAAGAATGTTCCTTACATTGGTGATCAGTGAGAAGAATGTTCCTTACATTGGTGATCAGTGAGAAGAATGTTCCTTACATTGGTGATCAGTGAGAAGAATGTTCCTTACATTGGTGATCAGTGAGAAGAATGTTCCTTACATTGGTGATCAGTGGGAAGAATGTTCCTTACATTGGTGATCAGTGAGAAGAATGTTCCTTACATTGGTGATCAGTGAGAAGAATGTTCCTTACATTGGTGATCAGTGAGAAGAATGTTCCTTACATTGGTGATCAGTGAGAAGAATGTTCCTTACATTGGTGATCAGTGAGAAGAATGTTCCTTACATTGGTGATCAGTGAGAAGAATGTTCCTTACATTGGTGATCAGTGAGAAGAATGTTCCTTACATTGGTGATCAGTGGGAAGAATGTTCCTTACATTGGTGATCAGTGAGAAGAATGTTCCTTACATTGGTGATCAGTGAGAAGAATGTTCCTTACATTGGTGATCAGTGAGAAGAATGTTCCTTACATTGGTGATCAGTGAGAAGAATGTTCCTTACATTGGTGATCAGTGGGAAGAATGTTCCTTACATTGGTGATCAGTGAGAAGAATGTTCCTTACATTGGTGATCAGTGGGAAGAATGTTCCTTACATTGGTGATCAGTGAGAAGAATGTTCCTTACATTGGTGATCAGTGAGAAGAATGTTCCTTACATTGGTGATCAGTGAGAAGAATGTTCCTTACATTGGTGATCAGTGAGAAGAATGTTCCTTACATTGGTGATCAGTGGGAAGAATGTTCCTTACATTGGTGATCAGTGGGAAGAATGTTCCTTACATTGGTGATCAGTGGGAAGAATGTTCCTTACATTGGTGATCAGTGAGAAGAATGTTCCTTACATTGGTGATCAGTGGGAATAATGTTCCTTACATTGGTGATCAGTGAGAAGAATGTTCCTTACATTGGTGATCAGTGAGAAGAATGTTCCTTACATTGGTGATCAGTGAGAAGAATGTTCCTTACATTGGTGATCAGTGGGAAGAATGTTCCTTACATTGGTGATCAGTGGGAAGAATGTTCCTTACATTGGTGATCAGTGGGAAGAATGTTCCTTACATTGGTGATCAGTGAGAAGAATGTTCCTTACATTGGTGATCAGTAGGGATGAGCTCGGTGTTCGAGTCGAACATACGTTCGACTCGAACATCGGCTGTTCGATCGTCCGACGAAGATCGAACGATTTGGGCCGTTCGCGCCTAATTCGAGTGACACGAACGGCCCACAATGCACTACGCCATCGCAGTGTCATCCAGGCGCTGTGATTGACCAAGCATGCACTATGACCCCGCATGCTTGGCCAATCACAGCGCCGGCAGCGAGGAGAGCAATGATTGGCCACAGGCAGGATGCCTGTGGCCAATTATTGCTGAGGGTGTTTAGTACACGCCCCACACTATAAAAGGCCGCCAGCACGGCGGCCTAGTGTAGTGTGTTCCGGAGCAGGGAAAGAGAAGCATAGGCAGGGACAGTGACATTTTTTTTTTCTTGCTTAACCTGGATTCCTTTAGTTTAGGGAAAGAGAAGGATAGGTAGGGAGAGTGTCAGTGTGTTTTACTGTGCTAATCCTTGTTTGTAGGGACAGGGAAGGACAGTGAGGGAAATTCTCCTTGTGCTATAGTGTGCTTTAAAAAAACATTTTTTCTAGGGACAGAAAACTGTAGGTAGGGAGAGTGTCAGTTTCTTTCACTGTGCCAGTCCTTGTTTCTAGTGACAAAGAAGGAAAGTGAGGGGATTTCTCCTTGTGCTATAGTGTGCTAAAGCATTCCTCATCAACCATCTTTGAAATCCTTGTTTTTTGGACAGTCAGGGAAATTATCGTTGTGCTATTCTGTGCAAAAGCAATCATCCTCAACCATATTTAGAAATCCTTAAGTAAAGGGACAGAGAAGGACACCTGAAGGTAGCCCTTATTGCTTTTTTCCCATCTCCCTGCAGGCCATCTATTAGAATGTCTGGAAGGCAAACAAGGAGAGGCAGACAGTCAGGAGGCAATAAAAGAGGGAAAGCAGGCTCTGTGTCTGGGGGCAACAGTGCTGGTCGTGGACGCGGTGCATTGTCATCAGCACATGGCCATGGGACACGCTTGTCCTTCTTTTCGGCAGCTGGACATGTTGAGCCACATCATGCCGAAGACTTGGTAGAGTGGATGACCAAGCCCTCCTCCTCCTCCTCATCCTCTCTCACCCAGGCTCAGGGTACTGGCAAAGCAGCTGCCAAAGCGTCCTCTTCCCTGGTATCAATGTCAGACTCATCATCAGTCACTCCTTCCCTAGACCCACCATGTCCTCCTCCTGAGGAGTCCACCGAACTGTTTGAGCACAGTGTTGGGTACATGCTCCAGGAGGATGCCCAGCGTTTCGAAGGGTCTGATGATGAAACCCAGCTACAGGAAGGCAGTAGCGTGAGAGCAGACAGAGGGGATGCTCAAGAAGGACACCAATCTGGCAGTCATGTTCCAGCAGCTGCAGCATACTGCCAGATTGGCTCCAGTGATGAGGAGGGAGGGGATGATGAGGTCACTGACTCCACGTGGGTGCCTAATAGGAGAGAGGAGGAGGAGGAGGATGAGGAGGAGGCACATCTCCAACGAGGCAGGATGCCCTTTGGTGGCCAGCGTAAGGGCAGTACACCGACGGAATCACACCGCAGAGCTCCGCCTGTGCAGGGCGCTGCCTCTGCCCGTCATTCAAAAAGTTCTTTGGTGTGGGCCTTTTTTGAGGCTAGTGCATCAGATCGCACAGCTGCTGTTTGCAACATATGTCTCAAGCGTATATCGCGTGGCCAAAACATCAGCCGCTTGGGTACCACATGCCTGACCAGACATATGTTGACCTGCCATGCAGCTCGTTGGCAAGCCTACCTCAAAGACCCACACCAAAGAACAAAGCGGACCTCTCCTTGCACCGCATCAGCTGGGATCTCCAACCCCACTATAACTTCAGTCCTCTCTGAAACATGCACTGAGAGGAATGAAGGTGTAGAATTAGGTGTGTCACAGCCAAGTACTTGCGGCCACTCTGCTAGCAGTACACCGACATCCGATTCTAGCAGGCAAATTTCCCTGCCCCAGCTGCTGGACCGTCGAAAGAAGTTCACTCCCAGCCATCCACATGCCCAGCGGTTGAATGCTAGCTTGGCTAAATTGCTAGCGCTTCAACTGCTGCCTTTTCAGTTGGTAGACTCGGCCCCCTTCCGTGAGTTTGTGCAATGTGCGGTTCCTCAGTGGCAGGTTCCCAAACGCCACTTTTTCTCACGGAAGGCTATTCCGGCTCTCTACCGGCATGTGGAAGGCAATGTCTTGGCCTCGCTGGACAGGGCGGTCAGCGGTAAGGTGCATATTACCGCTGACTCATGGTCCAGCAGGCATGGACAGGGACGTTACCTTTCTTTCACGGCCCATTGGGTCACTCTTTTGGCAGCTGGGAAGGATGCAGGACAAGGTGCAGTAGTGTTGGAGGTTGTTCCACCGCCACGCCTCCAAAATGCTACTACTGGTTGTGACACACCTCTCTCCTCCACCCCCTCCTCTTCTTCTTCCTCCATGGCCTCTTCCTGTGGTTTGTCCTCTGAACCAGCGGTGCTCCGTAGCCGTTCAAGGGGCTACGCAAGTACGCAGGCAAAAAAATGCCATGCCGTGCTTGCGCTGGTGTGTTTGGGGGACAGAAGCCACACTGGGGCAGAGGTCCTGTCTGCTCTGCAGGGCCAGGCCGAGAGGTGGTTGACGCCACGCCAGCTTAAGCCAGGAATGGTGGTTTGCGACAATGGCACCAACCTCCTCTCCGCCCTCCGACAGGGACAACTGACCCATGTGCCCTGTGTGGCTCACGTCCTTAACCTGGTGGTGCAGCGGTTCTTGGGCAGGTACCCGGGCTTACAGGATGTCCTGAGGCAGGCCAGGAAAGTCTGTGTGCATTTCCGCAGATCTTATAATGCCAGTGCTCGCCTGGCTGAGCTGCAAAAGGAGTTGAACCTGCCCAAGAACCGCCTTATATGTGACATGCCCACCAGGTGGAACTCAACGTTGGCCATGCTGCAGCGGCTGCACACGCAGCAGAGGGCCATCAATGAGTACCTGTGCGACTACGACACCAGGACAGGGTCAGGGGAGCTTGGTTTTTTTTCTCCACGCCAGTGGGGCATGATCAGGGATGCATGCACTGTCCTGGCACCATTTGAGGAGGCCACGAGGATGGTGAGCAGTGACAGTGCATGCATCAGTGACACTGTACCTCTTGTCCACCTGTTGGAGCACACGCTGCATGGAATAATGGACAGGGCACTTGAGGCAGAACAGAGGCAGGAAGAGGAGGACTTCCTTGCCTCTCAAGGCCCCCTTTACCCAGACAGTGTTCCTTCTGTCCCACCCATCGCACAGGAAGAGGAGGAGGAGGAGGAGGAGGATTGTGTCAGCATGGAGGTGGAGGCTGGCACTCAGCATCATCAGCAGCAGTCTTTTAGGGATGATTTACAGTCCCAAGAAACCAGTGGACTTGTACGTGGCTGGGAGGAGGTGGCTGCGGATCATGTCGTCCTTAGTGACCCAGAGGACTCCGGAGCGAATGCCTCAGCAAACCTACGCTGCATGGCCTCCCTGATCCTGCAAAGTCTGCGGAAGGATCCTCGTATTCTTCGGATCAAGGAGAGGGACCATTACTGGCTGGCCACTCTCCTTGATCCACGGTACAAGGGTAAGGTTGCGGACCTTATGTTACCGTCGCAGAGGGAGCAGAGGATGAGACAACTCTGGGAGGCCTTGCAGAAAGGTCTGTGCAACGCGTTCCCAGAGACTGGGAGGTTACAAACTCCTGGTCCTGGACAACGAGTTGCTGAGGCTTCGGCCAGTCAAAGAAGGAGCGGTGGGGAAGGTGGCCGTCTGACCGATGCGTTCAGACAATTCTTTAGTCCGCAGCCCCAAAGTATGATCGGTTCCAGCAACCATCGCCAGCGTCTGATAAACATGGTGCAGGAATATCTAGGGGCAAGGTCAGACTTGGACACCTTCCCCACCGAAAATCCTCTGGCTTACTGGGTCTTGAGGATGGATCACTGGCCAGAGCTTGCACAGTATGCAATTGAGCTACTGGCCTGTCCTGCATCCAGCGTTCTTTCGGAACGCACATTCAGTGCTGCTGGAGGATTTGTCACGGATCACAGGGTGCGCCTGTCCACCGACTCGGTTGATCGACTGACTTTCATCAAGATGAACCAGTCTTGGATCACCACCAGCTACCACACACCTGATGCTGATATAACAGACTAATTGATTTTAACATGTCACATCCCTTCAAGACTGATGCTGATGCTGAGTGCCTGTGCTGTTATGTTGACTGGCTATCCTCCTCCTCCGAGTCCTCAATGATACGATTGATGATGATAGCTTGGAAGATCATTTTTGTTTATGGGTGCCGCCACCAGTGCCTAACGCCCAATTTTTCAGCCCCTGTTTAACAGGGGCGTGTAATTACAATTTTTGAAGCAATACTTTGCAACAGGGCTCATTGCTGTGCTCCAAGTACAGTATCTGTGAGGGGTTGCAGTGTTGTGCCACCAGTGCCTAAGGCCCAATTTTTCAGCCCCTGTTCAACAGGGGCATGTAATTACAATTCTTGATCTAATAATTCACAGCAGGGCCCATTGCTGCACCCACCAAGAGTAACTCTGAGGGCTTACAGTGTTGTGGCAACGCCACCACCACCACCACCACGAAAGGCCCAATTTTTCAGCCCCTGTTCAAAAGGGGCATGTAATTACAATTCTTGATCTAATAATTCACAGCAGGGCCCATTCCTGCACCCACCAAGAGTAACTCTGAGGGCTTACAGTGTTGTGGCAACACCACCACCACCACCACCACGAAAGGCCCAATTTTTCAGCCCCTGTTCAACAGGGGCATGCAATTACAATTCTTGATCTAATAATTCACAGCAGGGCCCATTCCTGCACCCACCAAGAGTAACTGTCAGGGCTTACAGTGTTGTGGCACCAGCACCACCATCAAAGGCCCAATTTTTACTACCACTGTTCAACAATTATATGTAATTAAAATTCCTGATATAATAGTTGACAGCAGGGCGTTCCAGCACCAACCAAGAGTAACTGTGAGTGCTTACAGTGTTGTGCCAACACCAACAACTAAGGGGCCTATTTCTGCAGAGTATATACGGCAGGTCCCTACTTTCAAACATCCAACTTACAAACGACTCCTACTTGCAAACGCAAGAAGACAACAGGAAGTGAGAGGAAATCTACCCCTTGGAAGGAAAATTCTCTCCTGTAAGAATTAATATGGGAGAAAGGTGTCTCCTCTGTACTGATGCTTTATCAGCAATCCTTGTTTCAAGAAAAACACCACATTTCAAAAACAGTTGTCATTGGGACGGAAAGTGAGGTGAAATGTTCTGAACAGGGGCACAGACAGCAAAACAAATGTTACAGGGGTGATAACCCTTACCTATGTTTCCCAAAAAGTTTAAAAATTGATTTTTGGGCTGGAGCTACACTTAAACAATGTACCTGTTCAAAATTACAAACAGATTCTACATAAGAACAAACCTACAGTCCCTGTCTTGTATGCACCGCCTGTATACGGCTGTTCAGAGTATATAGGGCCTTTTTATTTTGTGTGCGGGGTTCCCCTTAATATCCATACAAGACCCAAAGGGTGCTGGTAATGGGCTGGGGTAGTGGGGGGGGGGGGGGTCATGGGGTAGCTATGCCATTTTTCTTAAAGATTTTCATCCATATTATCGGGACCAGACATTACATTAAAACCGCAAGCAGTTTTAAATGGCTTTTTTTTCCTTTAGAAGTGTCATTTTGTGCAGGGACAGTTCTAAACACGGGAAACACGTGGCACTTCACAGGCATACTTTAGACACCCCCCAGGTACGATATTTAAAGGAATATTTGACCTTTTTTTTTCACTTTATGCATCATTAAAATGACTGCTCCCGAAAAACGACCGTTTTTAAAACTTCTTTTTGCATTGATACATGTCCCCTGGTGCAGAACCCGGGTTCCCAAACCCTTTTTAGGACAATAACATGCATAATAGTTGTTATAATTAGCACTTTAGAATTCGAACGTTCGCATCCATTGTATTTAATAGGGTTCTAATGTTCGTACGAACTTTCGGTCCGTTCGCGGGTTCTGGTGCGAACCGAACCCGGGGGTGTTCGGCTCATCACTAGTGATCAGTGAGAAGAATGCTCCTTACATTGGTGATCAGTGAGAAGAATGCTCCTTACATTGGTGATCAGTGAGAAGAATGCTCCTTACATCGGTGATCAGTGAGAAGAATGCTCCTTACATTGGTGATCAGTGGGAAGAATGTTCCTTACATTGGTGATCAGTGGGAAGAATGTTCCTTACATTGGTGATCAGTGGGAAGAATGTCCCTTACATTGGTGATCAGTGAGAAGAATGTTCCTTACATTGGTGATCAGTGAGAAGAATGTTCCTTACATTGGTGATCAGTGGGAAGAATGTTCCTTACATTGGTGATCAGTGAGAAGAATGTTCCTTACATTGGTGATCAGTGAGAAGAATGTTCCTTACATTGGTGATCAGTGGGAAGAATGTTCCTTACATTGGTGATCAGTGAGAAGAATGTTCCTTACATTGGTGATCAGTGGGAAGAATGTTCCTTACATTGGTGATCAGTGAGAAGAATGTTCCTTACATTGGTGATCAGTGGGAAGAATGTTCCTTACATTGGTGATCAGTGGGAAGAATGTCCCTTACATTGGTGATCAGTGGGAAGAATGTTCCTTACATTGGTGATCAGTGAGAAGAATGTTCCTTACATTGGTGATCAGTGAGAAGAATGTTCCTTACATTGGTGATCAGTGGGAAGAATGTTCCTTACATTGGTGATCAGTGAGAAGAATGTTCCTTACATTGGTGATCAGTGGGAAGAATGTTCCTTACATTGGTGATCAGTGGGAAGAATGTCCCTTACATTGGTGATCAGTGAGAAGAATGTTCCTTACATTGGTGATCAGTGAGAAGAATGTTCCTTACATTGGTGATCAGTGGGAAGAATGTTCCTTACATTGGTGATCAGTGAGAAGAATGTCCCTTACATTGGTGATCAGTGAGAAGAATGTTCCTTACATTGGTGATCAGTGAGAAGAATGTTCCTTACATTGGTGATCAGTGGGAAGAATGTTCCTTACATTGGTGATCAGTGAGAAGAATGTTCCTTACATTGGTGATCAGTGGGAAGAATGTTCCTTACATTGGTGATCAGTGGGAAGAATGTTCCTTACATTGGTGATCAGTGAGAAGAATGTTCCTTACATTGGTGATCAGTGAGAAGAATGTTCCTTACATTGGTGATCAGTGGGAAGAATGTTCCTTACATTGGTGATCAGTGAGAAGAATGTTCCTTACATTGGTGATCAGTGGGAAGAATGTTCCTTACATTGGTGATCAGTGAGAAGAATGTTCCTTACATTGGTGATCAGTGAGAAGAATGTTCCTTACATTGGTGATCAGTGAGAAGAATGTTCCTTACATTGGTGATCAGTGGGAAGAATGTTCCTTACATTGGTGATCAGTGGGAAGAATGTTCCTTACATTGGTGATCAGTGAGAAGAATTGCCGGGTGTCATATTTTTTATTTTGGTGGTGAGAAGGTCATTGGGCAGCACAGACAGTTCCGTTGCAGAGTGGTGTTAATGAAGATGTTCTTTTATAAAGCTGGGCATTCAGCAGCAGGAATTTGGGTAGATTTGTTCATCGGGAAGCATTGTCTGTGTAGCTGGGCCGTCATAAGCTGCTCCGATTTTAAGGAAGCTTTAATTTAATCCCCGGAGGAGCCGGCGTGATTGGAGCTCACAAGCCTGGCTGAGCTGCCTAAGGTTTATCCGCGACTAAAGACACCTCCAGCACCGACTTTGTTCTGCTAATTATGATCCGGGAAGTCTCCGCTCACCTCTCTACCCCGGCAGATGGCAGCTGCTTCACTGCTGCTGAGACAGGGCCATGTGCTGAGCGGAGCTGCCTGAGACCCGCCGTCCTCTACTTATTATACATTTATATATCTCTGACATATACTGGAGCGCTGTACAGAGATCACTGAGCCAATCACATCAGTCTCTGTACAGAGGAGCTTACACTCTAATGTCCCCTCCCCCCCACATCACATCAGTCTCTGTACCAGAGGAGCTTACACTCTAATGTCCCCTCCCCCACATCACATCAGTCTCTGTACAGAGGAGCTTACACTCTAATGTCCCCTCCCCCCACATCACATCAGTCTCTGTACAGAGGAGCTTACACTCTAATGTCCCCTCCCCCCCCCACATCACATCGGTCTCTGTACAGAGGAGCTTACACTCTAATATCCCCTCTCCCACATCACATCAGTCTCTATACAGAGGAGCTTACACTCTAATGTCCCCTCCCCCCCACATCACATCAGTCTCTGTACCAGAGGAGCTTACACTCTAATGTCCCCTCCCCCACATCACATCAGTCTCTGTACCAGAGGAGCTTACACTCTAATGTCCCCTCCCCCCCACATCACATCAGTCTCTATACAGAGGAGCTTACACTCTAATGTCCCCTCCCCCCCACATCACATCAGTCTCTATACAGAGGAGCTTACACTCTAATGTCCCCTCCCCCCACATCACATCAGTCTCTGTACAGAGGAGCTTACACTCTAATGTCCCCTCCCCCACATCACATCAGTCTCTGTACAGAGGAGCTTACACTCTAATGTCCCCTCCCCCCCACATCACATCAGTCTCTGTACAGAGGAGCTTACACTCTAATGTCCCCTCCCCCCCACATCACATCAGTCTCTGTACAGAGGAGCTTACACTCTAATGTCCCCTCCCCCCCACATCACATCAGTCTCTGTACAGAGGAGCTTACACTCTAATGTCCCCTCCCCCACATCACATCAGTTTCTGTACAGAGGAGCTTACACTCTAATGTCCCCTCCCCCCCCACATCACATCAGTCTCTATACAGAGGAGCTTACACTCTAATGTCTCCTCCCCCCCACATCACATCAGTCTCTATACAGAGGAGCTTACACTCTAATGTCCCCTCCCCCCACATCACATCAGTCTCTGTACAGAGGAGCTTACACTCTAATGTCCCCTCCCCCACATCACATCAGTCTCTGTACAGAGGAGCTTACACTCTAATGTCCCCTCCCCCCACATCACATCAGTCTCTGTACCAGAGGAGCTTACACTCTAATGTAGTGATAGGCTATGATTCCATTTTCGTATCTCAGTGACACATTTTCTTTAGTAGAATTTGGCGATGTCCCCCCCCCCCCCCCCCATTACATTACATGGTAAAGAAGACAGAAGAATAGACATTATCTTTTTTATTACTTACTACTGACATCATCTTCCAGGAATTGCTCGGGGGTCCCGGGGGGGGGGGAAGGAGCTGGAGAACCAGCGTGTCCCTGGCGAGCCGAGCCGAGTGACAAGCCGCTACCCCCGGGCACATCAGATGCTGTTTGTACTACAATGGAGATGTGATGTTATTTGGGATTCTTCGCAGATAATCCTGATGGATTCTGGCAAGAAATTCCTCCACCCGTCTGTCTGTGAAAGGAAACCAGTATGGCGGGAGGAGTACCGGCCACATGGGAAAATGACGGTTGCCTGGCTGACTCCGGGGGAAGCTATGGGGATGTTTTATAAATTTTAAGGAATTTTTTAAGTTTATAAATTCAGAGGTTTTGTAGCACTACCCTTGGAGAACCCTCGGGATATTTTTTTTTTTGGGTCCTCCTGCTCTGCTCCGTTGATGATCCACCCATGTACCAGGACCCGAGGAATACCAACACACCTGGAGCTGCCGTTAGGGGTTTTATTAACAGGGGGAAACCCTACAAGGGGAGATGGGATGGTCATTAAGAGTAACGGCAATACAACAACATCTCAATTACTAGCACAGATGGGGACAATCCAAACACTGACCAACGCGTTTTGGAATCCAAGAGTGCTTCCTTCATTAGGATAAGAAAGAACATAAGGACATCTCCATATCAATCTGATGTCAATATAATATCCCCTCCTTCGGGTAAAATTCAAAACCAAATAGCCAATAGCATTAGAAGTATAAAAAATAATAAACTTCAGACACATATGAGAACACAACTGAACCATTCCATTTCAGCTCATCAACTGGGTAATTCAAATAATTAAATATAATAATAATAATTGTAATTTAAATAACACATTCTGGTCAACATATGGACCTAATGAGAATAAATATATAAAAAATAATAAAATATTTCCAAAAAACGATATGTGTAGATGTGTAGCCATGCGTTATACAATCTTGTTGTACAATTGCTGAACAATGAAAAATAATAATAATAGTTATTATTATTATTATAACTATTATTTATATTAAAAGAATACATTCTGGTGAATATACGGACCTAATGAGAATAAAAATATATAAAAATAAGCAAAGTATATCCAAAAAACGGATATGAGCCACAGGGCCTTCTTTAATATTGATTGGACCCTGGGCAAACATTTTCTTGGGCCTTCCCGAATCCACTTGCCAACTATTTTCACTGTAGGCTCAAGGGGCTGCTGCTATGGGCCCCACAACAATGACTGGGGAGGGCAGCCGCCCCTTTTGCCCTGCCCTAAAGACAGCCCTGATGAGCCATACACTATACAATGTGATTGTACAATCACTGAACAATCCCCCCCCAGCCTTTCCAACCTCATGCATTCTGAGGATAAACCCAAACAACCCGATCTATTAGTGTTGGATCCAAAGGAGACCGTACAACCACAGACCAATGGCAGATAATAACACAATGACAAAAGACTCATGGATTGAGCAACCTATCCATGAGTCCCATTTCCTGACTAGCCATTGGCCAGTGGTAGTACATATTGTCTTGCCATCGTTGGGGCCCTTCATTTTTGGTGGTGCACTAACTCTCAATGGAGAGGCTTGTAATCCACAGGCAGATGAATTGTTCCAGTCCCTGCAAGGCAGAACTACTTTCTTAGAACTCCAATATAGCAGCACGAGATGAGCAACACATCCAGGTAGCCAATAGGCTTCCTATAACTCCGACACCCTGGAGAAGTCCTCTCAGGCACAGTCTGTTCTGCTGATGGCCGCTCCCACACTCAGGATGGATAAAGATTGAAAGTAGGTGAGTGAGTGAGTGAATAACTTGTATAGCGCTGCAAATGCGAACTGAATCGCCTTAAGGCGCTTTGCCTCCATGGACGTCCTAATCCTTCAGAAGAGGTGGGTCTTAAGTTTTTTCCTGAAGAACTGATGGTTTTCTTCCATGCGGATGTCCGTGGGTAGGGCGTTCCATAGCCGTGGTCCTTGGACTGCAAATCTTCGTTCTCCCTTCGATTTGTAGCGGGACTTGGGGATATGGAGGAGGTTTTGGTTGGTAGATCGTAGAATGCGATTGGGGGTGTGGTGTTTTATTTTCTCGCATAAATATTGAGGAGCGTTTCCTGCACTTGTGGGTGAGGCAGAGGGTCTTGAATGTGACCCGATCCTTTACGCTTAGCCAATGCAGGGTCCTCAGTGAAGGGCTGATGGATTCCCAAGGTTTTTTCCCTGTTACCAGTCTGGCTGCCGTGTTCTGGACGATTTGTAGGCATGAAATCTGGTATTTAGGAAGTCCTATGTAGAGGGAGTTTGCGTAGTCGAGTTGGGAGTTGATGATTGCTCCAACTACTACTGCTGTGTTCTCTTCCGGGATGAAGGGGATGAGTCTACGCAGCAGGCGGAGGAGATGGTGCGATCCGCTGACTACTGATCCTATTTGTGCATCCATCGACATCTCTGCGTTAAAGATGACGCAGAGACTTTTGACTTTGGTGCTCGGGGTAATGGTCTGTCCAAGAATGGTGGGTGGTGTCCAAGAAGTCTTGGTTTTTGTTTTTCGGTTTGCGTGGAGGAGAAGTAGTTCTGTTTTGGATCCATTGAGTTTGAGGGAACTCTCAGTCATCCAATCATCGATCAATGTGAGACAATTTTCCAGTCCGCGATATTGGTCTTCTTTTCCGTTGATACGAAAGTAGAGTTGGGTGTCGTCAGCGTATGAGTGGTAGCACAGGTCCTGTTTGCTGATGATTTTAAGGAGTGGGCGGAGGTAGATATTGAAGAGCACGGGTGAAAGGGGTGATCCTTGAGGGACTCCGCAAGAAATTGCGCGAGTTTCAGAGGTGAAGACTCCTAGTTTCACTGTCTGGGAGCGATTTTCTAGAAAGGATGCGAACCATGATAGGTCAGAGTCTGCGACTCCTGCTACTTCTTTAAAGTGGATGAGTAAAGTTTTGTGGTCTACTGTGTCAAATGCTGCACTGAGATCCAGCAGCACCAGGAGACACAATTCTCCATCATCTGCGGCTTCGAGGGCGTCATCCCATATTTTCAGAAGAGCTGTTTCTGTGCCATGGCCTGGGCGGAAGCCTGATTGTAGTGGATCCAAAAGTTTGTGGGAGTCCAAATGAAGTTGTAGTTGTTGAACTACTGCTTTCTCCATGATCTTTGAGATGGTGTTGAGACTTGTTACCGGTCTGCGGTAGTTTGGGTCTTTTGGGTTGAGGTTGGGCTTCCTTAGGAGGGGTTTGATTATGCCTTGCTTGAGGGAGATTGGAACAATACCTTCTTTGAACGATTGATTTACGAGATGTGTTATGGTGGGGGCCAAAATGTCGGTACAATTCTTCAGGAGTTTTGTAGAAATTATGTCATTTGGTGATGTGCTGTCTCGCAGACTTTTGATGATGTTTTTGGTGGTGTCGATGGTGATCGGGACCAGCGAAAATGTTATCGATTTAAAAATATTTGTATTGATTTCCTCTTCTTGTTTAGGTCACAACTACTTAGTGGAATCCAGTGAAATGTACCTTGCTGAGCTTTGGCAACTTTATATTTGGGCAGGGGCGGGGGAAAGGGGAAACTCCAAATTAATGGCCATTTGGGGGGGGTCGGGGGTGGAAGTCAACTCAATGTTAATAGCCTTGGCTTTGGAATGGGATGTCCAACAAGCTCATTGAGGTGTGATGGTCAGTTGCTCACAGTTGATATTCAATAACAAGTACAGATAATCCACATGGCTTTGGGCCTAACTTTCTTTGGGAGGGGGGGGGGGCACTCCATATTAATGGCACTTTTTGGCAGACAACTCCAAAAAAGTGGCCATTTTGGGGGGCTAAGGAAATCAAATTCATATTAATGGCCTCAGTTTTGGAATGAGATGTCCAACAAGCTCCTGGAGGTGTGATGGTCAGTTGCCCACAGAGCTTTGACTATATAGCACATTAAAGGGTCAGATGGATCTCAGTTGATATTCAACAACAATTGTAAATAATCCACATGGCTTTGGGGACAACCTTTCTTTGGGGTGAGGGGAGAACTTACATTAATGTCCATTTTTGGTGTGGGGGGGTATGGAGGTCAACTCTATACTGATGGCCTTGGCTTTGGAATGGGATGTCTAACAAGCTCATTGAGGTGTGATGGTCAGTTGCCCACAGTTGATATTAAATAACAAATTCAGATAATCCACATGGCTTTGGGTCCAAATTTCTTTGAGGGAGGGGGCACTCCATATTAATGGCACTTTTTGGCAGACAACTCCATAAAAGTGGCCATTTTGGGGGGGCTAAGGAAATCAACTCTATACTGATGGCCTCGGCTTTGGAATGGGATGTTAACAAGCTCTTGAAGGTGTGATGGTCAGTTGTCCACAGAGCTTTGGTCATATAGCGTATTAAAGGGTCAGATCGATCTCAGGTTCATATTCAACAACAAATGCAGATAATCCCCAACAACGTAAAATACCGGTGGCAATGAGCCCGTCCCTGATTGGTTTTGGGACAAACCTTTCTTTGGGGTGGGGGGAGAACTTTACATTAATGTCCATTTTGGGCTGGGGGGAGTATGGAGGTCAACTCTATACTAATGGCTTTGGCTTTGGAATGGGATGCCCAACAAGCTCCTGGAGTTGTGATGGTGAGTTGTCCACAGAGCTTTGGCAAAATAGTGTATGATTGGGTCAGCTCGATCTCAGTTGATATTCAACAACAATAGTTAGTGAAGATCTAATTAATTTAATTTAAATATTTTATGTTATGTATTATTTACTTATAGAATATTTTTATGTAAATTGTATTTATCTGTATCCTTGCATAAATAACCAAAGTATGTATTTATTATTATGCAACCAATAAATATTATTGACAAGGATATTCAACAACAAATGCAGATAATTCACATGGCTTTGGGCCAACCTATCTTGGTGAGGGGGCAACTCCATATTAATGGCAATTTTGGGGGTGGGGGTTGTGGAGGTCAATTCCTTATGTGGCTTTGGAATGGGATGTGCACCAAGCTCCTGGAGGTGTGATGGTGAGTTGTCCACAGAGCTTTGCTTATATAGCGTATTAAATGGTCAGATCGATCTCAGTTCATATTCAACAACAAATGCAGATAATTCCCAACAACTTAAAATACCGGTGGCAATGAGCCTGTCCCTGATTGGTTTTGGGCCAACCTTTCTCTGGGGTGGGGGGAGAGCTTTACATTAATGTCCATTTTGGGCTGGAGGAGTATGGAGGTCAACTGTATACTGATGGCCTTGGCTTTGGAATGGGATGTCCAACAAGCTCCTGGAGTTGTGATGGTGAGTTGTCCACAGAGCTTTGGCAAAATAGTGTATTATTGGGTCAGCTCGATCTCAGTTGATATTCAACAACAAATGCAGATAATCCACATGGCTTTGGGCCAACCTTTCTTGGTGAGGAGGCAACTCCATATTAATGGCTAATTTGAGGGGGCATCTCCATAATAATGGCCATTTTGGGGGTGGGGGTTGTGGAGGTCAATTCCATATTAATGGCCATGGCTTTGGAATGGGATGTCCACCAAGCTCCTGGAGGTGTGATGGTGAGTTGTCCACAGAGCTTTGCTCATATAGCGTATTAAAGGGTCAGATCGATCTCAGTTCAAATTCAACAACAAAAGCAGATGATCCACAACAACTTAAAATACCGGTGGCAATGAGCCCATCCCTGATTGGTCACACTGGGTCGTGTGCCGTTTTTGCCCTTTTGTTTTCATACCTGACCTCCATAGAGACATCTGTCCACATACCATCCAGTGGATTATCCATGAACTCTGTTGTGTCTGGATGAAGTGTTGCATTGATCCCTGGAGTATCAGATCCTTCGGCCTTTCCATTGTTAAACTGCAAAGCCGTTCGTTGTCTTTGTAGAAGTGAGAGATCTGGATTCTTCTATTATGGTGACAAATGATGATTTTATCCCTTCTCCTGCTGAGCGACTGGCTGATTGGTGCCTTTGGCAGCTGTCGCTGCTTTGCAGGGAATCGCAGATGGTTGGGGCAAACGGCTCTGTGGCACGTATGAGCAGTCATAAAGACCCCTGCCCCCGGGCATTGCCAGAGGCTAGGCTGTAGCTGTCCCAGTTCTGAAAGCAGGTAGGCCATTAGAGGAGAGCCAATGTCAAAGCCGGTAGACCAAGAGAGGACCTGCCAAATGTCAAAGAAGCGCTGGGTGTCCCATGACCTCTCAGCACGGCGTAAGAGACGCAGGCACAGAACTGATAGAAGGTGGCAGAGGGCAGGTCCTAGCAGGTGTGAGGGACATATGTTTTCCCATGGCGACAACACAGAAATGAACATCAGGACTTCACATGCAAGATCCTTCTGTACGGTGAAGAGTGTCACTCAGTAACCCACAGCAGCCAATCAGGACACATCTTGGCTAAAGTTTGATTGGTGAATTTCGATTGGTAGAAATTAATCAAGAAATGTGCTTCTCCCTATAAAAAAAAAGTTTAAACAATAAATAAACAATAAAATTCCATATTAATGGCCATGGCTTTGGAATGGGATGTCCACCAAGCTCCTGGAGGTGTTAATGTATGGAAACCGTCAAACATAGCGTACGTTTGCTTGCTAGTTATCTGAAGCTGAAGGTGTACTTTAACCCTTCCACTGCCAGAGCCATTTTTTTTTCCTTTTTGTTTTTTTTTGCACACATGCTTAGGCCTGAGGATTAGTTAAATCCCCCCAAACAATTAAATATTTTCCTAAAAACAGAGACCATGGAGAATAAATATGGCGGTAGTTCCAATTTTTTTTATGCCACACATAATTTGCGCAACGGTTTATCAAACACAACATCTCAGTAAAAAAAAAACACACTAATGCCTCGTACACGCGACCGCTTTTCCCGGCAGGAAAACTGCCATGAGAGCTTTTGGCCGGGAATCCTGGGCCGTGTGTATGCTCCATCGCAGTTTTCCCGACAGGAAAACCGCCGGGAGTCCCGGCGGGAAAAATTAGAACATGTTTTCTTTTTTCCCACCGGGATTCCCGGCGGTTTTTAACCCAGCAGTTTTCCTACGGGAATAACACTGCGGTGGAGCATACACACGGCCGGGATTCCCGGACAAAGCTCTCACCGCAGATTTCCCCACGGGAAAACCTCTCGTGTGTACGGGGGGGGGGAAGTTACCGAGCAGGTTCTCGGTTTTCCCCTCGGGATTCCCGGCGGTTTTTAACCCAGCAGTTTTCCTACGGGAATAACACTGCGGTGGAGCATACACACGGCCGGGATTCCCGGACAAAGCTCTCACCGCAGATTTTCCCACGGGAAAACCTCTCGTGTGTACGGGGGGGGGGGAAGTTACCGAGCAGGTTCTCAGTTTTGCCCTCGGGATTCCCGGCGGACTTTTTACCGCCGGGAATCCCGGTCGTGTGTACGCGGCATAAAGCTCATTTTAGAGCACACAAACCCAATACATTACTTATTTCTTGGAAAAATATAAAAAATTGGGGTTTGCGCCGAGCAATTAGATACCCAACATGTCAAGGCTTAGAAGTGCACACGCCCATGAAACATCAACAAACCTCAGAACCCTAAACTTTCCATAGGCAAAACTTTAAAAAGCCTCTAATGGTCTGCTTAGTGTCAACCGTGAATAATGGGGGGGGAGGGGGAGAATTATTGATCTGACCCCCCATCCTGACTCGGTTTGTCAGGATGGGGAGGGCTAAAAAAAAAAATGATCTTTTGGGTGTTGTAAAATGTACCCAACATATAACACTTTTCTTAATTATACCATATTGGGGTCCCCTATGTGATACAAATTTGTTGTGACGGCTTCTCCTTGAAGAGGAACTTCACCCCCCCCCATTTTCTTTTTTCCTGCTTACCTGATGCTGGGTTGTCCTCAATTCCCACCCAGCGGATCCAGTGTTGTCCTGCTGAGATCCTCTTCTCTGCTGCCATCACCTGGGTATTTCTTCCGTGATGTCATCAGGAGGCTGCCGTCTTTTGCGGGTTCAGGCAGCTGCCTCCTGAGGCCCGCCCCCTCCCCCCACACTTCCTTTTATGAATGGAAGACTATGCCTCCTGGGATATGTGACGTGCATATTCCAGGAGATGCCGGGAGCATTGCACGTCATTCTTGCCTAGGCGAGAATGGGGGTTGGGGGGCGAGGGTCGAAACCTGTAAACTGTAAAATAAAAAAAACTGGTATATTTATGTAGCAGGGTGGGGGAGGGTTGAAGAGGAGGAATGTTTACTTTCAGGGTGAAGATCTGCTTTAATGAGACATCATCAGGGGTCTATTCGATGAGGTGTCATCCAGTTCCGGGACAAGGTCATCCAGTGCCCAGAGCAAAGAGGCCAAAATCCCCCCCCCCCCCCTGTTCATGATGTGCAAGCTTAGGGGATCCACGACCATCAGTCATTTGCTTGTCAAAATCACTGCCCCATCACCATTCCAGTCAACCTTGTAACAGAAGAAAAGCTCCCCCGCAGTAAACCATTGCACTCGGGGCAGCTGCCCCTCCTGTCCACCCCTTGTCCTGATCCTAGTCTCACTTAGGCCCCTTTCACACTTGTACGACCTGTCCTGTGGCTGGGGACTGCAAAGTCACATGACAAGTCGTACCCCATGATTTCCAATGAGTACCGTTCATATCCGTGCGACGTCAACTTCAGAGAAGTCCCTGCACTACTTTGGTCTGACTTTGATGCGACTTGGGTTCCATAGACCTCAAGATTACACCAGCATTGCTTCAAGTTGCGCCAAAGTCACGCAGCAAAGTCTCGTGACCTTCAGGTCGTACTTGTGTGAAAGGGGCCTTAACCTCCATTAATAGCCTTCTTCCTAGCCCATAGTAGCTGGGTTAAGTGACAGCCGAACCTGGAACGGATGTAATACAAGTTGCTTCCAGGTTCTTTCTAGATGTGGAGATCAGTGAAAGGATGTTTGCTGGTCTCCCTCCTTTCTACCCTGTGGCACCCTTCAGTCCAGTCATGGGACAGAGGAGTCTGGAAAACATGGTGGGGGACTGGGGGGGCTGTACTGGGGTGTAGAGAAGCCACCAGGTGGCTGTATATCTACTTGATTGCTTCCACCTGACAGCCAACAGTCAGTATATATACAGTATCTGACAGAAGTAAGTACACCCCTTACATTTGTGTAACTCTTTTCATGTGACAACACTGAAGAAATGACACTTTGCTACAATGTAATGTAGTGAGTGTACACAGGGGGAGGAGTGTACACAGGGGGAGGAGTGTACAGCTTGTATAACGGTGTAAATTTCCTCTCCCCTCAAAATAACTCAACACACAGCCATTAATGTCTAAACCGCTGGCAACAAAAGTGAGGACACCCCTAAGTGAAAATGTCTAAATTGGGCCCAAAGTGTCAATATTTTGTGTGGCCACCATTATTTTCCAGCACTGCCTTAACCCTCTTGGGCATGGAGGTCACCAGAGCTTCACAGGTTGGCACTGGAGTCCTCTTCCCCTCCTCCATGACGACATCACGGAGCTGGTGGATGTTGGAGACCTTGCGCTCCTCCACCTTCCGTTTGAGGATGTCCCACAGATGCTCAATAGGGTTTAGGTCTGGAGACATGCTTGGCCAGTCCATCACCTTCACCCTCAGCTTCTTTAGCAAGGCAGTGGTGGTCTTGGAGGTGTGTTTGGGGTGGTTATCTTGTTGGAATACTACCCTGCGGCCCAGTCTCTGAAGGGAGGGGATCATGCTCTGCTTCAGTATGTCACAGTACATGTTGGCATTCATGGTCCCCTCAATGATCTGTAGCCCCCCAGTGCCGGCAGCACTCATGTAGCCCCAGACCATGACACTCCCACCACCATGCCTGACTGTAGGGAAGACACACTTGTCTTTGTCCTCCTCACCTGGTTGCCGCCACACACGCTTGTCACCATCTGACACCAAATACGTTTATCTTGGTCTCATCAGACCACAGGACATGGTTCCAGTAATCCATGTCCTTAGTCTGCTTGTCTTCAGCAAACTGTTTGCGGCTCTTTCTTGTGCATCATCTTTAGAAGAGGCTTCCTTCTGGGACGACAGCCATGCAGAACAATTTGATGCAGTGTGCGGCGTATAGTCTGAGCACTGATAGGCTGACCCCTCCCCCACCCCTTCACCCTCTGCAGCAATGCTGGCAGCACTCATACGTCTATTTCCCAAAGACAACCTCTGGATATGACGCTGAGCACGTGACCTCAACTTCTTTGGTGGGCCATGGCGAGGTCTGTTCTGAGGGGAACCTGTCCTGTTATACCGCTGGATGGTCTTGGCCATGTGCTGCAGCTCAGTTTCAGGGTCTTGGCAATCTTCTTATAGCCTCGGCCATCTTTATGTAGAGCAACAATTCTTTTCTTCAGATCCTCAGAGAGTTCTTTGCCATGAGGTGCCGTGTTGTACCTCCAGTGACCAGTATGAGAGAGTGAGAGCGATAACACCAAATTTATCACACCTGCTCCCCATTCACACCTGAGACCTTGTAACACTAACAAGTCACATGACACCGGGGAGGGAAAATGGCTAATTGGGCCCAATTTGGACATTTTCACTTAGGGGTGTACTGACTTTTGTTGCCAGCGGTTTAGACATTAATGGCTGTGTGTTGAGTTATTTTGAGGGGACAGGACGTTTACACTGTTATACAAGCTGTACACTCCTCCCCCTGTGTACACTCCTCCCCCCTGTGTACACTCCTCCCCCTGTGTACACTCACTACTTTACATTGTAGCAAAGTGTCATTTCTTCAGTGTTGTCACATGAAAAGATAGAAGAAAAGATTTACACAAATGTGACTGAGGGGTGTACTTACTTTTGTGAGATACTGTGTATATTTTAATACCTTTTAGCGGGGATAATCCGCGGCGGAGGGAGGGGATGTAAATTGGCGAGGATAAGTGCTACTTCTGCTGTCTCTGTACTTTCGCTGAATGCTAAGAGAGGGACATTGTGCCCTTTGGAAGTAAAAACACAAAGCGTCCCCCTGGGAGGGTAACAATAGATGCTGAACCTGTGTAACCCGCTTGCCAGCAAAGCCACTTCCCAGCAACAACATTAAACAGTCAATGCGGAGGGTTTACCAGCCGGAATATTTACCAGTCATCCTCCCTCAGCAGTTCTGCACCTCGCCTGTGCAAGACACAAAGACAAGACTACAGAGCCCCATCCCTTCAATGCAGCAACCCGGAGATCAGCACAGACATCCCTTCAAGGGAAATCAATCAGAGAATGAGGAACGCCGCTTCGGGAAACACTGCGACTGCGCAACGCAGAACATTCCGCGCCGTGATCCATCGCAGCCAGACGCAACAATCCTCGCCATGTGCCTCGCAGGAGGGAGTGCCGGATCTTCTCACTGTGCGTCCTGCCAGACCACAGAGAACCTGCAGTGAGCAGAGCCGGCATACTCACCTGGCTCAGACATCGGTCTTCCCTGAACAGCGATGATTACAGAGAATTCCGTATATACTCGAGTATAAGCCGAGTTTTTCAGCCCTTTTTTTTTAGGGCCGAAAATACCCCCCTCGGCTTATACTCGAGTCAGTACCTGAATTCTTGCCAGGCGTCCATTTTTTTAAAAGTCGCGGCTTCCTCCTGGTGTTCCGTTCCGTGATAGGCATTCGACACTGTGTTCCGCCTATCAGAGAGGCCCTCTCATCCTCGGACAGTTTCCCAGGAGACACTGTGTTCCGCCTATCACGGAGGTCCTCTCATCCTCGGACTCAGATTCCCAGCAGACACTGTGTTCAGTGTTCCGCCAATCGCGGACGTCCTCTTGTCCGAGGATGAAAGAATGTCCGTGATTGGCGGAACACTGAACACAGTGTCTGCTGGGAATCTGAGTCCGAGGATGAGAGGACCTCCGTGATAGGCGGAACACAGTGTCTCCTGGGAAACTGTCCGAGGATGAGAGGGCCTCTCTGATAGGCGGAACACAGTGTCGAATGCCTATCACGGAACGGAATGCCAGGAGAAAGCCGTGACTTTTAAAAAATGGATGCCTGTCAAGAATGCAGGTACTCGGGCACAGTGAGACTGCAATGGGCACAGTGAGTACCGTATGGCACACAGTGAGACTGCAATGGGCACTGTGAGTACCATATGGCACACAGTGAGACTGCAATGGGCACAGTGAGTACCGTATGGCACACAGTGAGACTGCAATGGGCACAGTGAGGTATGGCACAGTGAGATTGCAATGGGCACAGTGAGGTATGGCACAGTGAGACTGCAATGGGCACAGTGAGGTATGGCACAGTGAGACTGCAATGGGCACAGTGAGTACCGTATGGCACAGTGAGACTGCAATGGGCACAGTGAGTACCATATGGCACACAGTGAGACTGCAATGGGCACAGTGAGTACCATATGGCACACAGTGAGACTGCAATGGGCACAGTGAGGTATGGCACAGTGAGACTGCAATGGGCACAGAGAGTACCGTATGGCACAGTGAGACTGCAATGGGCACAGTGAGGTATGGCACAGTGAGACTGTAATGGGCACAGAGAGTACCGTATGGCACAGTGAGACTGCAATGGGCACAGTGAGTACCGTATGGCACACAGTGAGACTGCAATGGGCACAGTGAGTACCGTATGGCACAGTGAGACTGCAATGGGCACAGTGAGTACCGTATGACACACAGTGAGACTGCAATGGGCACAGTGAGTACTGTATGGCACAGTGAGACTGCAATGGGCACAGTGAGGTATGACACAGTGAGACTGCAATGGGCACAGTGAGGTTGCAATGGGTACAGTGAGGTATGGCACAGTGAGACTGCAATGGGCACAGTGAGTACCGTATGGCACACAGTGAGACTGCAATGGGCACAGTGAGGTATGGCACAGTGAGACTGCAATGAGCACAGTGAGGTATGGCACAGTGAGACTGCAATGGGCACAGTGAGTACCGTATGGCACAGTGAGACTGCAATGGGCACAGTGAGTACTGTATGGCACAGTGAGACTTCAATGGGCACAGTGAGTACCGTATGGCACACAGTGAGACTGCAATGGGCACAGTGAGTACCGTATGGCACAGTGAGACTGCAATGGGCACAGTGAGTACCGTATGGCACAGTGAGACTGCAATGGGCACAGTGAGTAGCGTATGGCACAGTGAGACTGCAATGGGCACAGTGAGTACCGTATGGCACACAGTGAGACTGCAATGGGCACAGTGAGTACCGTATGGCACAGTGAGACTGCAATGGGCACAGTGAGTACCGTATGGCACAGTGAGACTGCAATGGGCACAGTGAGTACCGTATGGCACAGTGAGACTGCAGTGGGCACAGTGAGTACCGTATGGCACAGTGAGACTGCAATGGGCACAGTGAGTACCGTATGGCACAGTGAGACTGCAATGGGCACAGTGAGTACCGTATGGCACACAGTGAGACTACAATGGGCACAGTGAGTACCGTATGGCACAGTGAGACTGCAATGGGCACAGTGAGTACCGTATGGCACAGTGAGACTGCAATGGGCACAGTGAGTACCGTATGGCACACAGTGAGACTGCAATGGGCACAGTGAGGTATGGCACAGTGAGACTGCAATGGGTATAGTGAAGCTGCAAATGGGCATTGTTCACCCTCTTTTCCGCTTACAGTAGCTGCTGCATTCTCACCCTAGGCTTATACTCAAGTCAATACATTTTCCCAGTTTTTTGTGGTAAAATTAGGTGCCTCGGCTTATATTCGGGTCTGCTTATACTCGAGTATATACGGCTATTGATGTCTGTGTAAAATTCCCAAATCCTCCAAAGGTTTCTGTGCTCATTGGGCTGCTTAGGAAAAATAAATAAAAGGGATCTTACATTGTATTTAAAATGTTTTTTTTTTTTTCTTTATTGTGTGCATACTTGATTATTATTTGTGCGCTATGACTTCATATTTTTTCATTTTCCTCTTTCTCTTGCTTTAAAAAAATAAAACAAACACCTGAAAGTGATTGTGAAGTCTTGTTTAAAAAATAAATAAAAAAAATAACAATCATGTTTTACTTCCCTCCTCTGTAATGGATTTGCACAGAGCAGCCCGGATCCTCCTCTTCTTGGGTCCCTCTTCGTTGCTCCTGGCCCCTCCCTCCTGACGAGTGACCCCGCAGCAAGGAGCTTGCTATGGGGGGCACCCGGGACAAGTCAAAGCTCTGTTGCCTCGTGCACACGACCGGTTTTCCCGTCGGAAAAACTGCGATGAGAGCTTTTGGCCCGGGAATTTCGTATGCTCCATCGCAGTTTTTCCGACGGGAAAACTGCCGGGAAAAAAAAAGAGAGAGCAGGATCTCTTTTTTCCCGTCAGGAAAAAATCCTAGCGGGAAAACCACAATTTGACGCATGTTCGATAGAACTTCATTTTGTCGGCTCGTCGTAGTCTTTTACGTCACCACGTTCTTGGCAGCCAAAAGTTCACCGGACTTTTGTGTGACCGTGTATATGCAAGGCAGGCTTGAGAGGAATTCCGTCGGGGAAACCATTGTTTTTTTTTTTTCGATGGGAAAACCGGTCGTGTGTAGTGGGCCTGTGTGTCCATTCAGACACGGAGCCCCGACCCGGCCCTGCCCCCTCTCTGCCCTGATTGGCTAACTGACTTTGATTGACAGCTGCGGGAGCTAATGGTGCCGCTGCTGTGTCTCAGCCAATCAGGGAGAGAGTCCCGGATGGGTAAGACACTTGTGGACATCGCTGGAGAGAGAGAGGGGGGCTCAGGTAATTATTAGGGGGGCTGCTGCACACAGAAGTTTTTTTTATCTTAATGCATAGAATGCACCTTCTGCCTTTACAACCCCCTTAAAGTGATAGTAAACTCCATTTAAAGTAAATTGCACCTACAGGTAGGCTTACAATAAGACTTACCTGTAGGTACAATGAATATCTCCTAAACGTGCACCATTTTACATGGGTGCTCAAGCAGTGGCCCTCCAGCTGTTATAAAACTACAAGTCCTATCATGCCTCAGCAGGGCCCGGACAAGAGGTGGGCAGGAGGGGCGGCTGCCCTGGGCGCAATGGTTTATTGCAGGAATGTGGGCGCCCTGACCCCAATCCTAAGGGTTGGGAGAGGCGCAGTTTGGCATCTTTGCCCTGGGCGCTGGGTGGCCTTGTCCCGGCACTGGGCCTCTGCCTTTGGGAGTCATGCTTGTAACATGTCAGCCTTGCAATGCATCATGGGACTAGTAGTTCCATCAGAGCTGGAGGCCCACAGATTGAGCACCCATGGTTTAGGAGCTACTCACAATTTCAGCAGCCAGTGATGTCACCAGCACATGCGCACTATGCTCGGTATGAGAGCGCACTGAGTGAGGAACGGGCTGCAATTGCGGCTCCCGTGCGCATGCGCAGCAGTGACATCATCCCGGCAGGGCCATTCAAACGACTGGAAGGAAGACGGAAGCTCTGGCAGTGGTGACAGCATAGTACTGGAGGGCTTGAAAGGTAAGGCTGTCATAATAATGTGCCAGTAAGTGGTGCAGTCACCCAATGGATGGGATTCAGCACCCTGGACAGAGCCCATTGCCGAGCCGTCCTTTCCCTTCCTCAGCATTTCATTATTTTCCAATGTACTGGCTGCACCCTTATCAGAATCCACTGCAATCCTCCAATGTACTGAAACCTCAGCGCTCCTGTTACCTGGATACCAAATACAAAGATCAGCGCCATCCCATAAGAGACAATTACTACTGGGACCCGGGACACAAATATAGGTAGACCTGACTGCCATTGACTTATAATAAATGGGTTTACTTTTGATACCATCATTAAATTGACTTCCATTCCTTTTCCCTTTTTTTCCTTTTTCTTTCCTTTCCTCTCCTCTTCTTTTTCCTTTCCTTTCTCTTTTTCTTTTCTTTCCTTTCCTTTTCCCTTTTTTTTTTCTTTTCTTTTTCCTTTCCTCTTCCTTCTTTTCCCTTTTTCTTTCCTTTCCTCTTCTTTTTTCTTTTTATTTCCTCTTCTTTTTCCCTTCCTTTCTCTTTTTTCTTTTCTTTCCTTTCCTTTTCCCTTTTTTTCCTTTTTCTTTTCTTCTTCCTTCCTTTCCCTTTTTCTTTCCTTTCCTCTTCTTTTTCCTTTCTCTTTTTATTTTATTTCCTTTTTCCTTTCCTTTTCCCTTTTCTTCTTTTTCTTTTTCCTTTCCTCTTCCTTCATTTCCCTTTTTCTTTTCCTTTCCTCTTCTTTTTCCCTTCTCTTTTTATTTTATTTCCTTTCCTTTTTCCTTTACTTTTTCCTTTTTCCATTTTCCTTTCCCTTTTTTCTTTTCCTTTCCTTTCCTCTTCTTTCCTTTTCTTTTTCCTTTCATTTCCTCTTCCCTTTTTCCCTTTCCCTTTTGCTCTTCCTTTCCTCTTACTTTCCCTTTCCTTTCCTCTCCTTTTCCTTTTCCTACAGAGCCCATTGCAGAGCCGTGCTTTCCCTTCCTCAGCATTTCATTATTCTGCAATGTACTGGCTGCACCCTTATCAGAATCCACTGCAATCCTCCAATGTACTGAAACCTCAGCGCTCCTGTTACCTGGATACCAAATACAAAGATCAGCGCCATCCCATAAGAGGCAATTACTACCGGGACCCGGGACACAAATATAGGTAGACTTGACTGCCATTGACTTATAATAAATGGGTTTACTTTTGATACCATCATTAAATTGACTTCCTTTCCTTTTCCCTTTTCTTTTCCTTTTTCCTTTCCTCTTCTTCTTCCTTTCCCGTTTCCTTTCCTCTTCTTTTTTCTTTCCTTTTCTCTTCTTTCCTTTCCCGTTTCCTTTCCTCTTCTTTTTCCTTTCCTTTTCTCTTCTTTCCTTTCCCATTTCCTTTCCTCTTCTTTTTCCTTTCCTTTCTTTTCTCCTTTCTTTTCCTTTTTCCTTTCCTTTCCTTTCCTTTTTCCTTTCCTTTCCTTTCCTTCCTTCCTTTCTCCCTTTTCCTTTCCTTTCTCCTTTTTCCTTTCTTTTCCTTGCCTTTTTCTTTCACCTTGGCCAGGGTTTTGGGGAAGAGGCCCTTGTCCCAAGGCACCTGCCCCCGCCCCCCATGTTGAGGGCATGTGGCCTGGCATGGTTCAGAATTGGGGGCTGCCCTCACCCCCGACCTCATGTTTTAATTTGACGTATTAATCGCCTATGGATTTTTTTGGGGGGTTTAGGTTAGACATCCGAACTTCTTTGAAGCGCGCCAAACGCTGTTCAAACTGAACCCAGGATAGTACGGCTCAGCACTACGCTGTACATGCGTGTCCATGGCGGCTGAGGCTCCTGTGCTGGGAGGGCTTCCAAGGTAAGTCGTAATGTACAATCACGCTGTGCATAGAAGGTCGCTTGTGTTTTTTTTTTTTTTCTTTCTCTGTTCTGTTCACCAGCCATGATTCCAGTTGAAGTCGAGCCACTAAGGTAAAGCTTCTCTCACGCCCCAATAACTCGCATTCACCATGAAGATCAAGTAAAGTGCAGCAACTCCTCCGATGGACAAAGCAGAGCCCAGAAGACCCCTGCAGCGTCTCCGACTGAAAGGATCCTCTCAGGCAGCAGGAAATGTGAAGAGCTCGGAAGATCTTTGTCTATGGAGAGGTTCTGCTGATGACGCCGCTGTTGTCACTGATGGTTTGTCTCCCGCAGATTGATCCGGTTATGAATAATTTGCCTTCCGTCTGCAGATCTGGAAGTCCTGAATTTGCACTTTTTGTACCGCGTCTCATCGCACATGAACAACGCTTGTTGGTATTTATCTAGAAATTAGGGCTGTTAATGATTAAAATTTTCGTGTTCGATTAATCGATTTTTTTTTTAATCGATTAATCGACTAATTTCGATGAATTATAACGCACATACAGATCCAACTACTTTTAGCTGATCTCCCTGCAGGCCGATTCCCAGTGCTGCTCCCAACCACTGGAAAAATGGATAGCAGGATACAAAAAACACACAAAGGCAGCGCTCGATGGGAATAGCATTAAAACTTTTATAGTCTTCAAGTAGGTAACAAAATAAATATTGCACTGGAGATAAAATCGATGTAGCTACATAAACTGTAAAAATGGTGCGAGTAATACCGAACGGCAGCAAAAACAGTCATAAAAACATGTAGATAAGTATGATACTGGTATAAAAATGTGTACAACGACACCACTGCTGAATCCAGATGAGGAGGGGCTAACATCAGTCCGTCGGCATGTAGATGTCCCGTGAAGGGAACTATCAACTCCCAGTGGATGGCTGTAGAGATTTCGTTGACGAATTTGGTTTGGGGATTGGGAGAAACGCTCAGACTGGTACTGGTAGTCGATGGGAGATTCAGAATTGGACAAAATAAGAATGTTCATTAATATCGTTTTATTATTGTCATAATAATTACGATTATTTGTTATGATGAAACTAAAAACCCAGGAAGTCATCACAGCACAGGGATGATGGGAGCCCCTCATAATGAGCACAGCACAGGGATGGAGGGAGCCCCTCATAATGAGCACAGCACAGGGATGGAGGGAGCCCCTCATAATGAGCACAGCACAGGAATGGGAGGAGCCCCTCATAATGAGCACAGCACAGGGATGGGGGGAGCCCCTCATAATGAGCACAGCACAGGGATGGTGGGAGCCCCTCATAATGAGCACAGCACAGGGATGGGGGGAGCCCCTCATAATGAACACAGCACAGGGATAAAGGAAGCCCCTCATAATGAGCACAGCACAGGGATGGGGGGAGCCCCTCAAAATGAGCACAGCACAGGGATGGTGGGAGCCCCTCATAATGAGCACAGCACAGGGATGGTGGGAGCCCCTCATAATGAGCACAGCACAGGGATGGTGGGAGCCCCTCATAATGAGCACAGCACAGGGATGGTGGGAGCCCCTCATAATGAGCACAGCACAGGAATGGGGGAGCCCCTCATAATGAGCACAGCACAGGGATGGTGGGAGCCCCTCATAATGAGCACAGCACAGGGATGGGGGGAGCCCCTCATAATGAGCACAGCACAGGGATGGTGGGAGCCCCTCATAATGAGCACAGCACAGGAATGGGGGAGCCCCTCATAATGAGCACAGCACAGGGATGGAGGGAGCCCCTCATAATGAGCACAGCACAGGGATGGGGGGAGCCCCTCATAATGAGCACAGCACAGGGATGATGGGAGCCCCTCATAATGAGCACAGCACAGGGATGATGGGAGCCCCTCATAATGAGCACAGCACAGGGATGATGGGAGCCCCTCATAATGAGCACAGCACAGGGATGGTGGGAGCCCCTCATAATGAGCACAGCACAGGGATGATGGGAGCCCCTCATAATGAGCACAGCACAGGGATGATGGGAGCCCCTCATAATGAGCACAGCACAGGGATGGGGGGAGCCCCTCATAATGAGCACAGCACAGGGATGGGGGGAGCCCCTCATAATGAGTACAGCACAGGGATGGTGGGAGCCCCTCATAATGAGCACAGCACAGGGATGGGGGGAGTCCCTCATAATGAGCACAGCACAGGGATGGGGGGAGCCCCTCATAATGAGCACAGCACAGGGATTGTGGGAGCCCCTCATAATGAGCACAGCACAGGTATGGTGGGAGCCCCTCATAATGAGCACAGCACAGGTATGGTGGGAGCCCCTCATAATGAGCACAGCACAAGGATGGGGGGAGCCCCTCATAATGAGCACAGCACAGGGATGGTGGGAGCCCCTCATAATGAGCACAGCACAGGGATGGGGGGAGCCCCTCATAATGAGCACAGCACAGGGATGGTGGGAGCCCCTCATAATGAGCACAGCACAGGGATGGGGGGAGCCCCTCATAATGAGCACAGCACAGGGATGGTGGGAGCCCCTCATAATGAGTACAGCACAGGGATGGGGGGAGCCCCTCATAATGAGCACAGCACAGGGATAGTGGGGGCCCCTCATAATGAGCACAGCACAGGGATGGGGGGAACCCCTCATAATGAGCACAGCACAGGGATGGTGGGAGCCCCTCATAATGAGCACAGCACAGGGATAGTGGGGGCCCCTCATAATGAGCACAGCACAGGGATGGTGGGAGCCCCTCATAATGAGCACAGCACAGGGATGGGGGGAGCCCCTCATAATGAGCACAGCACAGGGATGATGGGAGCCCCTCATAATGAGCACAGCACAGGGATGGGGGGAGCCCCTCATAATGAGCCCAGCACAGGGATGGTGGGAGCCCCTCATAATGAGCACAGCACAGGGATGGTGGGAGCCCCTCATAATGAGCACAGCACAGGGATAGTGGGGGCCCCTCATAATGAGCACAGCACAGGGATAGTGGGGGGCCCCTCATAATGAGAACAGCACAGGGATGGTGGGAGCCCCTCATAATGAGCACAGCACAGGGATGGGGGGAGCCCCTCATAATGAGCACAGCACAGGGATAGTGGGGGCCCCTCATAATGAGCACAGCACAGGGATAGTGGGGGCCCCTCATAATGAGCACAGCACAGGGATGGTGGGGGCCCCTCATAATGAGCACAGCACAGGGATGGGGGGAGCCCCTCATAATGAGCACAGCACAGGGATGGGGGGAGCCACTCATAACGAGTCCGACGACTGCCATATTGAGAAAGGTATTTTTTGCTTTTTAAATTCATCATAACGAATGTTCGTAATTGTTCCGAAAAGTTAACGAATCTAATGAACATTCGTATTTTGTACGAAACGAACCAAATTGAATTTCGGACACGAATTACAAATTTTCGTCTGATACGGAACGGAATGAATTTATTGACGGCGCCCATGTCTACTCATCAGTGTCCATCAGTGAAGAAAAAATTACTTATTTGCAAAATTTTATAATAGAAAATAAGAAAAATAATTATTTTTTTTTTTTTCAAAATGTTCCGTCTTTTTTTAGTTTGTTTAGCAATAAATTAAAAACCCCCAAAAGAAATCTCTATTTGTGTGAAAGAAATGACATAGATATCCTATGTGTACAGTGTCACATGACCGCGTAATTGTCATTCAAAGTGTTTCAGCGCTGAGAGCTGGAAATTGGCCTGGGCAGGAAGGGGGTGAGAGTGCCCCCCGGTATTGAAGGGGTTAATTTCCAGCTGTGACCAGAGTGTACTCCGAAACAAAGATCAGGAGTTGTGATTTCACTTAAAGCAGAACTTTGTTGGAAATCAGGTGGATCTACCCTCCCCCTCCCTCCCCCCCCCCCCCCCAGGGTTCCATTATTATGGTGCATGCTCAAAAGTACCCTGGGGCTCTGCCCGGCCTTCTGGTTCTAGCGGAGCCCGTTGGCACATCTGCGCACACTCAGGGGATTTACCGCACATGCGAAAAGACAGAGAAACCCTTTTAACTTCCCAGGTAGCAGTCTTTGCGCATGCGCAGGACACCCAATGCATGCGCAGATGCCCCGGGGACCCCGACTGTTTGTTCTGTGATAACACTGAAGCCAATAGCAGCAGCCGATGTATTTCTTTCAGCGCAGGTTCCCTTTAAGGCGTCGCTCCGACATGGCGGCTCTACAGACGGGGATTATGCAGTTCACGTGGAAATCCTCATTTTCAGCCTCATAGATGATGAAATATCGTCTGCTTAATGAAATCCCTTCCAGTTAAATATTCCGGTATTTTGCCTTAATAGTAGTGACTGTTTTTTTCGTGCGATTGACCTCTATAATGTGATGAGAGTGCGTTTTCTCGCAGGCAGTCGCTTAGCAAAGAGGAACTGAAAATCAGAGTATTATTAGGCGGCAGAATTGTCTCTATTGCCAGTAATTCTAGTAATGTGGATCCGAGGAGCGCAATTCATAGCCCGCTATTTATAGGAAAAGAACAGCGTTTTCATGGAAATGGACGCATCACATCGATGGAAAGAACGCCAACCGCAGAAAAGGCGGGAATCCACCCACCTTCCGACAAAAGGGGGGAATTCCACTGAAATCTACCAACATGAAAGAAGAGAAAAAGAACCATTAACCACTTCCGGACCGCCACACGCCGATATACGCCGGCAGGGCCACCATCAGGGGGGTACAGGCAGTATACCTGTAAGGGGCCCAGAGGTCCCCAGGGGCCTGGATGGCAACCACCCTTTTTTTTTTTTTTTTATAATTTTTTTTGTAAGGGGCCCAGAGGTCCCCAGAGGCCTGGAGGTCCCCAGTGCCCCGTATGGCAACCCTCCTTTTTTTTTTCTTTTTTTTTTGTAAGGGGCCCCGGATGGCAACTCCCCCTTTTTTTTTTGTAATCTCTTTTTTTTGTAAGGGGCCCAGAGTTCCCCATGGACCCGGAGGTCCCCAGGGCCCCGGATGGCAACCCCACCTTTTTTTATTTTTTTATAATTTAATTTAATTTTTTTAATTACATTTTAATTTTTTTATTTCTTTATTTTTTATTTTTTGTAAGGGGCCCAAAGGTCCCCAGAGGCCCGGAGGTCCCCATGGCCCCCGGATGGCAACCCCCCCTTTTTTTTGTTCGTCAGCACCCAAAAAGCCCCCCCGACCTCCACAATTTGCGACGGCAGCCCCCCCCCTTCTCAACTCTCGTGGCAGCCCCCGCCGCTTCTCAATTTGCAGCGGCGGCAGCACCCCCCCCCCCCGGTGTTCTCCTCTGCTCCAGGGGGCCCATGTCTGAAGCTTCGAAGCTGTGTAAGGGGCCCCAAAAAAATTCCTGATGACGGCCCTGTACGTCGGCACTTTGAAGAGAGAAATCTCGGTAATGGTAGAGGCTACCCCGGGTATCCATCTCAGCCGGCAGTCCAGTTTATGATAATGGTGGTCCCTGTGGCGGATTCGCTGCGAGATCACCGTTATCGTGAGGTGACCAGATTTTTTTAATTAAATCCGGGGTCTTTTTTTTTTTCTACTAGTAATGGCGGGAATCAACGACTCTCTGCCCCCCGCCTCACAGCCTGTCAAGTCTCACTCTCCGGGCCCCCGGCTACTACTGGGTGGGGAGCGGAGGAAGATCACTCCGCCAGGGAAGGGAAGGGGATAAGCAGGCAGGCGGCTGGCCGGGACTTGAGCCAAGGCAGAAGAACATGTGGGCGGAGCTGAATGGGCACCCCAAACTGAGGAAATATTCCCTCCGACCAGCACATGATCATCAGAAAGGGGCCCAGATAATGGAGAAAAATACACCCCCCTAAGCTAGTAGGAGCGGGGGGGGGGTGTAATTCAGATATATTTTTTTTTATTCTGCACTGACTGTCTTTGAAATTGCCCCCCCAGCCCCTGTTCAAATCCAATCCGGGGACAAAACCGGGGAGACAGACTCGGTCCGGGGACATTGTCCTCACTCTGGGGACAAAACTGGGGACAGACTTGGTCCGGGAACAGTGTCCCCAATCTGGGGACTGTCCCCGGAAACCGGGGATGTCTGGTCACCCTACGTTATCGGTGGCGGGGAAGGGCCCCTCCCGCCACTCTCCCGCGCCCTCCGCCGCTTACCGGAGCCATCTACAGCGGCGGAGGCGATCGGGTCCTCTCTGTGGCTGGGTATGGAGACGAGGGAGGGGGGAAGATGGCCCCCACCTGTCTTCATACCATAGCAGGGCGGAAGCGACATCAAAACCTCACTTCCACCCACACCTCTTAAAGGGACATTTTTTTTTTTTTCAAATGACAAATTGTTTTTTATTGCATTTTAGTGTAAATATGAGATGTGACGTCTTTTTGACCCCCAGATCTCATATTAAAGAGGACCTGTCATGCTTTTTTCTATTACAAGTGATGTTTACATTCCTTATAATAGGAATAAAAGTGACCCAATTTTTTTTTTTTTTTTTTTTTATAAAAATGTGTAAAAATAGATAAAATCAAGTAAAATAAATAAGAAAAAAAAACAATATATTTTTTTAAAAGCGCCCCGTCCTGACAAGCTTGCGCGCAGAAGCGAACGCATACGTGAGCAGCGCCCGCATATGAAAACGGTGTTCAAACTACACATGTGAGGTATCGCCGCGATCGTTAGAGCGAGAGCAATAATTCTAGCCCTAGACCTCCTCTGTAACTCAAAACATGCAACCTGTAGAATTTTTTAAACATCGCCTATGGAGATTTTAAAGGGTAAAAGTTTGACGCCATTCCACGAGCGGGCGCAATTTTGAAGCGTGACATGTATGGTATCAAATTTACTCGGCGTAACATCATCTTTCACAATATGAAAAAAAAATTGGGCTAACTTTACTGTTGTCTTATTTTTTTATTCAAAAAAGTGGGTTTTTTTCCAAAAAAAGTGCGCTTGTAAGACCGCTGCGCAAATACAGTGTGACAAAAAGTATTGCAACAACCGCCATTTTATTCTCTAGGGTGTTAGAAAAAAAATGTATAATGTTTTGGTGTTCTAAGTAATTTTCTAGCAAAAAAAAATTGCAACGACTGAGATTTGGTGTTTACAAGTTAAAAACACCAAATCATAGAAAGAGGCCGGTCCTTAAGTGGAAAGGAAAAATCAACATAAGTCCAGGAGGGCGAATCGCGTGAGTCAAAAATTACCGTGAGACAAAACTTACCTTGTGCCAAAAATTACCGTGAGACAAAACTTACCTTGTGCCAAAACTTACCGTGAGACAAAAATTACCGTGAGACAAAACTTACCGTGAGACAAAACTTACCGTGAGACAAAACTTACCGTGAGACAAAACTTACCGTGAGACAAAACTTACCGTGAGACAAAACTTACCTTGTGCCAAAACTTACCGTGAGACAAAACTTACCGTGAGACAAAACTTACCTTGTGCCAAAACTTACCGTGAGACAAAAATTACCGTGAGCCAAAAATTACCTTGTGCCAAAAATTACCGTGTGCCAAAAATTACCGTGTGCCAAAAATTGCCGTGAGCCAAAAATTACCGTGAGCCAAAAATTACCGTGTGCCAAAAATTACCGTGAGCCAAAAATTACCTTGTGACAAAAATTACCTTGTGCCAAAAATTACCGTGAGCCAAAAATTACCGTGAGCCAAAAATTACCTTGTGCCAAAAATTACCTTGTGCCAAAAATTACCGTGAGACAAAACTTACCTTGTGCCAAAAATTACCGTGAGAAAAAACTTACCGTGAGACAAAACTTACCGTGAGACAAAACGTACCGTGAGACCGTTGGCGGGATGCACAAGCGGGCCCCAACTAGTCCATGTAACGTACCAGGAAGGATGCAGCAATATGCCATCTTTGCAGTGGGACTTGATGGTCCTTTATGGAAGACATCAATGTCTAAGTAGATACAAAGTAACGAGCAACGGTTTGGGGCATCCCCACCCCTTTCTCAAGTTCAGGATCCCAAACCATTGAGTGGTATACATATATTCTATATACACTCACTGGCCACTTTATTAGGTACACCTGTACAATCGCTCGGTAACACAAATTGCTAATCAGCCAATCACACGGCAGCAACTCAATTCATTTAGGTATGTAGAAGTAGTGAATACGACTTGCTGAAGTTCAAACCTGAGCATCAGAATGGGGGAAGAAAGGGGATCTCAGTGACTTTGAACATGGCGCTGTTGTTGGTGGCAGACGGGCCGGTCTGAGGATTTCTGGGATTTTCACACACAACCATCTATCGGGATTACAGAGAATGGTGGGAAAAAGAGAAAATATCCAGTGAGCGGCAGTTGTGTAGAGGAAAATGCCTTGTTGAGGTCAGAGGTCAGAGGAGGATGGGCAGACTGGTTCCAGATGATTGTAAGACAACAGTACCTAAAATAACCCCTCGTTACACCCAATGTATGCAGAATACCATCTCTGAACGCACAACACATCCAACCTTGAAGCAGATGGGCTACAGCAGCAGAAGACCACACCGGGTGCCACTCCTGTCAACTGAGAACAGGAAACTGAGGCTACAATTGGCACAGGATCACCAACATTGGACAATAGAAGATTGGAAAAACGTTGCTGGGTCTGATGAGTCTGGATTTCAGCTCCGACATTCAGATGGTGGGGTCAGAATTTGGATCCATCCTGCCTTCTATCACCGGTTCAGGCTGGTGGTGGGGGTGTAATGGTGTGGGGGATGGGGTATCACCGGTTCAGGCTGGTGGTGGGGGTGTAATGGTGTGGGGGATGGGGTATCACTGGTTCAGGCTGGTGGTGGGGGTGTAATGGTGTGGGGGATGGGGTATCACCGGTTCAGGCTGGTGGTGGGGGTGTAATGGTGTGGGGGATGGGGTATCACTGGTTCAGGCTGGTGGTGGGGGTGTAATGGTGTGGGGGATGGGGTATCACCGGTTCAGGCTGGTGGTGGGGGTGTAATGGTGTGGGGGGATGGGGTATCACCGGTTCAGGCTGGTGGTGGGGGTGTAATAATGCGGGGGATGGGGTATCACCGGCTCAGGCTGGTGGTGGGGGTGTAATGGTGTGGGAATTTTTTATTTTTATTTTTTTTTATTAAAGGACTTGTCCCAATGGTGTCTGTGTAGTTTTTAACATTTTTGACACTTTCTTTTGTGAAATGGTAGGGGTACCGTTACCAGTTCACATAGGGGGGGGGGTGGAATCTTCCAGATTCCGATAAGCCCCCCGCCCGCAGACCCCCACAACCACCGGGCAAGGGTTGTGCGGATGAGGCCCTTGTCCCCATCAACATGGAGATATCCTCCCCATGTTGAAGGCATGTGGCCTGGTACGGTTCAGGAGGGGTGGGCGCTCTCTCACCCCCCCCCTCTTCCCCTGCGACCTCCCAGGTTGCGTGCTCGGATAAGGGTCTGGTATGGATTTTTGCGGGGAACCCCACGCCATTTTTTTTTTTTTTTTTTATGGCGCAGGGTTCCCCTAATATCCATACCAGACCTGAAGGGCCCTTATATGGAATTTGGGGGGACCCCCACACTTTTTTTTTTATTTGGTTTGGGGTTCCCCTTAATATTCATACCAGACCCAAAGAATGGACTGGGGGGAACCCATGCTGTTTTTTTCCATGACTTTTCTCTGTATTGCCGTGACCCGACAATTCATTAATAGCCGCGAGTGAGTTTTAAATGACTTTTTTTCCTTCAGAAATGACATTTTTTGCAGGGACAGTTCTAAGCACGGGAAACATGCGCTACTTTACAGGCATATCATACACACCCCCCAGGTACGAAATTTAAAGGAATATTTCATTTTTATTCTTTCATTTTAAGCATTATTAAAATCACTGCTCCCGAAAGAACGGTCGTTTTTTAAAACTTTTTTTTGCATTGATACATGGGGGCAGGACCCGGGTCCCCAAACACTCCCCTGGGGCAGGACCCGGGTCCCCAAACACTCCCCTGGGGCAGGACCCGGATCCCCAAACACTCCACTGGGGCAGGACCCGGGTCCCCAAACACTCCCCTGGGGCAGGACCCGGGTCCCCAAACACTCCCCTGGGGCAGGACCCGGGTCCCCAAACACTCCCCTGGGGAAGGACCCGGGTCCCCAAACACTCCCCTGGGGCAGGACCCGGGTCCCCAAACACTTTTTATGACAATAACTTGCATATAAGCCTTTATAATTAGCACTTTTGATTTTTCATGTTAGTGTCCCATAGACTTTAACGGGGTTCGGATGTTCGAACAAATTTTTTGCCTGTTCGCATGTTCTGGTGCCAACCGAACCGGGGGGGGGGGGGGGAGTTCGGCTCATCCCTATTCACTACACAGAAAAGCCCCATTTTTGAGTCTATTCAAGGTTCACATTTGATCTTAAGCCCTGATGAAGGGGAGTTTCTTCTGACACCTGAAACGTTTTGGCTGTTTTTTTTTAGAGTCAACCACTAAATTAATTTGGGCTCTTTTATCCTTTGGTGTGGTGTTCCTTCCATTGGTTCAGGTTTTCTTTTGGTAACCCGTCGGGCACTCATTGGAGGGCAGCTCTGTCTGTTGTGAGAAGCTTAGCCTGAGCCAATGAGCTCTCTGGATGGTTTTGTCCTCTCACTACTTTGTAAGAACTGACATCAAAGTCCCAGCTCCTCCCAGTGATAATGACATTGTCGGAGACCTCGTTATATATATTTAGGGCCTTTATATAGGTGAGATGACTGATGCTCAGGACTCTCTCTGTCTGTGCTGTAGAGGCAGCTGCTGGGTGAAAAGGCCGACTGCTGATAGAACACTAAAAAAGGTACAAGTGTTTGTTTGTTTTGAGGAACCCATTAGGGGGCATCGTGTTAGTGAGGAACTGACCTGAGTTTACTTAATAGCCCTCCTACTGTACATTGACAAACCTGCGAGGACTGCTTGTAGGTGTCCCTCCCTATCTCATACATAAGTTACTGATGCCAATACCTTCCTCCCCTTCCCTTCCCCTCCCTTCCTTTACAGTATTCTTTCTCAACCTTTTTTCCTCAGACCAGAAGTCTCCCAACTGTGACCTTTGCTTGTCTTTGTCCAGCCCCTGGGGGGCTTTTCCTGCCACTGACACCAACGGTGATGGGGCACTATTCCTCCCACTGATACCAATGATGGGACACTATTCCTCCCACTGATACCAATGATGGGACACTATTCCTCCCACTGATACCAATGATGGGACACTATTCCTCCCACTGATACCAATGATGGGGCACTATTCCTCCCACTGATACCAATGATGGGACACTATTCCTCCCACTGATACCAATGATGGGGCACTATTCCGCCCACTGATACCAATGATGGGACACTATTCCTCCCACTGATACCAATGATGGGGCACTATTCCTCCCACTGACACCAATGATGGGACACTATTCCTCCCACTGATACCAATGATGGGGCACTATTCCCTCCACTGACACCAATGATGGGACACTATTCCTCCCACTGACACCAATGATGGGACACTATTCCTCCCACTAATACCAATGATGGGACACTATTCCCTCCACTGACACCAATGATGGGACACTATTCCCTCCACTGACACCAATGATGGGACACTATTCCTCCCACTGACACCAACAATGAGACCATTCTTTCCACTGACACCAGTGGAAGTGTTGTATCATTTCAGCCACAGATACAATGATGGGGCACCATTCCTCCCATTAGTAGCTAATGGACACTAGTTTTCCTCCTACTGACCACAGACACTATGTAATAATCTTTTTACTCACAAAGAAATGCGTAAACGAGTCGCCTGTTGGTCCACTGCAAACCCGGAAGTGTCGCCATCCCCCGGCTCTCTGTGTGTCCAGGAAGCGTCGGCGACCCCCCGGCGCAACCCGCTCCGCTTCACCAGCCAACAGCCAACGGATGTCCTCCTTTCCCTGACGTTCTGCCAACCTGTGCCTGACATGCCTGTTTTAATCCTCCTCTTGTGAGTATTTACACTCAGCTTGTGCATTAAATGTCATTGCTATACTGCACTTAGGGTGGCGCCCCCTCTGTGCGTTTTCCTCAGCTGACCCAAGAGTTGCTTCTCATCCTCACTGGGCTGCCTTCAAGGTGCTACATTATGGACAACATGGACTTTTTACACTCATCTGTTTTAAATGATTCCTTCTAAGGTTTCCCCCCCCCCATGTTTTAGATACTTATCTGCTTGGTGGATCTACACTGAGGCTGGTGCAAGCGCCAACTTTCTTCTATGTGATGCTGAGGCATTATTTGTTCCCACTGGCCACAGTCTGCCCCCCTCCTCCTCCCCCTCCTCCCTCACCCCCCAAAGTCTGAAGCACAGTAAACTGGCCCTTTGTTTAGAAAGTCTGGACACCCCGTGCCTCAGAGGAACCCTTGAAATAAATTTTGGGTCTTGTTCAACTCCGGCTAAGACCAATTAGTTGGGGGTCAATGGGAAAAACACCCCCTTACATTGGTGGCCAGTGGACAAAGTGCCCCCCTTACAGTGATGGTCATAAAGACCCCCCCCCTTAAGGACAGCTAAAAAGATCATTGGTGTCATGCCGGTGGCCAGAACTATGCAGCGCCCTCACATGGGAGGTAAGTCATCCACAGCTTGAGGCCCCCCGAGCAACCTCTAGAAGGACCCTCGGCCTCTGGAAGGACCCTCGACCTCTGGAAGGACCCCCGAGCGAAACCTCTGGAAGGACCCTCGACCTCTGGAAGGACCCTCGGCCTCTGGAAGGACCCCCGAGCAACCTCTGGAAGGACCCTTGACCTCTGGAAGGACCCTCAAACTCTGGAAGGACCCTCAGCCTCTGGAAGGACCCTCGACCTCTGGAAGGACCCCCGAGCAACCTCTGGAAGGACCCTCGACCTCTGGAAGGACCCTCGACCTCTGGAAGGACCCCCGAGCAACCTCTGGAAGGACCCTCAAACTCTGGAAGGACCCTCAGCCTCTGGAAGGACCCTCGACCTCTGGAAGGACCCCCGAGCAACCTCTGGAAGGACCCTCGGCCTCTGGAAGGACCCTCGACCTCTGGAAGGACCACCAAGCAACCTCTGGAAGGACCCTCGACCTCTGGAAGGACCCTCGGCCTCTGGAAGGACCCCCGAGCAACCTCTGGAAGGACCCTCGACCTCTGGAAGGACCCTCAAACTCTGGAAGGACCCTCAGTCTCTGGAAGGACCCTCGACCTCTGGAAGGACCCCCGAGCAACCTCTGGAAGGACCCTCGACCTCTGGAAAGACCCTCGACCTCTGGAAGGACCCCCGAGCAACCTCTGGAAGGACCCTCAAACTCTGGAAGGACCCTCAGCCTCTGGAAGGACCCTCGACCTCTGGAAGGACCCCCGAGCAACCTCTGGAAGGACCCTCGACCTCTGGAAGGACCCTCGACCTCTGGAAGGACCCTCGACCTCTGGAAGGACCCTCGCTGAAAATGGCGGCTTTCCCTTCTTTGGAGGTCAAAGCTTCAGAATAATGAATAAGTTACGTTTGTCCTTTTATATCATTTTGTATCATTTTGAGGAGAGAGTTAATATCCACGAAGGTGATCAATAAATACGTTTGTTGTCCCTCCTGGTCGGGGAGGACGGAGTGCAGACAGTTGTTGGTGGGTAATATATCTTGTGAAAGTCACCCGTATGGGGCGGCAGAGGGCAGCCAGCGATCCTGACCACACATCTTCATCAGCCGAGCGTGTTTATGATAATGCGCCTTGTAAACAGGAAAACGGCGAGTGTAATGGACGCTCCTCTCCATAATTGTGCCAGCAAGTCGTGTCGCAAATAATCCTCCTGATCAGTCAAGTAGAAAGGAAGCGGTAACAATGCATTACCATTCATTATGGGCACACGGCTCCCAATCGCTCCCGGGACCGGGACAAGCTGCTATTTATACCACCAATCCTCTGATTTGGGCAGCATTAGGTCAGAGGTCACTCCGGGCCGCTCCCCTTCCCTTTACATGACTTGGCTGGAAATTCCAAAGTGTCCTCAGAATGGAGAATCTTGCTGCCTCCTCCAGCTCTGTGTGGGCCTTACTCAATCTGGACAAGCAGGGGGCACTTTCGGGGGTCTCCGCAAAACTTAATAGGCCGACCATGGAGACTACTACATTCAGGGTGATCACAGCCAGATTGAAGAATTCCAGGCATGGATATTGTCACATATTTACACCCCTTCAACTTGGACCAATGTTACTATGTATATATCCTACCTGTGGGGGCCCTCTAGAAGTTGGAAATCGCTGTATAGACACTGCTACTATAACTCTACTACACCACTACTACACCCCTACTACACTACTACTACCACCCTTCTACACCACTACTACAAACTTTTTACACTACTACTACACTGCTACTATAACTCTACTACACCCTTCTACACCACTACTACCACCCTTCTACACCGCTACTACAAACCTTTTACACTACTACTACACTGCTACTACAACTCTACCACACCACTTCTACACCGCTACTACAACTCTACTACACCACTACTACACCCTTCTACACCACTACTACTACCACCCTTCTACACCACTACTACTACCACCCTTCTACACCACTACTACTACCACCCTTCTACACCGCTACTACAAACCTTTTACACTACTACTACACTGCTACTACATCTCTACCACACCACTTCTACACCACTACTACAAACTTTTTACACTACTACTACACTGCTACTATAACTCTACTACACCCTTCTACACCACTACTACCACCCTTCTACACCGCTACTACAAACCTTTTACACTACTACTACACTGCTACTACAACTCTACCACACCACTTCTACACCGCTACTACAACTCTACTACACCACTACTACACCCTTCTACACCACTACTACTACCACCCTTCTACACCACTACTACTACCACCCTTCTACACCACTACTACTACCACCCTTCTACACCGCTACTACAAACCTTTTACACTACTACTACACTGCTACTACATCTCTACCACACCACTTCTACACCACTACTACAAACTTTTTACACTACTACTACACTGCTACTATAACTCTACTACACCCTTCTACACCACTACTACCACCCTTCTACACCGCTACTACAAACCTTTTACACTACTACTACACTGCTACTACAACTCTACCACACCACTTCTACACCGCTACTACAACTCTACTACACCACTACTACACCCTTCTACACCACTACTACTACCACCCTTCTACACCACTACTACTACCACCCTTCTACACCACTACTACTACCACCCTTCTACACCGCTACTACAAACCTTTTACACTACTACTACACTGCTACTACATCTCTACCACACCACTTCTACACCACTACTACAAACTTTTTACACTACTACTACACTGCTACTATAACTCTACTACACCCTTCTACACCACTACTACCACCCTTCTACACCGCTACTACAAACCTTTTACACTACTACTACACTGCTACTACAACTCTACCACACCACTTCTACACCGCTACTACAACTCTACTACACCACTACTACACCCTTCTACACCACTACTACCACCCTTCTACACCACTACTACAAACTTTTTACACTACTACTACACTGCTACTATAACTCTACTACACCCTTCTACACCACTACTACCACCCTTCTACACCGCTACTACAAACCTTTTACACTACTACTACACTGCTACTACAACTCTACCACACCACTTCTACTCCGCTACTACAACTCTACCACACCACTTCTACTCCGCTACTACAACTCTACCGCACCACTTCTACACCCTTCTACACCACTACTACTACCACCCTTCTACACCACTACTACAAACTTTTTACACTACTACTACACTGCTACTACAACTCTACCACACCACTTCTACTCCGCTACTACAACTCTACCGCACCACTTCTACTCCGCTACTACAACTCTACCGCACCACTTCTACACCCTTCTACACCACTACTACTACCACCCTTCTACACCGCTACTACAAACCTTTTACACTACTACTACACTGCTACTACAACTCTACCACACCACTTCTACCCCGCTACTACAACTCTACTACACCACTACTACACCCTTCTACACCACTACTACTACCACCCTTCTACACTGCTACTACAAACCTTTTACACTACTACTACACTGCTACTACATCTCTACCACACCACTTCTACACCGCTACTACAACTCTACTACACCACTACTACACCCTTCTACACCACTACTACTACCACCCTTCTACACCACTACTACCACCCTTCTACACCGCTACTACAAACCTTTTACACTACTACTACTCTGCTACTACATCTCTACCACACCACTTCTACCCCGCTACTACAACTCTACTACACCACTACTACACCCTTCTACACCACTACTACTACCACCCTTCTACACCGCTACTACAAACCTTTTACACTACTACTACACTGCTACTACAACTCTACCACACCACTTCTACCCCGCTACTACAACTCTACTACACCACTACTACACCCTTCTACACCACTACTACTACCACCCTTCTACACCGCTACTACAAACCTTTTACACTACTACTACATCTCTACCACACCACTTCTACACCGCTACTACAACTCTACTACACCACTACTACACCCTTCTACACCACTACTACACCACTACTACACCACTACTACCACCCTTCTACACCACTACTACAAACCTTTTACACTACTACTACACTGCTACTACATCTCTACCACACCACTTCTACACCGCTACTACAACTCTACTACACCACTACTACACCCTTCTACACCACTACTACACCACTACTACACCACTACTACCACCCTTCTACACCACTACTACAAACCTTTTACACTACTACTACACTGCTACTACATCTCTACCACACCACTTCTACACCGCTACTACAACTCTACTACACCACTACTACACCCTTCTACACCACTACTACACCACTACTACCACCCTTCTACACCACTACTACTACAAACCTTTTACACTACTACTACACTGCTACTACAACTCTACCACACCACTTCTACTCCTCTCTTTTCTTTCCCTTTAGATTTCTTCCCTTCTCTTTTTTTTCCTTTCCCATCATTCCCTTCCTCTATCTTCTTCTAGATCAGGCGTCTCAAACTGGTGGCCCTCCAGCTGTTGCGGAACTACAAGTCCCATCATGCCTCTGCCTGATAGAGTCAAGCTTGTAACTGTCAGCCTTGCAATGCCTCATGGGACTTGTAGTTTCTCAACAGCTGGAGGGCCACCAGTTTGAGACCCCTGTTCTAGATTCATTTCATTTCCTTTCTCTGCTCTCTTATCTCCTTCTCCTGGGCTTTTGTGTATTTTTCCTAATAAGGGTCACATTGTTGCAAATTGGACTAATATTATCACATTTACAAGAGGGTTACTTTCTTTCAAGCCCCACCGACCCATTGGATATTTTGTATATATTTTCCTCTAAAATACTATTATATTGCTGGCCAGAGGGATGTTTATGAATGAAATCTGTCCATGTTGTTGGTAATCACAAAGCTTCCTTTTCCTGTTGTATTTTTCTTTGATTTGGCCGATTATTATTATCCGGTGTACCTGACAGAAGGTGGGGATGTCCAAAACTGCTGTGTTACAATGTATAATGTACTGGAAAATTTATCTACATGAAGGTGGACTTTCTGGACTATATACAGTGTTCAGCCATAACTTTATGACCCCCCCCCCCCTCCCACCTAACATTGAGTAAATCCCTTTTTTGCCACCAAAGCAGTCCTGACCCGTCCAGGCATGGACTCCACTAGACCTCTGAAGGTGTGCTGTGATATCCGGCACCAAGCCGTCAGTAGCAGATCCTTTAAGTCCTGTAAGATGGGAGGTGGGGGCTCCGTGGATTGGACCTGTTTTTACAGCACATCCCACAGTTGATCGATTGGATTGTGATCTGGAGAATTTGGAGGTCAAGTCAACACCTCAAACTCTTTTTTGTGTTCCTCAAACCATTCTGAAACCATTTGTGTCATCAGGAAATACCGATTTCATGAGGGGGTGGACTTGGTCACCAACAATGTTGAGTTAGGTGGTTTGGGTCAAGTAACATCCAAATGAATGGCAAGAGCCAAGGTTTCCCAGCAGAACATTGCCCAAAGCATCACAGTACATCCGCCGGCTCGCTTTCCTCCCATACTGCTTCCTGGCGCCATCTCTTCCCCAGGTAAGTGACAAAAGCGGCCATCCACATGATGTAAAAGAAAACGTCATTCATCAGACCAGGCCACCTTCTTCCATTGCTCTGTGGTCCAGTTTGGATGCTCACGTGCCCATTGTAGATGCTTTTGGCTGTGGATCAGCATGGGCACCCTGACCGGTCTGCAGCTACACCGCCCCATACACAACAAACTGTGATTCTCTGTGTGTTCTGACACCTTTCTATCAGAACCTGCATTCAGTTCTATGTCAGTTTCATCTCCAGTAGCTTTTCTATTGGATCGGACTACATAGGCCATCCTCCCCCCTCCCCCCCCCCCCACCTCCATCAATGAGCCTTCCCTCCCCACCTCCATCAATGAGCCTTCCCTCCCCACCTCCATCAATGTTCCTTCCCTCCCCACCTCCATCAATGAGCCGTCCCTCCCCACCTCCACCAATGAGCCTTCCCTCACCACCTCCATCAATGAGCCTTCCCTCCCCACCTCCATCAGTGAGCCTTCTCTACCCACCTCCATCAATGAGCCTTCCCTCCCCACCTCCATCAATGAGCCTTCCCTCCCCACCTCCATCAATGAGCCTTCCCTCCCCACCTCCATCAATGAGCCTACCCTCCCCACCTCCATCAATGAGCCTTCCCTCTCCACCTCCATCAATGAGCCTTCCCTCCCCACCTCCATCAATGAGCCTTCCCTCCCCACCTCCATCAATGAGCCTTCCCCCCCACCTCCATCAATGAGTCTTCCCTTCCCACCTCCATCAATGAGCCTTCCCTCTCCGACTCCATCAATGAGCCTTCCCTCCCCACCTCCATCAATGTTCCTTCCCTCCCCCCTCCATCAATAAAACTTCCATCACCACCTCTATCAATGTTCCTTCCCTCCCCACCTCCATCAATGAGCCTTCCCTCCCCACCTCCATCAATGTTCCTTCCCTCCCCACCTCCATCAATGTTTCTTTCTTCCCCACCTCCATCAATGTTCCTTCCCTCCCCACCTCCATTAATGAGCCTTCCCTCCCCACCCCCATCAATGAGCCTTCCCTCCCCACCTCCATCAATGAGCCTTCCCTTCCCACCTCCATCAATGAGCCTTCCCTCCCCACCTCCATTAATGAGCCTTCCCTCTCCACCTCCATCAATGAGCCTTCCCTTCCCACCTCCATCAATGAGCCTTCACTCCCCACCTCCATCAATGAGCCTTCCCTCACCACCTCCATCAATGAGCCTTCCCTCCCCACCTCCATCAATGAGCCTTCCCTCTCCCACCTCCATCAATGAGCTTTCCCTCCCCACCTCCATCAATGATCCTTCCCTCCCTATCTCCATCAATGAGCCTTCCCTCCCCACCTCCACCAATGAGCCTTCCCTTCCCACCTCCATCAATGAGCCTTCCCTCCCCACCTCCATCAATGTTCCTTCCCTCCCCACCTCCATCAATGAGCCTTCCCTCCCCACCTCCACCAATGAGCCTTCCCTCACCACCTCCATCAATGAGCCTTCCCTCCCAACCTCCATCAGTGAGCCTTCTCTACCCACCTCCATCAATGAGCCTTCCCCCCCCACCTCCATCAATGAGCCTTCCCTCCCCACCTCCATCAATGAGCCTTCCCTCCCCACCTCCATCAATGAGCCTACCCTCCCCACCTCCATCAATGAGCCTTCCCTCTCCACCTCCATCAATGAGCCTTCCCTCCCCACCTCCATCAATGAGCCTTCCCTCCCCACCTCCATCAATGAGCCTTCCCCCCCACCTCCATCAATGAGTCTTCCCTTCCCACCTCCATCAATGAGCCTTCCCTCCCCACCTCCATCAATAAGCCTTCCCTCCCCACCTCCATCAATGAGCCTTCCCTCCCCACCTCCATCAATGAGCCTTCCCTCCCCACCTCCATCAATGAGCCTTCCCTCTCCGACTCCATCAATGAGCCTTCCCTCTCCGACTCCATCAATGAGCCTTCCCTCCCCACCTCCATCAATGTTCCTTCCCTCCCCACCTCCATCAATAAAACTTCCATCACCACCTCTATCAATGTTCCTACCCTCCCCACCTCCATCAATGAGCCTTCCCTCCCCACCTCCATCAATGTTTCTTCCCTCCCCACCTCCATCAATGTTTCTTTCCTCCCCACCTCCATCAATGTTCCTTCCCTCCCCACCTCCATTAATGAGCCTTCCCTCCCCACCCCATCAATGACTCTTCCCTCCCCACCTCCATCAATGAGCCTTCCCTTCCCACCTCCATCAATGTGCCTTCCCTCCCCACCTCCATTAATGAGCCTTCCCTCTCCACCTCCATCAATGAGCCTTCCCTTCCCACCTCCATCAATGAGCCTTCACTCCCCACCTCCATCAATGAGCCTTCCCTCACCACCTCCATCAATGAGCCTTCCCTCCCCCACCTCCATCAATGAGCCTTCTCTCCCCACCTCCATCAATGAGCCTTCCCTCCTCACCTCCATCAATGAGCCTTCTCTCCCCACCTCCATTAATGAGCCTTCCCTCCCCACCTCCATCAATGAGCCTTCTCTCCCCACCTCCATCAATGAGCCTTCCCTCCCCACCTCCATCAATGAGCCTTCCCTTCCCACCTCCATCAATGAGCCTTCCCTCCCCACCTCCATCAATGAGCCTTCTCTCCCCACCTCCATCAATGAGCCTTCCCTCCCCACCTCCATCAATGAGCCTTCTCTCCCCACCTCCATGAATGAGTCTTCCCTCCCCACCTCCACCAATGAGCCTTCTCTCCCCATCTCCATCAATGAGCCTTCCCTCCCCACCTCCATCAATGAGCCTTCCCTTCCCACCTCCATCAATGAGCCTTCCCTCCCCACCTCCATCAATGAGCCTTCCCTCCCCACCTCCATCAATGAGCCTTCCCTCTCCACCTCCATCAATGAGCCTTCCCTCCCCCCCACCTCCATCAATGAGCCTTCCCTCCCCACCTCCATCAATGAGCCTTCCCTCCCCACCTCCATCAATGAGCCTTCCCTCCCCACCTCCATCAATGAGCCTTCCCTCCCCCCCACCTCCATCAATGAGCCTTCCCTCACCACCTCCATCAATGAGCCTTCCCTCCCCACCTCCACCAATGAGCCTTCCCTTCCCACCTCCATCAATGAGCCTTCCCTCCCCCCCACCTCCATCAATGAGCCTTCCCCTCCCCACCTCCATCAATGAGCCTTCCCCTCCACACCTCCATCAATGAGCCTTCCCTCCCATGACCCTGTCTCTGGTTGGCCGGGTCTCCTTCCTTGGACCACTCTTGGTTGGTCCTGACCACTGCAGACCAGGAACATCCCACATAAGTTGCAGTGTTGGGGTTGCTCTGACCCTCTCATCTAGACATTACAATTTGGTCCTTGTCAAAGTCCCTCCAATTCTTACAAATGTCCATTTTGTTCATCACATCAACTTCAAGGACAACATGTTCATTTGCTGCCTAATACATCCCACCCACTTCCAGATGTCATTGCTACCAGATAATCCATGTTCCACGTCACCTGTCAATGGTCATAAAATGATGGCTGATCGTTGTGTATAGAGATTGCGATATATACTGTATATATATATATATATACATGCACACTGAGAACATACAAGGCTGAGCTCAGCTGGTGTCAGGAGATGATTATCTGATAGGGAAGACAGATGAGATTTTCGCCGGGTATCATTAATAAAACACGCGGCGGGTGATTTGCGGAGGAACCGTTCCAGTCGTTGTCACCTATAGCTGGCAGGTCATTGTCACAGAAGGATGGGCCGCCATGTTCCCATACAGTTTACTGTCACCAAGAAAATAGCAATCAGAGCCATGGCTGGTCGGGGTGACAGGTCATTGTCGCAGAGCGGTGGCGGGCCATTCATAAAATCCATCCGCTACCTACAGATAATTAATGAACAAACAGAGACCAATGGAGGGGTGAAGGGTCAGAGGTCGGGATGGAAGGAGATTGGACGAATGGACTGACAGTGGAAGTCAAGGCAAATTCACTGCCAGCGGCTAATGAAACCTGAGAATGCAAAGCGCAAAAGTGATGCGCACAGTGGGGGGGGGGGGGCTATATCAGCCAATCGCTTTTCATTCCTCTGTTTACTTACTGAGCAGACGCTTTCTGATTGGTTTACCATAAACAGAGATCTTTGTTGTTCTGTCCCACTCACATGTGTTTTATTGAGCTGCATCAGGTTATTCTTGTTCAGTAGTATGCTGCCATCTAGTGACATTTTGGGGCCACAACAACTTGTTTACTATGTGATTCTGGTTTCTCCTTTTGTCTCCCCTCCTGTTTAGTGCTAGACCCTCCCCTTTTCTTCTTTTCCCTTAGTCAGTGTTAGTAGTTCGCAGAAACAGGAAGTCATTTTCTTCTTATGCTTCAAAAAACTGGAAAAAAACATCCAATGTACTGCAATTAGCTGAAGTAAGATTCAACTTCTGTATCCCCCCCAATGCATGCGCGCAGCCCCTAATCTCCATGCAGGACACAGGGGAACCACCCCCCTAATCCATGTGCCCGCCCCCTAATATCCATGCAGGGCACAGGGGCGCCACTCCCCTAATCCATGTGCCCAGCCCTAATCTCCATGCAGGACACAGAGGCGCCACCCCCCTAATCCATGCGCCCGGCCCCTAATCTCCATGCAGGACACAGGGGCACCACCCCCCTAATCCATGTGCCCGCCCCTTAATCTCCATGCAGGGCACAGAGGCGCCACTCCCCTAATCCATGTGCCCAGCCCTAATCTCCATGCAGGACACAGAGGCGCCACCCCCCTAATCCATGCGCCCGGCCCCTAATCTCCATGCAGGGCACAGGGGCGCCACTCCCCTAATCCATGTGCCCAGCCCTTAATCTCCATGCAGGGCACAGGGGCGACACTCCCCTAATCCATGTGCCCGGCCCCTAATCTCCATGCAGGGCACAGGGGCGCCACTCCCCTAATCCATGTGCCTGCCCCTAATCTCCATGCAGGGCACAGGGGCGACACTCCCCTAATCCATGTGCCCAGCCCTTAATCTCCATGCAGGGCACAGGGGCGACACTCCCCTAATCCATGTGCCCGGCCCCTAATCTCCATGCAGGGCACAGGGGCACCACTCCCCTAATCCATGTGCCTGCCCCTAATCTCCATGCAGGGCGCAGGGGCGCGGCCCCCCTAATCCATGTGCCTGCCCCTTATCTCCATGCACGGCACAGGGGTGCCACTCCCCTAATCCATGTGCCCAGCCCCTAATCTCCATGCAGGACACAGGGGCACCACCCCCCTAATCCATGTGCCCGCCCCCTAATCTAAGGTGACCAGATTTTTAAAATGAAATCCGGGGACATTTTTTTTTTTTATTACTAGTAATGGCGGCAATCAGCGACTCTCTGCCCGTAGCCGCCCGCCTCACAGCTGGTCAAGTTTTACTCTCCAGGCCCCGGCTACTACTGGGTGGGGAGCGGAGGAAGATCACTCAGCCAGGGAAGGCAAGGAGATAAGCAAGCAGGCGGCTGACTGGGACTTGAGCCAAGGCAGAAGAACATGCGAGCGGAGCTGAATTGGGCATACACCCGAACCAGCACATGATCATCAGAAAGGGGCACAGATAATGGAAAAAAATACACCCCCTAAGCTAGTAGGAGCAGCGGAGCGGGGGGTGTGCAATTCATAATTTTTTTTTTTTTATTCTGCACTGACTGTCTTTGAAATTGCCCCAGCGCCTATTAAATCCAATCCGGGGACAAAACCGGGGACAGACTTGGTCCGGGGACAGTGTACTCAATCCGGGGACTGTCCCCTGAAACCGGGGATGTCTGGTCACCCTACCCTAATCTCCATGCAGGGTACAGAGGCGCCACTCCCCTAATCCATGTGCCCAGCCCCTAATCTCCATGCAGGACACAGGGGCGCCACCCCCCTAATCCATGTGCCCAGCCCCTAATCTCCATGCAGGACACAGGGGCGCCACCCCCCTAATCCATGTGCCTGCCCCTAATCTCCATGCAGGACACAGGGGCGCCACCCCCTAATCCATGTGCCTGCCCCTAATCTCCATGCAGGGCGCAGGGGCGACACTCCCCTAATCCATGCGCCCAGCCCCTAATCTCCATGCAAGGCACAGGGGCGACACTCCCCTAATCCATGTGCCCGGCCCCTAATCTCCATGCAGGGCACAGGGGCGCCACTCCCCTAATCCATGTGCCTGCCCCTTATCTCCATGCACGGTACAGGGGCGCCACTCCCCTAATCCATGCGCCCGGCCCCCTAATCTCCATGCAGGGCGCAGGGACAACACTCCACATGGATTCCAATGTTTTTTTTTTTTTTTTTAAGCACATGATTTAAGCCTGAGGCTCTAATTGGCTTAAAAAAGGATGGGCTTGGGGTGCAGATCACTGCGCCCCGAGTGCACCCAGTTGTGTGTCAATAGCGAATCATAGTTCACTATTGTCTTTCTGCTTCTCCTCCCGGCCAATCAGGAAGCGAGTCTTAAGACCCGATTGGCCAAGAGGAGAAGCAACCATATTGGCCAGGAGCAGAAGCTGCCCACGACCTGGGTGGGGTAAGTGCGGGGCTGGTGGGCGGACAGGGGAGTAACGGGAGGGGCTTGTTCGCCGATCTTCCGCGCAACAGGGGGGGTTCGATCAATCGACCAAACGAACGCCGAACGGGGGAGCGGGTGATTTGTTTGCCGCCCCCCCTAAAAAAAAATGGAGCGCCAGCCGCCACTGATCCTAAAGTGATTCTAAAGGCTGAAGGTTTTTTTACCCCCCATACCTCCGGTATGCAGCTCCCCCAGCAGCCACTTGTAATACTTAATACGTAATACTTAATACAATGCCACCCGTAATACTTACCTGAGCTAGATCTTGATTCAGGGATGTGCACGAGTAACAGTGGCCAAAAAAATTGGGTTACTGTATATATGGTCATTTTTTTTTTGCATTAAACTTCAAAAAAGCATATTTTTTCCCAAAAAAATTGCATTTGAAAAAAAAAAACACATTTATTCTCTAGGACCTCTGCCTGAAAAGAAATATATGATGTTTGGGAGGTTCTAAGAAATTTTCTAGCAAAAAATACTGATTGTTACATGTGAAGAAAAAGTTGCAGAAAAGGCCTGAGAGGGATCAACTGCATAAATGTATCAATAACCTCCAAGAAACTATTAACTATATGAAATAATTGTTACATTCTTGCTTTGGGGAAGGTTGGCTCTTCCTGAGATTGTGATCCACAACCTGCCAGTAGTTCAGTGTGAAGGAGCAGCGAGCGGCTCGCCCAGATCTAGTTCGGTAGGAAGGAAGCCCCGCCAGCCCGTCTCCTGCACTGATTTTAGAACATTACTTTGCCTTTTTTCTGTCTTTTTCATTTTTTTGTGTCACCGGCGACATGAAATCCTAATTCGGCGTTGATTATAAGTGGGAAGAAAATGGCATTTTTAATGAGAATTTCAATAATGGCATTTTTTTGTAACAGAAAATTACTGGATTTTTGGGGGTTTTTGTTTTCTGAATAAAACCTTGGCGATGTGATTACTCTGCGGTAATAGCGGGGCCGCGTTTATTGGAGGCGCGAGCTGGCTGCATGGAGCATGGCCTGATTGAAAAGGGAATTATTGGATTTTAGAAAGAAAGCAGAGACCGAGAAATGTGTTGGCTGCTAGACATGTGCACTGCTGAAATTTATTTTGGTTTTCCTTTTCTTTTTTTTTTTTTCGCTTTTCTGGTCATTTGTTATGATCCCAATTTGTAAATTCATAAATTCAAAAATGTGTAAATTCGGAAATTCGAAAATTCGGAAATTCGAAAATCCGAAAATTCGAAAGAACGAAAATTTGAAATATTAACTAGTTCCTGTTTGCGGTCCACGCTGGTTGTAGGTCCCTTTCCGCTGACGTCACGTCCAATGCTGATTCTGATGGCACGGCCGCTCCATTGGTGCCTCCAGAGCTGTGGCGCCTTCATGCTGGCCCTGCTGGGACGTTCTTCTGCTGCATAGTGACTTCTCTGGGAACCCTTGATATACACTGGGACCACATGATCATGGATCACCCTTATTATACATATGATGCATTCCTCTCATCATCCATCCTGTAAGTGTTCTTAATCCCTTTTGAGATATTAAAAGTTTTTTATTTTGCACTTAGAGGTGCCTCTTTTTTGTTTATCTTGTTTCTAGAGTTGGCTGTCTCTTTCAAAGTGCTGCCCTTAGTGCACTGAAGACTCCTCATTATCCAAACTCCTTCACCTCCAATAAAGACAATATTCTGCTTAGTCTTGTTACTCAGAGCGCCCTTACACAAAAAAATTTAGTAGATAAGAGTCAGGTCAAGGCAGAGGTCATGGCAGGCAGCAGCCAGGAGAGTAGTCAGGTTCAGGCAGGGGTCAGGGAAGGAGCCAGGAGAGTAGTTAGGTCCAGACAGAGGTCATGGCAGGCAGCAGCCAGGAGAGTAGTCAGGTCCAGACAGGGGTCATGGCTGGCAGCAGCCAGGAGAGTAGTCAGGTTTGGGCAGGGGCTGTGGCAGGCAGCAACCAGGAGAGTGGTCAGGCCTAGACAGAGGTCATGACAGGCAGCAGGCAGGAGAGTAGTCAGGTCAAGGAAGAGGCCATGACAGGCAGGAGAGTAGATAGGACCAGGCAGGGGTTGTGACAGGTTAGAGAGTAGTCAGGTCTGGGCAGAGGTCATAGCAGGCAGTAGGCAAGCGAGTAGTTAGGTCCAGGCAGAGGTCATGGCAGGCAGGAGATTAGTCAGGTCCAGGCAGGGGTCATGGCAGGCAGGAGGGTAGTCAGGTCCAGACAGGGGTCTTGGCAGGCAGAAGAGTAGTTAGGTTCAGGCAGGGGTTATGTCAGGCAGCAGGCAGAAGAGTAGTCAGGACCAGGCCGAGGTTGTGGCGAGTAAAAGAATAGTAAGTTCCAAGTAAAGGTCATAGCAGGCAGGAGATTAGTCATGTCCAGGCAGAGGTCATGGCAGATAGGAGAGTGGTCAGGCCTAGACAGAGGTCATGGCAGGCAGCAGGCAGGAGAGTAGTTGGGTCCAGGAAGAGGTCATGGCAGGTTAGAGAGTAGTCAGGTCTGGACAGAGGTCATAGCAGGCAGTAGACAAGAGTGTAGTTAGGTCCAGGCAGAGGTCATGGCTAGCAGGAGAGTAGTCAGGTCCAGGCAGGGGTCATGGCAGGCAGCAGGCAGGAGGCTAGTCAGGTCCAGGCAGAAGAGTAGTTAGGTTCAGGCATGGGTTGTGGCAAGTAAAAGAATAGTAAGGTCCAAGTAGAGGTCATGGCAGGCAGGAGATTAGTCAGGTCCAGGCAGAGGTCATGGCAGGCAACAGGCAGGAGAGTAGTCTTCTGACATCAGAGGGTCCAAAATAAAATTAAATACATTTTAAAAAACTAAATGTAAGCAGGTAAAACTTTAAAAGTAACCCCCTGGTGATCCCACCATGAAAATTTGTCTTCATGTATTTCCTGTTATAGGGTGACAACGCTCTGCCCCCATCTCCCACTTCCTGGGTTGTCACCCAGACTACAAGAGGCCTTTTCAACACACATTAGACAGACACGGTCCGCTGTTGTCACCTTCAGGAAACCCGCCCTGAGAAATGCCATGTTGCCATCACTGGCGTGCATATGGACAGGAAGTGGCTGTAATTAGGCTGCAGGAGATCAGCATCACTGATATACAACAGACTGTGAGAAAAAGGTGAAAAAAAAGGTTAAATATAAATCTAAAAATCTAAAATCTAAATCTAAAAATCACAATTGTTTATGACACACAAATGAGATGCAGCATACATCTACTTTCAATGGCAGATAATTCTGGGTGAAGCTCTTGTTGTTTTTTTGTGTTGTATTCTATAGATTATTATTACATTGTTACTCTACTTTGTTACTGAGGGTACTAATGGATGCCGGCAGAGCTGAGGAATTCAGGTTGGGTTAGACTGAGTTAGACTGACACTTGAAGTGATGGGCAGAGACAGTGAGGAGACGGAGCGCTCACATGCACGGGGCCCCGGGGACGGCAGCGCTGCGCACACTGCAGCAACTGGTGTGTCAATAAATCTGTCTGCTCATTGTGCATCATTATCACCGCTCCTCCTGCATGTCCCTGGTACCCTCGTGAGTCAGGCCCGGGCTGCTCTCTGTAGGACCGCCGGGACGTCAAAGCCTCAAAACCTGAAGCTGCGGAAATTCCTGCAGAGGCTCCCCAGGGGCCCCCCGGATCAGATGCGTAGTTTGTGCCGGACCCGGAGAGTTTCCATAGAAACCGCAACATCCGCGGAACAATTAGGCTGAAATGCTGAGGTCCATTCCTCAGGACACGGGCGGGAGAAGACGTCGGAGGAAGAAGACGATAAAGTCCGGCGTTTCACATCGCCGAACAAGATGCTATTATGTCTTCTTATGAATTATTGAAGGTTTTAAGAGCTCCTTTCAAAGGGCGAGACGCATAATGGTCAGAAAACAATATCTGGCTTACTAGAAGAGGGAAAGTCAGGATCCCCTCTGGGGCCACTCCATGAGACACCAGACTTACTGCTAATTAGCTGCTTGGGTTCCGTATCTTTCAGGAATTAAAGTGTACATCTGGTTTAAAAATGCAAACTATCAGCTTTAGGAGGGGGGCGGGGGCTGAAATCATGACCTGCGACCAACTTCCTTTCTCCAAGGCAGGCGGCAAATTGTCAATCTCATATGGACTGTGTGTGGGGTCTGGGTGGGACCACTGAATCACTGCACAGACCTGATGCATACTGTGAAAGGGGTCTGACTAGGACCACCATTTATGCAGTAAAACTGAGGCATACTGCAGTTGGGGTCTGAGTGGGACCTCCAGTCAAACCTGAAGTAGACTGTGTTTGGGGTCTAAGTGGAACCACTGGTCAAACCTGGGGCAGACTGTGTTTAGGGTCTGGGTGGGACTACCGGTCAAACCAGAGGCAGACTGTGGTTGGGGTCTGGGTGGGACCACCAGTCGAACCTGAGGCATACTGCGGTTGGTGTCCAGGTGGGACCACTGGTAATTCTGAGGCTTTTTTGTGGTTGGGGTCTGAGTGGAACCAATGGTCAAACCTGAGGCATATTGTATTTGGGGTCTAAGTGGGACCACTGGTCAAACCTGAGGCAGACTGTGGTTGGGGTCTAAGTGGGACCACCGGTCAAACCTGAGTCAGACTTTTGTTGGGGTCTGGGTGGGACCACCGGTTGAACCTGAGGCATATTGTGGTTGGGGTCTAAGTGGGACCACTGGTCAAACCTGAGGCAGACTGTTGTTGGGGTCTGGGTGGGACCACTGGTCAAACCTGAGGCAGACTGTGATTGTTGAAGAAGGAATTTAATTGTAGCTTAGCACATAGTGGTAATGTGGATACATAATAAGCGTGTGCTGCGTCCTATAGTTATAGAGAAAAGAATTGTGGGGGACTTTGGACTTTATAGGCACAAATTAAACAAAGTACACTTATGAAAAAATATAACAATTTTATTAATTAGACTGTGATTGTTGTCTTTGTGAGACCACCGGTCAAACCTGAGGCAGACTGTGGTTTTGTTCTAAGTGGAACCACCGGTCAAACCTGAGGCATGTTGTGGTTGGGGTCTAAGTGGAACCACCGGTAAAACCTGAGGCATATTGTGGTTGGGGTCTAAGTGGAACCACCGGTCAAACCTGAGGCATATTGTGGTTGGGGTCTAAGTGGAACCACCGGTCAAACCTGAGGCATATTGTGGTTGGGGTCTAAGTGGTACCACCGGTCGAATCTGAGGCAGACTTTGGTTGGGGTCTGGGTAGGACCACCTGATGCTAAGTGGACCTGAATCATACTGTGGGTGAGGTTTTTTCGTGGGACCACTGGTGACTGGGAAGACTTGTTGCATACTGTAGGTGGGGTCAACTGTGTTTTGGGGACCAGAACTAAAACATTGGCTAGATAGATAGACAATAGACTTTTCCATTGCCCAACACCTGGAATTTGGAGAGCCTGTAAAATTGTTTGTCTTTAAGTTTCCATCAGCTGCAATAAAACACCTAGAGGACACCTGTCTATGGCTATGTACAAGCACAGATCCATTATAGTACAAGCAAGAAGTTACAACTAAGCCAAACTAGGTGGAACAAGAACAGGCTGAACAGTCACCACCGAGTCAACTCATCATTGGTCCAAATTCAACCATCAGACAACAACTAACCAGCCGAGTTGAACCCGTCATCATGTGACCTGTGTTGTAAGTTATTCAAAGGTGAACAAAGTGTCTCTGGACAAAATGCTTTTCAATTCAAAATCACTAAAGGCTTAGTCAACCGCTTGTCATTCATAAATAAATTACTAGTCAATTGTTAATCATCTGCAGATCAATCGCTAGCTAACCTTTGACCATTAATCCGAAATCTACTGACTAATCAATTCTTAAGAAAAGTTCTATCGCTCTTCTTGCCAATCACTAATCAGCCACTTAGAAATGCTGAACAAACCAGTGAGACCAATTAACCATTTATCAATGAAGGTCCAGAAATGATTAACCAGTTATTAAACAAGGGTCATGCACAGCCTAATAACGCAACTGTCTTTCCGTCGGCCAGGTCTGGTCCAAACCCTGGAGCAAGCTCCCAGTGTGGCAAGCTCCAGATGTAAGAAAGGCCAATGAGGACCACAGCTTAGGCCAGAACTGCCATTAGAAATCATGGCCACCGTACAGCCTGACAGGGACCCCCCAAAAAACAAACAGGGCAAAATAATTTACCCAATATCCAACATCACAAGACAAAATTAATTGCTAGGTATCCAACCAAGGTGGACGGTCGTGTTATGAGGTTGGTGATGAGGCACCAGGCTTTACTTTGGAACATTGACAGACTGGTGCAGAGACAGCAGAACGAGGGGTGGAACTAGAGATGGATGGACAGGCTGGCCATGACTGGCTTTGGGGACAGGCTGACCATGGTTGGCTATGGGGACAGGATAGCCATCTATGGCTATGGGGACTGGCTGACAAGGAATGGCTATGGGGACAGGCTGGCAAAGTGTTGCTATGGGGGCAAGCTGGGCTGGTCATGAATGGCTATGGGGAGAGGTTGGCCAGGAATGGCTATGGGGACACACTGGGTATGAATGTCTATGGGGACGGGTTGACCAGGAATGGGTATGGGGAAAGGTTGACCAGGAATGGGTATGGGGACAGGTCATGAATGGCTATGGGGACAGGTTGACCAGGAATTGTTATGGGGACAGGTTGACCAGGAATGGCTATGGGAACAGGTTGACCAGGAATGGCTATGGGAACAGGTTGACCAGGAATGGGTATAGGGACAGGCTGGCCATGAATGGGACACATTGCAGTTGGCAGTTTGCCCTTACACAAGAGGTAAGCCCTGTACACACGATCGGATTTCCTATGGATTTTAAACCGATGGATTTTTCCATCGGAAATCAGATGAAGCTTACTTCCATCAGTCTTGCCTACACACCATCAGTCAAAAAACCGATCGTCCCAAATGCTGTGACGTAAAACACTCAGACGAGCCAAGAAAAATGAAGTTCTATGCTTCTGAGCATGCGTCGACTTGATTCTGAGCATGCGTGGGTTTTTTTATCCGATGGAGTTCCCCACAGACGATAGTAATTTGCGATCGTTTTTTTTTTTTCATCGGATAAATTTAAAACATGGAAAAAAGACCGATGGGGCCCATACACGATCGGTTTGTCCGATGAAAAAAGTCCATCGAACTGTTTTCATCAGTAAAACCGATCGTGTGTACAGGGCTTATGTGTTGCATGTTGCATGTATGTGTATATATGTTCCATATAGGTTGCACGCAGTGTGTATGTGTATGCCTGTTGTATAGAGTTTGTATGTATGTATGACCCCTGCACTACGTACATTACACACCTGACCTCTGTACTATGTACATTACACACCTGACCCATGGGGGATCCCTGGGAGAAGGGGATTTGGAGTGGGGGGGAGAGGATGTGTACTTGGAGTGGACATTTTAGAGGTAGAGGATTTGTGCTTGGAGGGGTGTTTTCTTTTTTTTTTTGGGGGGGGGATTTATACTGGGAGGGGGGATTTCAGCAGGGGGGTGGATTTGTACTGGAAGGAGGGGGAATTTATGCCTAGGGGGTAATCAAGCAGATAAGTGCTCAGTTTTGAGCAGTTGGGGGATTTTCGCTCACACCTAATGCTCATCATCTTAAGGGGTGGGGACACAGTTTGCCATGTTTGTCCTGGGCTCTAGATGACCTTGTCCCAGCACTGGGTGACACCATTAAGTAGGAAGGGATATCCAAACGTGATGGTGTCACCCCCACCCGTGACAGTGCATGGATTGGCGTGCACCAACCAGCAGGGCACTGTGGCCAGCTAAACAGGAGGAAGCCTGATCGGGGAGGGGGGGGTGGTGTAATTAATATGTGTTCGGGTCTAAAGGGATGAGGTGGCAACCCTAGCGTGGTGGCACCAGGGGACACCAACCCTAGTGATGCTACTGTCCGCCTCAGGCTGGACTCCTCCATTCTGGGACAGGACCCAGAGCTCTGTGTGTTCACTGAATAAATACAGTCTCTCAGCATGCCTTCAGAGACTGCCTCTCTCGGATAGACCGGGGCTGTATCCTTATTCATGCTGCCATCTGCAAAGCTTCACAGCTATCATCCAGAACCTTCTCAGATCTCCTGGATACAGAGTAAGCTATAGACCAGACTAGGTAGTCTAAGGCAGTGTTTCTCAACCTGTGGTATGCGTACCCCTGGGGGTACGCACACCAAGGGCAGGGGGTACGCCGCCCAGAGTTGGCACCACCAGCGGCATTGGGAGACAGGGGCTGACGGGACTGACTACCCGGCAAGACCCAGTGACATAGAAGTCCCGCCTCCGGCTCCTATGATGGACGTCACACTGGTCCAATACCGGGATGTGAGATGTCCATCATAGGACCCGCCGGTCAAGTAGGCGGGACTTAGTGGACACTGCAGCGGAAGATCCCCACTCTGTTAAACCGGCGGGCATCGGCTCTCCTCTCCCATGGCGGCACTCATGGGCAATGGCAACTGACGAGGCTGTACTGATGGGCACTGGTGACTAGCGAGTCTGCGCTAATGGACACTGGCAAGGCTGCGCTGATTGGCACTGGTGACTGGCAAGGCTGCACTGATGGGCAAAGGTGACTAGCAAGGCTGTGCTGATGGGCACTGGCAAGGCTGTTCTGATGGGTACTTGTGACTGGCAAGGCTGCGCTGATGGGCACAGGTAAGGCTGAGCTGATGGGCACTGATCAGACTGTATTTATGGTCACTGATCAGGCTGCATTGATGGGCACAGGTAATGCTGCACCAATCAGGCTGTATTGATAGGCACAGGAAAAGCTGCACAAATCAGGCTGTATTGATGGGCACGGCAAAAGCTGCACTGATCAGGCTGCATTGATGGGCACAGGTAAAGCTGCACCGATCCGGCTGTATTGATGGGCACAGGTAAAGCTGCACTGATCAGGCTGCATTGATGGGCACAGGTAAAGCTGCACCAATCAGGCTGTATTGATGGGCACAGGTAAAGCTGCACTGATCAGGCTGCATTGATGGGCACAGGTAAAGCTGCACCGATCCGGCTGTATTGATGGGCACAGGTAAAGCTGCACTGATCAGGCTGCATTGATGGGCACAGGTAAAGCTGCACCAATCAGGCTGTATTGATGGGCACAGGTAAAGCTGCACCGATTAGGCTGCATTGATGAGCACTGGTAAGGCTGAGCTTATGGGCACAGGTAAGGCTGAGCTGGTGAGCACTGATCAGCCTGCATTGATGGGCACTGATCAGGCTGCATTCATGGGCACTGGTGAGGCTGAGCTGATGGGCACAGGTAAGGCTGAGCTGATGAGCACTGGTCAGCCTGCATTGATGGGCTCTGATTAGGCTACATTGATGGGCACTGCTGAGGCTGAGCTGATGGGCACTGATCAGGCTTCCCTGATGGGCACTAATGAGGCTGCATTGATAGGCACTAGTGAGGCTGAGCTGATGGGCACAGGTAAGGCTGAGCTGATGGGCACTGATCAGCCTGCATTGATGGGCACTGATTAGGCTACATTGATGGGCACTGGTGACTCTGAGCTGATGAGCACTGCTGAGGCTGCATTGGTAAGGCAGAGCTGATGGGCAATGATATTGCAAGCGAACAAAAACCATCACAAACACATACTGACATTACACACACACACACAGAAACTATGACACCCAAACAACAGAAAGACAGGGGTACGCAGGATTTTTTTTTTTAGCCCTGCAGGGGTACTTCGCTGTAAAAGGTTGAGAAACACTGGTCTAAGGCTCCTGGGGTCTCATTGGAGATCTGCCCATATACAACATAACAAACCCCCGATCCTGGAGGAATCATACAACCAGATTGTAGCTTGTCTATGTTCCTCACCGGTAGCAGATATTGCCGGCTGTGTGTACATCTCCAGTATTGGTCCATTTCTCGGCTATGTTCCTGTTGTTATGTGTTGTGCGTTTCTTCTCCCTGATAGCATCTGTGGTGAGCCTGTTTATGAGTCTTTTTATTGTACATTGGCTGCTTCTATCTGTTTCTTGGTGTCTGTCCAAGAACAAGCCCAGGGAGAGAAGACAATATCTTGGAATGTCTCCCCGCCCCGGGACGTATGGCTCTGATATTCCAATTATTAAAGAGAACACGCGTTACGCCGTCCTCGCTAGATAAAGCTTTTCCAATGGGGGGTCATTCTGCGCAGAAATGGTGCTTGTCAGCCGATGGACGTGTTTGATACGAGACGTCGGAGAAATCTCTGCTATTTCTTATTATGGGCTTGTCGGCGCGATCGGCTTAAAGCAAACCTGGCGTAAAAAAAAAAAATGGAAATGTACAACCCCCACCCTGTGCTAGGCATAGATAGTGCTGCCCCCTACAGATCCCAACTGGAAGACAACGAATGAAGTCATCCCATCACTTAGATCTCCGAGAAGCTTTAATACGTCATATCAGTGGAGGGATTTCAGTGTTTTTACATCTGCAGCCCATTTACACCAATAGTGTGTGGTAATGTCTCGTTATTGTGTGTATTACCAATTTACCACAATACATGGGGAAATGTTGTGGTGTCTTTCATCTTGTATGGCAACATAATGCAACTTGTGAACTCCAAAATGCAGCCCAAGGAACAGATATGGCCTAATACCAAGTTGCACGTCTACAAGTCATCCAAAACACAGCGGCCAGACTGGTAACATGGAAAAAACCCTGGGAATCAATCGCACCATCCCTGAAAAGCCTCCATTGGCTAGCCGTAAAGGATCGGATCACATTCAAGACCCTCTGCCTCACCCACAAATGCGCACAAGGAAACGCTCCTGAATACTTATGCGAGAAAATAAAACACTACTCCACTACTCGTGACCTTCGATCAACTAACCAAAACCTCCTCCACATCCCCAAGACCCACTACAAAGCCAAGGGAGAACGAAGGTTTGCTGTCCAAGGACCAAGGCTATGGAATGCACTACCCATGAATATCCGCATGGAAGAAAACCATCGGGCCTTCCGGAAAATACTAAAGACCCATCTCTTCTAACGATCTCAACGACACTGGATGCAAAGCGCCTTGAGGCGATTTAGTTCGCAATTGCAGCGCTATACAAGTTACTCACTCACTCACTCACTCACTATATCCGGCCCTTGGGGCATTATTCCTAACCAATCCTCCCACTGACACCAATGATGGGACACTATTCCTCCCACTGACACCAATGATGGGACACTATTCCTCCCACTGACACCAATGATGGGGCACTATTCATCCCTCTGACACCAATGATGGGACACTATTCCTCCCACTGATACCAATGATGGGGCACTATTCCTCCCACTGACACCAATGATGGGACACTTCCTCCCACTGATACCAATGATGGGGCACTATTCCTCCCACTGACACCAATGATGGGACACTATTCCTCCCACTGACACCAATGATGGGACACTATTCCCCCCACTGACACCAATGATGGGACACTATTCTTCCCACTGATACCAATGATGGGGCACTATTCCTCCCACTGACACCAATGATGGGACACTTCCTCCCACTGATACCAATGATGGGGCACTATTCCTCCCACTGACACCAATGATGGGACACTATTCCTCTCACTGACACCAATGATGGGACACTTCCTCCCACTGATACCAATGATGGGGCACTAATCCTCCCACTGACACCAATGATGGGACACTATTCCTCCCACTGACACCAATGATGGGACACTATTGATCTTTTATTGAAAAGAATCAAGCAACCAATTTTATACAAAAGTAAAAAACAAAACCATAGTACAAAACTTCAACAGAAAACAAAGGAATACACATCCATGTTCAGAATATATACAATATATACACAATTCACTACAAAAACATTAGAAAACTATTTACATAAAGCAGCAGAGAGGGCCTAAGAGGCACAACCCATCACCTATGTACGCAGCCATTTATCAAAAATTCATCAAAAATACTGATAATCTAGGGTGATAAGAGACAGACAGCCACACCCGGGAAAGAGACTCCTGGTAGTCAGGGAGGCTTGAAACCCCTCCACGCCTTCAACCAAGCCCCCTGACCCCGCTTGTCTCTTTCAAGCTCCCGAATCTTCCCCACCTCATGCAAAATGTCATACACCACCACCTCAACAGGAAGGAGTTTTTGCCGAATGCTGACCTGACACCGTGCATTCCAGGTGAAATAACGGACTACTAGGCTAACTAAAAAAAAGTGTATCCAAACAAAAAACTCCACCGGTATTGAATGCTCCGTACACCCACTCAGCATAACCCAGCCTGGAGAGGAAAGGGACACCGAGGGCCCACCTCACCTGTTTATACACCTCTATACACCGAGGGCCCGCCCCACCTGTTTGTACACCTCTATGTTAAAAGGGAAATGAAGCAGAAAATGATCCATAGTCTCCTCCTCATCTGCACACTCCTCCCGAGGACAGCTACGATCCATCCCACTGCGGAATTTCAAATTGCCCCGAACATAGAGCTTCCCATGGAAGCACAACCAGGCTAGATCCCTAAATTTAGGGGGTACTCTATCCAAATTAATCAGTCTTAACCCCGCCCTCAAAACTGGGCCCGGGCAATCCCTTAAGGCCAGTGGGTCATGAAAGACTTCGCTCAAGACTCGACTCATAAGGACTTTCCTTGGAACCGATCTGAGATCTTCAGCCGACAATCGCCACTGCCGCAGTAACTTCAGGCACGGAGCGACATAGGCTGGTAGCTGACCACGATGACCCCTGCGATTCTTCACTTGGCCACCTTCTTCCCAAAGTCGTAGAAAAGGCCTAAACCAAGATCTAAATATGCCTACCCATCCAGGAGGTTCCACTGCAAGCATATTACCAATGTTAAACTTTAGAAATAGCAGTGAAAAGAAAAGAACTGGGTTGACCATACCTAAGCCACCCTCCCTCCTGGATAGGTAAGTGACATTCCTCTTGATGGGGTTCAGTCTGTTCCCCCACAGCATCTGGAAGAACACACTACTGACCCTAGCATAGAGAGACACTGGCAAGATGCAGACAAAGCTGACATACAAGAAGATCGGAATCAGGTAAGTCTTAATCAGATCAACCCTTTCCCTCATAGATAACTTCCATCTCTTCCAGCTGACCACCTTAGTATTGGCAATTTCCAGTCTGCCTTCCCAGTTTTTGAGGCCATAATCGCCGGGTCCAAATTCAATGCCTAGTATCTTAATTCTTTCCTGGGGCACTGGAAAGGTGCCCGGGAGATCAAACCCCTCACCTTCCTTTCCCATCCAGAAAACTTCAGTCTTTTCCTGATTGATCTTGGAGCCTGATGCTTCAGAATACCGTGATGTCAGAGAGACCACCTCCTCCGCTTCATCCGTCCCAGTGACAATCACCGACACATCATCCGCATAGGCAACAACCCTCAATGGCGGCTCACCCGGGAGCCCCACTGGTACCCCACACAACATGCCGCTCTCTAGCCTCCTGACGAAGGGGTCGATTGCAAACACATAGAGCAGGGGACTCAGGGGACAACCCTGGCGCACCCCGGAGCCAACCCCAAAGGACTGTCCAACCCAACCATTAACAAGAGGGAAGCTTTCTGCCCCCTTATACAAGACTTTCAGCCAATCGACAAAACCACCCGGCAGACCGTACTTACTAAGGAGCAACCACAGGTACTCATGGTTAACACGATCAAAAGCCTTTGCCTGATCCAATGTCAGCAAATACTTTCCCCAGCCTGCAGCCCTGCACCGCTCCAAGGCCTCCCGGACAGCTAAAACCGCTGTGAAGGTGCTCCTACCCTGGACCGAACAGTGCTGATGGCGAGAAAGCAAAGACTCTGCCACTGACGATAGGCGCCAGAAAAATATCTTTGCCAGTATCTTTCTATCGACATTAAGAAGGCTGATGGGGCGCCAATTCTCAATCATCGAAGGATCTTTACCCTTTGAAAGAAGAATCACAGCCGAGTGCCTCATGGAAGGGGAAAGCACCCCCTCAGCAAGGCAACTGTTAAAAACCTCTACCAAAAGCGGGGCCAGAAAAGACTTAAAGGCTTTGTAAAACTCAGCCGTCAAGCCATCCGGTCCAGGCGACTTTTTGATGGCAAGCTGTTCAATTGCCCTCATCACCTCTTCGACTGTGATCTCCTCTGTCAAATTCATCAATGGAACATCTCCACCATTTAGACCTGGAGTAGAGTCCAAAAAGCTTTCCATCTTGTCACGATCAAGCTCTTTCCTCCCAAGAAGGTCGGCATAAAAGGACCTCACGACCTCCAGAATCCCTGACCTGGACTTTGTCAAGGAACCTGTACTGTCCTTAAGGCCAACGACCGTTTTAACAGCTACACCTTGTTTGCAGTTCTGGTAAGGGTCAGGCGAGTGGTACTTCCCATAGTCCCTTTCCAGAACCAAAGAGGCATGCCGGTCATATTGACACTTCCTGAGAAGGAGTTTCACTTCGGAGATTGCCCCAGGATCTCCTCCTCTCGAGACAAGAATATCCAGCTTCCTCCGTAAACGTTGGTAGGTCATGTATTTATTAAACTGATTTCTATTGGCTAGGCCCCTGAAGAATCCAGCGATCCTCTTTTTGGTCAGCTCCCACCACTCAGCCTTGCTGCTACAAAAGTCCAGGATGGTCACCTGTGCCTGAAAGAATTCCTCAAAGGATTGTCTAACATGTTCTTCCTTAAGTAGTGTCGAATTTAATCTCCAGATGCCCTTGCCCCTCTGAGGGGCGTCTGAAGCATTCAGTACCACAGATAGCATACAGTGATCAGAGAACTCTACTGCCTGCACCACTGGGGGCGAGAAAGCAGAGGCCTCCTTCAAAAAAAACCTATCTATCCTACTCTGACTATTACCACGATGAAAAGTGAACCCGGTGTCATCCGGGAGGTGCTTAATGTGCATATCCACAAGACCAGCATCCCTAACCATACTATTTAAAAAAACGCTATCATATCCCAGCCTGTCCTTGAAGTCCTTCCTGTCCTTGGGCCTAGTTACTGTATTAAAGTCACCTCCAAAGACCACTTGCCGGGATGTAAAAAGAAATGGCTTGATCCTTGTAAAAAGGCATTTCCTGTCCCACTTTGTGTGCGGCCCATAAACATTGATTAGGCGCAGGTCCTGCCCTCCCACAAGGACGTCTAAGACCATACATCTCCCAATCTCCACCTCAATAACCCGCCGGACAGTTACCATGCCGGTTTTAAACAACACCGCCACACCGCCGTAAGGCTCGGCCGCAAGAGACCAGTAAGATGGACCATACCTCCACTCTCTCTTGGCCATATGAATATCTGCCAAGGAGGTGAGCCTAGTCTCTTGCAAAAATAAAATTTCAGCATCTAATTGGCTGAACAAAAAGAAGGCCATAGAACGAGCTCTTACTGACTTAATGCTGGTGACATTAATTGTCACCACTTTTAACGGAGGGGGAACCGCCATTTGGGTTATTGGGTGGATTGCGTCTTAGCTCCCCTCTGCTGCTCATCACCAGAAGCCTCTCTCTTTCTAGAGGCCGCCTCAAAGTCCATTTCAGAATCGGAACTTCTTTCAGAAGAAGCTCCAGATGAAGAAATATCCCACTTGGAGGACCTATGACGGCTGGAGACAGAAACCGGAGCTTCTCGTCCCCTTTCCGTCCTCACCGCCTGCCTCTTCCGCCTCCCAACCTTCCTTCTCTCTTCCAGGTACTGCAGGTCAGCCTCAGAGATGCCCTCATCTCTTACTTTTTTCTTTAAAGTCTTTCCACAAGACTTCTTTACAGAGGAAGGGGCGCCCTTTTTAGTACACGCTGGTGGGGGGGTGATCCCTTTAAGTCAGACTCGGGAGGGGTAGACTCCTGGGGGGTAACAGACTCGGGGGGCACAGACTTGGAAGGTTCCGACACAAGAGGAGAGGGTACAGTAGGCTGGGGGGACACAGAGACAGAAACAGAAGGAGTACTTACAGACACAGGAGGGGTGGCCACAGGAACTGGAGAGGGATCCTGAGCAGGACCAGGGGAGGGGGTCACCGCAGAGGAGGATGGTACACCAGGGGTCTCACCCTCCATCCCGTCCAGCCTTGACATGTCCTCTACTACCTCCTTCTCCATATTGTGCCAGGCTTCAGGACATCTGCTGTAGGGGTGGCCAAGGCGCAGGCACAGGTTGCACCTGATCATCTTAGTGCAGTCCTTAGCCATATGACCCTGACCCCGACACACTGAACACATCAAGGCTGAACAGGAGGAGCTCAAGTGCCCCTTTTCTCCACAGCGGTGACACAGCTTCGGCTGACCAGGGTAGAAAACTGTCATCCTATCCCTCCCTATGAAAGCTGAGGAGGGCAAGTGACGGACAACATTCCCATCCCTGGCAAACCTGACTGTTACCGACCATCCCCCAGTCCAGATGTTACGCTCATCATGGATTTTATTAGGTTTGGTCAAAACTTCCCCATAGTTCCTTAACCAGACCTCTAGATCCCGAGCAGGAACACTCTCATTGGTCAGGATAATGGTTATTTTTTTTACTGTTGACCTCTGAGACACCGCAACTGGGACCAGACCTTCCCATTCAGGTCTTGACCTGCACCGAGCCTCATATCGCTCCCAGAACAGGTCAAGACCCTCTGGCCTGGTGAAGCTAACCGTATAGTCCCTTGTCCCAGCTACATGTATAAAGGCATACAGGTCATTTGCACCAAAACCCATCTCCAATATCATATCTACCACTGCACGCCGTGCTGGAGGGATGGCACCACCTTCCCATTTCAGGATAACTACATTACGTCTTGGACCCCCAGCAGAAGCCAGAGACCCAAGACCAGATCTTGGGGTGCTCAAGGTGGCAGCTTGCAGTGGAAAACCCCGCTTGGGAGCGGGACTACCAGGAGCAGAGTGTGCCACCTGTGCAAAAGTAGGTTTATCAGGGCCAAGGGCTGACACTGAAGCCACATCACTCTGTATATTATTATTATTATTATTATCAACTGTATGAACTGAAATGGCAGGATCTGTAGCAGGATTGTTCATCACACTGGTACTGGGGTGATTGTTATCAGTCACAGAACTATTCAAATTCCCATCAGGAATAGTCACAGTGGCTGCAATACCAGCTGTCTCCTGATGCTGCACTGTAGAGTCCTCAGCAGCAGTGGGGCAAACAGCTTTGGACTCAGCCAAAGAAGGGTTAATGGGCTGTGCTGACACTTGCAGTCCATCCACAGAAATGACATTTTTTAAATGTAACTCTTGCTGCATTGCAGCCTCAGCAGGCACAACATTGCTGCACACAGGACTAGCAGCCTGATTGTCATTAGGCACATTGTCAGTCATGGTGCTAGATGGTACAAAAACAGTCTTATCCACAACATGGGACTTAGCAGGCTTCACTTTATCAGGTACATCATCAGTAATGTCTTCCTCATTAAATATCATCTGATCCCCCCGCATAGGAGACTCCATTACCTGGATGGCCCTCAGCATACCTCCTGAATCTTGGGAAGGCCTGGGGCTGCTTACCTCTCCCTGGGGGGGCAGGGGGGCAGAACTGGGGGTCTCCTCCTCCTCCACCTCCATCTTTGTCACCCTTCCAAACCTTTTGTCGTTACAAAATTTTTCTTTAAAGGGCCCATCTCTGCCTTCCATCATGGTCACGATGGTCTCCTGATGATCCACACGGACCTTGGCCAGCTGGATTTCCGGATCCATGGATCCCCGTTTCTGGCTGTGTAAGCCCTCACGTTGCCTTTGCAGGCGCTTCAGCTCCGCTCTCAGCTTATAGAGCTTGTCCCTCTCCCTGTTCAGGACCTTAATCCCGGCCACCACTCGCTCCCGAATGGCCTCCGAGCCTTCATCCTCACCAGGGGTAGAGAGATCAGCTTGTGCAGAGGCAGGCAGTTCACCTGATGGCCCAGGAGATGGCTGGGAGCCTCCAGCAGGAGAGGCCCTGCTGGTCTCCATGGCCTCCCCAGAAAGGGGGCCAGGGAGCTGGGATAGATTTCACCACCACTCCCCTCTCACAGAGCAGCTTCAGAGGCACCTTCCTCCTGACACACCTGTGCTCCAATGATGGGCGGGGCACTATTCCTCCCACTGACACCAACGATGGGACACTGTTCCTCCCACTGACACCAATGATCGGACACTATTCCTCCCACTGACACCAATGATGGGACATTATTCCTCCCACTGACACCAATGATGGGGCACTATTCCTCCCACTGACACCAATGATGGGACACTATTCCTCCCACTGAGACTAATGATGGGGCACTATTCCCCCCCACTGATACCAATGATGGGGCACTATTCCTCCCACTGATACCAATGATGGGGCACTATTCCTTTCACTGACACCAATGATGAGACACTATTCCTCCCACTGACACCAATGATGGGGCACTATTCCTCCCACTGACACCAATGATAGGGCACTATTCCTCCCACTGACACCAATGATGTGACACTATTCCTTTCACTGACACTAATGATGATGGACCCCCTTTGAATAGTTAAATTCAGGGTTTTCAAGTGAAGGGTACTGTACATCATAAAAAGAGACAATTGTGCTATTCCAGCCTTGTAGTAACAGTTTGGTGAAGACCATTTTCTGTTCCCCCATGACTGTGCACCCCCCCCCCCCCCGTGTACAAAGCCAGCTCCATAGAGACATGGTGTGACCAGTCTGGTGTGGAGGAACTCAAGTGTCCTGCACACTGACCTCAAACCTACTGAACACCGTTGGGAAGAATTGGAATGCCGATGGTGAGCCAGGTGTTTTTTTTTTTTGGCATTCAACATGGGGCCCAGCGAAATAGGTTTTCTCATCCTGCTCATATTACTCTGGAAATACACCTGTGACCAGAAACCTAATTGACATGAGCTCATTAACTAATCCCTTCTGACAGCCTAGATGACTCAGAGACATGACCTTTAGGCTAGACTTGCCATCTTGTAGCTCAAAAGTCACAATCAACATTATCACAAATCAACACAGAACTCCTTCACACAATAGCAGAGTTAATTAACACAGATAACAATGGGGATCTAATGACTCTTACATTGAACTCCCTGGAATGCTCATATTAGAAATTACACTTCCTGGTCATAGCCCTCACAGTGTACAGGGGATAAAATCTTCATATTGCTTGATAGATATTGTTAATGAATATTACTGTCCCGTTTGAAGTAATCCAATCATATTCTCAGGGTTCATTATTTTCTTGCTCACCCGGTGCCCCTAATAAACACAGGGTGACTTAGACATAAGAGGTGCATGGGGAGCTGAAACAAGGGTATCCCATACTTTCCAAGGGATTCTGGATTCCATGGGCCCTCCCGTCACAGGCGTGTAATGGTCTTACATGGTGTAAGTGTCAAACATTGACCCAACGCTGTATCCTGGCCTAGGCCAACAAGGCCCAGGCCTAGGGCAGCACTTTGCAGGGGGGCAGCACGGAAAGAGTCCCCGCCGGCTTGAGCTACAATGTTAGTGTAACGCAAGCTGCTTCTAATTTTGACTGTCCTATTATCCTGGACCACAAACCTTCATCACTGTCCTATATGTTTTCTGCGGCACCATTGGCATAGTTATATCTTCTTAGTCCTCTCCATAAAATTATCAGAAATTTGTGCTTAAAGTAGAACTATAGGCAACACTTTTTTTTTCTCATTTTGGGTAGAGTAAGGGAGGGTTCTAGCCACTGTCAGTTTATTTTTTACCATCCCATTGCAGATATTTCCCTTCACTTCCTGCCCCCATAGCCAAACAGGAAGTGAGAGGAAATCTATGAAAATTAAGGGAATCCATTGCTCACCCCCAGGCCCTAAGAACTAGTGTCCCCACTCGAAAATTCCAGGGCGGATCTTAAACAGAAAGGGGTGTGGCATTGACAGGAAGGGGTGGGTCATATTTAAATTAGGGGGTGCACGAGTTTAGTCAGGCCTAGGGCAGCACAAAACCTAAATACACTACTGCATTGACCCCTATAATACATGTGGAGAAGTGAAAAGAATGCAATTTGCCTATTTTGCAAATCAATTCTCTAATCAAATAAACAAACTTTATATATATAAAAAAAAAAAATAATAAAGATCAGAGCTTCTCTTTAGAGCCCCAGCTACCGGGGGATTTATTTTGGCACATCTTGCCGCCTGCTTGGCATTTCAGCACAAGGCCATCTATAAGGATTGATACATTGAATGATAGGTTTTACCTTCTACCTAATTCCAGATATCAAAACACATTTGAGCGCTCATTGTCCGCGGCCCAGACAGCAGGTATGCCGGGGGAGATAGATGAGTCAGCCTCTGAGATCTGTGAAATTGGCTTGATCAATAAGTTATTATAGAATAAAATAAGCGGCCAGCCGAGGCTCCCCAACGCCGGGCTTGTTACAGATTACGGTCTTTCTTCTGCGCAGGACACCGAGCAGCAATATGTCCGCACCGTGTTTAATTAGTTTCATACTGTTTTATGCAGATTTCTTCACTAGCGCCGGTCTGATGGAGCCTTGTTTACAACAAACTAAAACATGCTTGTCCTCGTTTTTTTTTTTTTACATTTGATCCGATATCATCCGGCTGTTTGTTCCATTTTCAGGGTTCTGGCCGCTTCCATCTTCCAATCACAAGATGTAATTCCCTACGAAATTGGCACCAAAGCTCAATAAAACGGGTATCCTGGCATATGATGAGGAAAAAAAAACAAGAAAAATTAATACTAAATATAGGCAGCAGCTTTGAGTGAGATAACACAAAAAGCATAAACGAGAAATAGAAACATAAAAAGAATGAATTTGATTATTTGAGAAAGTCCTTATATTTCCCCATTGAGAACGTCTGTTTGATGACGAAACGCGTATGGGGGGACGCGCAGTGACGTCACCACGCTGAACTGAGGAGTAAGGGCTCCTGTTATGCCGGCCGGCACATTTATATATTTGCTGTTTTTATTGTTTATGCTGTAAGTATAACTTACTACTTTTTAATAAATCTATCCATACGGAGTTACGCTATGGTCCACCCCCTTCTTTCTTTTATACCTGCGTATGTTAATGTATTTACACGAGTGTGGAGAAACCCTGGTCTGTGAGCTTCCGTCTCATATGAGGGACATCCTTCCCGGAATCAAAAGTCGTGGCTGGGCTATAGCCAACTGCTCTATTGTGCTTGCCTTCTGGTAAGCGGCTTTGTTATTCGGTGGTGGATCTCACACATGTTTAAGAAGTCACTGTGGTGCCGTCCTTTTTCAATTTAAGAACTGTGATATACCTACAGACTATTACCCGGTGTCTTATGTCTGAACCAGACTGAATGGGTTACCCCTGGCATATGATAACCAACAGGTCAACTTTTAGCGGGTGGTCCGTCCCCGACATGACACGTTTCTCACAATCAGCGATGATGTCACCATTGCCCAAAATCTGATTATTTTTGCATAAAATTTTGGTCTTAGCGATAGCTATTGAGTTTCCAGAGCACAAGGAACTTTTAATGATGGAGGGTGAGTCTGGTTGGGTAATTGCCCCCTAGAAACTCTGTCAGTGTCTCAAAGGAACCAGCTGTCTGATTGGATGCTGCAACCTCTCAAGATTTTGGTGTGGGGCCTTATAAAATAGGTTACCTATGTCATTCGGGAGCACCTGGGTGGTTGGTCAGGGACAGAGACCCCAGGGAAAGGTTCCTGGCAAGTAGGGTCAGGTCAGGGATTGTTTATAAACAATGTTACTTTGTATTTCTCTTTCTCCTGTCTGATCAATGTTTATAAACAATGTTACTTTGTAATTCTCTATCTCCTGTCTGATCAATGTCTATAAACAATGTTACTTTGTATCTCTCTATCTCCTGTCTGATCAATGTTTATAAACAATGTTACTTTGTATCTCTCTATCTCCCGTCTGATCAATGTTTATAAACAATGTTACTTTGTATCTCTCTATCTCCCGTCTGATCAATGTTTATAAACAATGTTACTTTGTATCTCTCTATCTCCCGTCTGATCAATGTTTATAAACAATGTTACTTTGTATCTCTCTATCTCCCGTCTGATCAATGTTTATAAACAATGTTACCTTGTATCTCTCTTTCTCCTGTCTGATCAATGTTTATAAACAATGTTACTTTGTAATTCTCTATCTCCCGTCTGATCAATGTCTATAAACAATGTTACTTTGTATCTCTCTATCTCCCGTCTGATCAATGTTTCTAAACAATGTTACTTTGTAATTCTCTATCTCCTGTCTGATCAATGTCTATAAACAATGTTACTTTGTATCTCTCTATCTCCTGTCTGATCAATGTTTATAAACAATGTTACTTTGTATCTCTCTATCTCCCGTCTGATCAATGTTTATAAACAATGTTACTTTGTATCTCTCTATCTCCCGTCTGATCAATGTTTATAAACAATGTTACTTTGTATCTCTCTATCTCCCATCTGATCAATGTTTATAAACAATGTTACTTTGTATCTCTCTATCTCCCGTCTGATCAATGTTTATAAACAATGTTACTTTGTATCTCTCTTTCTCCTGTCTGATCAATGTTTATAAACAATGTTACTTTGTAATTCTCTATCTCCCGTCTGATCAATGTCTATAAACAATGTTACTTTGTATCTCTCTATCTCCCGTCTGATCAATGTTTATAAACAATGTTACTTTGTATCTCTCTATCTCCCGTCTAATCAATGTTTATAAACAACGTTACATTGTATCTCTCTATTTCTCATCTGATCAATGTTTATAAACAATGTTACTTTGTATCTCTCTATCTCCCGTCTGATAAATGTCTAGGCCCCGCCTACACAGGTCTATAGGTTTCCTATATCTAGCTGCACCCTGCACTCGATTCCTCCATTCCTACAGATCTTAATACAATTAGAAGGCCCCCCATGCAGTTTGAGTCTCGAGCTCCCACCACTTTTCTGGCGACTCCATTTTACTTGTGAGCTGAATTCGGCTCTGCGCACAGCGAGATTCGGCACAGCCGCGTCTCTGAAACGCTGCGAGAAAATCTGATAAGATTCAAAAAGAAAAAGGCGAAGTACAAACGGCGTCTATAGAAAAACACTTACGAGCGCAAATCTCTCCAGCGCCAGAAAAAGACTCTGAAGTGTTATTTCCTTAATCCCGTTTTGGAGGAATAAAGACTTTTCACGTCTCTTTAGTCCGCCGAATAAATAGAATTCCATCTCCTGTTTGCCGAGTCAGATGTATATAAATATATATATTCCGGCTGCTGAGGAAGCTGAACCCACCTGATCCTTCACATGGCATATGGCAGATACAAGGTGTGACATCCCGCAAGAAGCGAGAAATATGCAGCCTTGGATCAGCAGAAATGGCGCACTTTGTGTGAGGCTCGCGGCAGCCAATCTGAAATGTCGGGATTTGCATCTGCTGAGAGCGGACTGTCGCGTATCGTCAGGGAAAGTTCTAACATTCGCACAGATAATGTTGGAGGAGAATTCTACATTTATATTTCCACCATCTTAAATGGATTAGCAATCTGCATACCCGGCAGTGCAATCAACATCCTGGATGAAAGATATTTGTTTGCCAGTTTGGAGAGCATTTTGATTTCAGTTTAAAGTAGATGTAAAACAAACAAGATATTTACCACCTTCCCGCCCAGCCTATAGCAGAATGACGGCCGGGGAGGGGCTCCATTGTCCCGACTGGACGTCATATGATAAGCTGGGGGGCGCGGCGGCGCGGCGATCGGTGGTGCGGCGTGTCGCTCTGACTCACCGCACCATCAACCTTAAGGCTCTTCACCACGTGATTAGCTGTGTCCAATCACAGCTGATCACATTGTAAATAGAAAGTGACGGTTATCGGCATTCCTCTACTCGTGCTGACAGGGCGTGAGTAGAGGAGAGCCCATAAGGGACTCTCCTGACAGGGGGGTCTGCACTGATAATCAGTGCAATGCCCACCAGTGGTGCCAATCAGTGCTGCCTTTCAGTATCCATCAGTGATGCTGTCAGTGCCTCATCATCCGGGCCGCCTATCAGTGCCCATCAGTGCCCATAACGGCTGCCCATCAGTGCCACCTATCAGTGCCCACCAGTGCTGCATATCAGTGCCACCCATCAGTGCTGCATATCAGTGCCACCTCATCAGTGCCCATCAGTGCTGCATATCAGTGCCCATCAGTGCCCATAAAGGCTGTGCATCAGTGCCACCTACCAGTGCCCGCCAGTGCTGCATATCAGTGCCACCCATCAGTGCTGCATATCAGTGCCACCTCATCAGTGCTGCATATCAGTGCCTCATCATCAGTGCCTCATCATCAGTGCCCATCAGGGCTGCCTATCAGTGCCCATCAGTGCCCACAAAGGTTGCCCATCAGTGCCACCTACCAGTGCCCGCCAGTGCTGCATATCAGTGCCACCCATCAGTGCTGCATATTGGTGCCACCCCATCAGTGCCCATCAGTGCTGCATATCAGTGCCTCATCATCAGTGCCCATCAGGGCTGCCTATCAGTGCCCATCAGTGCCCACAAAGGTTGCCCATCAGTGCCACCTACCAGTGCCCGCCAGTGCTGCATATCAGTGCTGCATATCGGTGCCACCTCATCAGTGCCCATCAGTGCTGCATATCTGTGCCACACATAAGTGCCTAATAATCAATGCCCATCAGGGCCGCTTATCACTGCCCATTAGTGCCTATAAAGGCTGCCCATCAGTGCCCATCAGTGCTGCATATCAGTGCCTCCTCATCAGTGCCATCCATCAGTGCCCATCATGGCCGCCTATCAGTGCCCATAAAGGCTACCCATCAGTGCCACCTATCAATACCCACCAGTGCAGCCTATCAGTGCACGTCAGTGAAGAAATTAAATTACTTATTTACAACATTTTGTAACGGAAACTAAAAAAAACTTTTTTTTTTTTCTTTTAAGCAAAAACAAAACAAAAAACTCAGTGGTGATTAAATACCACCAGAAGAAATCTCTATCTGTCTAAAAAAAATGATACAGATGTCATATGGGTACAGTGGTGCATGACCGCGCAATTGTCCTTCAAAGTGCGAGAGCGCTGAAAGCTGAACATTGACCTGGGCAGGAAGGGGGTGAAAGTGCCCGGTATTGAAGGGTTTAAACTTTGTTTTTTTAATTGCAACAAGTTTATTGACACGAAAAGGAAGGCAGGATATATGGACAGCCGCACACCAAAAACCATTGAGGTTGCCTTTAATAGGTGAAATACATGAAGCACTGCAAGTCACAGCAAAAACAAAGGCTGTACCCCTTTGTTTTTGCTGTGACTTGCAGTGCTTCATGTATTTCACCTATTAAAGGCAACCTCAATGGTTTTTGGTGTGCGGCTGTCCATATATCCTGCCTTCCTTTTCGTGTCTACAGCATTGCCAGCACCCGTGGTTCCTGGGAGGACACTGTTTGCTCACCTGCACTCACCTAGAGCAGTGATCTTTCTCTCTTTCAACAAGTTTATTGACATCAGAAGAGGTCAACCAGACATCTCCTTCCCTGGCAGATGTGACACCACACTGACGCGTTTCGCCTTAGTTGGGGAAGGAAGTATATGATGACCCTGGATGACCTACATGACCACACCGGGGGTAGAAGTTTTTTTTCCATGGCTCTGGAGAGCATTTTAGTAAAATTGATCTCCTGTTTTTAGTGTCAGGTCCTCTTTACCTTCTATATCCCCCCCCCCCCTTTGTTGTCCGCTCAGATCTCCCCGCGTCAATATAATGGGAAGTATTGCAGAGGAAAGAGAATCCCTCCAGTGACAAGATCGACATGTTCCCCGATCAGGAGAAATAATGATTAATAAATATGAATGATTTGTCAGTCTTTGAAGCGGATGAGGATGGAATCAGCATGGCAAGGCCGCCGCTGATTATTATTCTCCATATGATCCCGCGCCGCGGCGAGGAGAATTACAATTCGCAGGAGTCAGCTCTGTTTATGTTTTGCAGATTACAACTCAGCTAAATGAATGTCAGCTGGTGGGGGGACCCCGGGAAACTGCGGGAGTGTCTGATACACGGGCCGCCATAAAGATACATAGATCCATAGAGATACATAGAGATCCATAGAGATCCATAGATCCATAGAGATACATAGAGATCCATAGAGATACATAGAGATACAGAGATCCATAGAGATACATAGACCCATAGAGATCCATAGATCCATAGAGATACATAGACCCATAGAGATCCATAGATCCATAGAGATACATAGAGATCCATAGAGATACATAGAGATACATAGAGGTACATATATATACCTAGATACATATCCCATCATATTTGTCTATTCTGGCCATAACATGGAGGAACCCTTGAAATGGCTTTCTGGTCTCAGGGAACCCCTACTAATAATTAAGATATCTACAGATCCCAGTGCATTGGTGATCAGTGGGAAGAATGTTCCTTACATTGGTGATCAGTGAGAAGAATGCTCCTTACATTGGTGATCAGTGGGAAGAATGTCCCTTACATTGGTGATCAGTGAGAAGAATGTTCCTTACATTGGTGGTCAGTAGGAAGAATGTTCCTTACATTGGTGATCAGTGGGAAGAATGTCCCTTACATTGGTAATCAGAGGGAAGAATGTTCCTTACATTGGTGATCAGTGGGAAGAATGCTCCTTACATTGGTGATCAGTGGGAAGAATGTTCCTTACATTGGTGATCAGTGGGAAGAATGTCCCTTACATTGGTGATCAGTGAGAAGAATGCTCCTTACATTGGTGATCAGTGGGAAGAATGTTCCTTACATTGGTGATCAGTGGGAAGAATGTCCCTTACATTGGTGGTCAGTAGGAAGAATGATCCTTACATTGGTGATCAGTGAGAAGAATGTTCCTTACATTGGTGGTCAGTAGGAAGAATGATCCTTACATTGGTGATCAGTGGGAAGAATGTCCCTTACATTGGTAATCAGTGGGAAGAATGTTCCTTACATTGGTGATCAGTGAGAAGAATGTTCCTTACATTAGTGATCAGTGAGAAGAATGTTCCTTACATTGGTGATCAGTGAGAAGAATGTTCCTTACATTGGTGATCAGTGGGAAGAATGTTCCTTACATTGGTGATCAGTGAGAAGAATGTCCCTTACATTGGTGATCAGTGAGAAGAATGTTCCTTACATTGGTGATCAGTGAGAAGAATGTTCCTTACATTGGTGATCAGTGGGAAGAATGTTCCTTACATTGGTGATCAGTGAGAAGAATGTCCCTTACATTGGTGATCAGTGGGAAGAATGTTCCTTACATTGGTGATCAGTGGGAAGAATGTTCCTTACATTGGTGATCAGTGGGAAGAATGTTCCTTACATTGGTGATCAGTGGGAGAAATGTTCCTTACATTGGTGATCAGTGGGAAGAATGTTCCTTACATTGGTGATCAGTGGGAAGAATGTCCCTTACATTGGTAATCAGTGGGAAGAATGTTCCTTACATTGGTGATCAGTGGGAAGAATGTTCCTTACATTGGTGATCAGTGGGAAGAATGTTCCTTACATTGGTGATCAGTGGGAGAAATGTTCCTTACATTGGTGATCAGTGGGAAGAATGTTCCTTACATTGGTGATCAGTGGGAAGAATGTTCCTTACATTGGTGATCAGTGGGAAGAATGTTCCTTACATTGGTGATCAGTGGGAGAAATGTTCCTTACATTGGTGATCAGTGGGAAGAATGTTCCTTACATTGGTGATCAGTGGGAAGAATGTCCCTTACATTGGTAATCAGTGAGAAGAATGTCCCTTACATTGGTGATCAGTGGGAAGAATGTTCCTTACATTGGTGATCAGTGGGAAGAATGTTCCTTACATTGGTGATCAGTGAGAAGAATGTTCCTTACATTGGTGATCAGTGGGAAGAATGTTCCTTACATTGGTGATCAGTGGGAAGAATGTTCCTTACATTGGTGATCAGTGGGAGAAATGTTCCTTACATTGGTGATCAGTGGGAAGAATGTTCCTTACATTGGTGATCAGTGAGAAGAATGTCCCTTACATTGGTGATCAGTGGGAAGAATGTTCCTTACATTGGTGATCAGTGGGAAGAATGTTCCTTACATTGGTGATCAGTGGGAAGAATGTTCCTTACATTGGTGATCAGTGAGAAGAATGTTCCTTACATTGGTGATCAGTGAGAAGAATGTTCCTTACATTGGTGGTCAGTGGGAAGAATGTTCCTTACATTGGTGATCAGGGAGAAGAATGTTCCTTACATTGGTGATCAGGGAGAAGAATGTTCCTTACATTGGTGGTCAGTGGGAAGAATGTTCCTTACATTGGTGATCAGTGAGAAGAATGTTCCTTACATTGGTGGTCAGTGGGAAGAATGTTCCTTACATTGGTGATCAGTGAGAAGAATATTCCTTACATTGGTGGTCAGTGGGAAGAGTGTTCCTTACATTGGTGATCAGTGAGAAGAATGTTCCTTACATTGGTGATCAGGGAGAAGAATGTTCCTTCCATTGGTGATCAGTGAGAAGAATGTTCCTTACATTGGTGATCAGTGAGAAGAATGTTCCTTACATTGGTGATCAGTGGGAAGAATGTTCCTTACATTGGTGATCAGTGGGAAGAATGTTCCTTACATTGGTGATCAGTGGGAAGAATGTTCCTTACATTGGTGATCAGTGGGAAGAATGTTCCTTACATTGGTGATCAGTGAGAAGAATGTTCCTTACATTAGTGATCAGTGAGAAGAATGTTCCTTACATTGGTGATCAGTGAGAAGAATGTCCCTTACATTGGTGATCAGTGGGAGAAATGTTCCTTACATTGGTGATCAGTGGGAAGAATGTTCCTTACATTGGTGATCAGTGGGAAGAATGTCCCTTACATTGGTGATCAGTGAGAAGAATGTTCCTTACATTGGTGATTAGTGGGAGAAATGTTCCTTACATTGGTGATCAGTGGGAAGAATGTTCCTTACATTGGTGGTCAGTGGGAAGAATGTTCCTTACATTGGTGATCAGTGAGAAGAATGTCCCTTACATTGGTGATCAGTGGGAAGAATGTTCCTTACATTGGTGGTCAGTGGGAAGAATGTTCCTTACATTGGTGATCAGAGAGAAGAATGTTCCTTACATTGGTGATCAGTGGGAAGAATGTTCCTTACATTGGTGATCAGTGAGAAGAATGTTCCTTACATTGGTGATCAGTGGGAAGAATGTCCCTTACATTGGTGATCAGTGAGAAGAATGTCCCTTACATTGGTGATCAGTGGGAAGAATGTTCCTTACATTGGTGATCAGTGGGAAGAATGTTCCTTACATTGGTGATCAGTGGGAAGAATGTTCCTTACATTGGTGATCAGTGGGAAGAATGTCCCTTACATTGGTGATCAGTGGGAAGAATGTTCCTTACATTGGTGATCAGTGAGAAGAATGTCCCTTACATTGGGGATCAGTGGGAAGAATGTTCCTTACATTGGTGATCAGTGGGAAGAATGTTCCTTACATTGGTGATCAGTGGGAAGAATGTTCCTTACATTGGTGATCAGTGGGAAGAATGTTCCTTACATTGGTGATCAGTGAGAAGAATGTTCCTTACATTGGTGATCAGTGAGAAGAATGTTCCTTACATTGGTGATCAGTGAGAAAAATGTTCCTTACATTGGTGATCAGTGAGAAGAATGTTCCTTACATTGGTGATCAGTGAGAAGAATGTTCCTTACATTGGTGATCAGTGGGAAGAATGTTCCTTACATTGGTGATCAGTGAGAAGAATGTCCCTTACATTGGTGGTCAGTGGGAAGAATGTTCCTTACATTGGTGATCAGTGGGAAGAATGTCCCTTACATTGGTGATCAGTGAGAAGAATGTTCCTTACATTGGTGATCAGTGGGAAGAATGTTCCTTACATTGGTGATCAGTGGGAAGAATGTCCCTTACATTGGTGATCAGTGAGAAGAATGCTCCTTACATTGGTGATCAGTGAGAAGAATGTTCCTTACATTGGTGATCAGTGGGAAGAATGTCCCTTACATTGGTGATCAGTGAGAAGAATGTTCCTTACATTGGTGATCAGTGGGAAGAATGTTCCTTACATTGGTGATCAGTGGGAAGAATGTTCCTTACATTGGTGATCAGTGGGAAGAATGTCCCTTACATTGGTGATCAGTGAGAAGAATGCTCCTTACATTGGTGATCAGTGAGAAGAATGTTCCTTACATTGGTTATCAGTGGGAAGAATGTCCCTTACATTGGTGATCAGTGAGAAGAATGTTCCTTACATTGGTGATCAGTGGGAAGAATGTTCCTTACATTGGTGATCAGTGGGAAGAATGTCCCTTACATTGGTGATCAGTGGGAAGAATGTTCCTTACATTGGTGATCAGTGGGAAGAATGTTCCTTACATTGGTGATCAGTGGGAAGAATGTTCCTTACATTGGTGATCAGTGGGAAGAATGTTCCTTACATTGGTGATCAGTGGGAAGAATGTTCCTTACATTGGTGATCAGTGGGAAGAATGTTCCTTACATTGGTGATCAGTGGGAAGAATGTTCCTTACATTGGTGATCAGTGGGAAGAATGTTCCTTACATTGGTGATCAGTGGGAGAAATGTTCCTTACATTGGTGATCAGTGGGAAGAATGTTCCTTACATTGGTGATCAGTGGGAAGAATGTCCCTTACATTGGTAATCAGTGAGAAGAATGTCCCTTACATTGGTGATCAGTGGGAAGAATGTTCCTTACATTGGTGATCAGTGGGAAGAATGTTCCTTACATTGGTGATCAGTGAGAAGAATGTTCCTTACATTGGTGATCAGTGGGAAGAATGTTCCTTACATTGGTGATCAGTGGGAAGAATGTTCCTTACATTGGTGATCAGTGGGAGAAATGTTCCTTACATTGGTGATCAGTGGGAAGAATGTTCCTTACATTGGTGATCAGTGAGAAGAATGTCCCTTACATTGGTGATCAGTGAGAAGAATGTTCCTTACATTGGTGGTCAGTGGGAAGAATGTTCCTTACATTGGTGATCAGTGGGAAGAATGTTCCTTACATTGGTGATCAGTGGGAGAAATGTTCCTTACATTGGTGGTCAGTGGGAAGAGTGTTCCTTACATTGGTGATCAGTGAGAAGAATGTTCCTTACATTGGTGATCAGGGAGAAGAATGTTCCTTCCATTGGTGATCAGTGAGAAGAATGTTCCTTACATTGGTGATCAGTGAGAAGAATGTTCCTTACATTGGTGATCAGTGGGAAGAATGTCCCTTACATTGGTAATCAGTGGGAAGAATGTTCCTTACATTGGTGATCAGTGAGAAGAATGTTCCTTACATTAGTGATCAGTGAGAAGAATGTTCCTTACATTGGTGATCAGTGAGAAGAATGTCCCTTACATTGGTGATCAGTGGGAGAAATGTTCCTTACATTGGTGATCAGTGGGAAGAATGTTCCTTACATTGGTGATCAGTGGGAAGAATGTCCCTTACATTGGTGATCAGTGAGAAGAATGTTCCTTACATTAGTGATCAGTGAGAAGAATGTTCCTTACATTGGTGATCAGTGAGAAGAATGTCCCTTACATTGGTGATCAGTGGGAGAAATGTTCCTTACATTGGTGATCAGTGGGAAGAATGTTCCTTACATTGGTGATCAGTGGGAAGAATGTTCCTTACATTGGTGGTCAGTGGGAAGAATGTTCCTTACATTGGTGATTAGTGGGAGAAATGTTCCTTACATTGGTGATCAGTGGGAAGAATGTTCCTTACATTGGTGGTCAGTGGGAAGAATGTTCCTTACATTGGTGATCAGTGAGAAGAATGTCCCTTACATTGGTGATCAGTGGGAAGAATGTTCCTTACATTGGTGGTCAGTGGGAAGAATGTTCCTTACATTGGTGATCAGAGAGAAGAATGTTCCTTACATTGGTGATCAGTGGGAAGAATGTTCCTTACATTGGTGATCAGTGAGAAGAATGTTCCTTACATTGGTGATCAGTGGGAAGAATGTCCCTTACATTGGTGATCAGTGAGAAGAATGTCCCTTACATTGGTGATCAGTGGGAAGAATGTTCCTTACATTGGTGATCAGTGGGAAGAATGTTCCTTACATTGGTGATCAGTGGGAAGAATGTTCCTTACATTGGTGATCAGTGGGAAGAATGTCCCTTACATTGGTGATCAGTGGGAAGAATGTTCCTTACATTGGTGATCAGTGAGAAGAATGTCCCTTACATTGGGGATCAGTGGGAAGAATGTTCCTTACATTGGTGATCAGTGGGAAGAATGTTCCTTACATTGGTGATCAGTGGGAAGAATGTTCCTTACATTGGTGATCAGTGGGAAGAATGTTCCTTACATTGGTGATCAGTGAGAAGAATGTTCCTTACATTGGTGATCAGTGAGAAGAATGTTCCTTACATTGGTGATCAGTGAGAAAAATGTTCCTTACATTGGTGATCAGTGAGAAGAATGTTCCTTACATTGGTGATCAGTGAGAAGAATGTTCCTTACATTGGTGATCAGTGGGAAGAATGTTCCTTACATTGGTGATCAGTGAGAAGAATGTTCCTTACATTGGTGATCAGTGGGAAGAATGTCCCTTACATTGGTGATCAGTGAGAAGAATGTTCCTTACATTGGTGATCAGTGGGAAGAATGTTCCTTACATTGGTGATCAGTGAGAAGAATGTCCCTTACATTGGTGGTCAGTGGGAAGAATGTTCCTTACATTGGTGATCAGTGGGAAGAATGTCCCTTACATTGGTGATCAGTGAGAAGAATGTTCCTTACATTGGTGATCAGTGGGAAGAATGTTCCTTACATTGGTGATCAGTGGGAAGAATGTCCCTTACATTGGTGATCAGTGAGAAGAATGCTCCTTACATTGGTGATCAGTGAGAAGAATGTTCCTTACATTGGTGATCAGTGGGAAGAATGTCCCTTACATTGGTGATCAGTGAGAAGAATGTTCCTTACATTGGTGATCAGTGGGAAGAATGTTCCTTACATTGGTGATCAGTGGGAAGAATGTTCCTTACATTGGTGATCAGTGGGAAGAATGTCCCTTACATTGGTGATCAGTGAGAAGAATGCTCCTTACATTGGTGATCAGTGAGAAGAATGTTCCTTACATTGGTGATCAGTGGGAAGAATGTCCCTTACATTGGTGATCAGTGAGAAGAATGTTCCTTACATTGGTGATCAGTGGGAAGAATGTTCCTTACATTGGTGATCAGTGGGAAGAATGTCCCTTACATTGGTGATCAGTGGGAAGAATGTTCCTTACATTGGTGATCAGTGGGAAGAATGTTCCTTACATTGGTGATCAGTGGGAAGAATGTTCCTTACATTGGTGATCAGTGGGAAGAATGTTCCTTACATTGGTGATCAGTGGGAAGAATGTTCCTTACATTGGTGATCAGTGAGAAGAATGTTCCTTACATTGGTGGTCAGTGAGAAGAATGTTCCTTACATTGGTGGTCAGTGGGAAGAATGTTCCTTACATTGGTGATCTGGGAGAAGAATGTTCCTTACATTGGTGGTCAGTGGGAAGAATGTTCCTTACATTGGTGATCAGGGAGAAGAATGTTCCTTACATTGGTGGTCAGTGGGAAGAATGTTCCTTACATTGGTGATCAGGGAGAAGAATGTTCCTTATATTGGTGGTCAGTGGGAGAAATGTTCCTTACATTGGTGATCAGTGAGAAGAATGTCCCTTACATTGGTGATCAGTGGGAGAAATGTTCCTTACATTGGTGATCAGTGGGAAGAATGTTCCTTACATTGGTGATCAGTGGGAAGAATGTCCCTTACATTGGTAATCAGTGGGAAGAATGTTCCTTACATTGGTGATCAGTGAGAAGAATGTTCCTTACATTGGTGATCAGTGAGAAGAATGTTCCTTACATTGGTGATTAGTGGGAGAAATGTTCCTTACATTGGTGATTAGTGGGAAGAATGTTCCTTACATTGGTGGTCAGTGGGAAGAATGTTCCTTACATTGGTGATCAGTGAGAAGAATGTCCCTTACATTGGTGATCAGTGGGAAGAATGTTCCTTACATTGGTGGTCAGTGGGAAGAATGTTCCTTACATTGGTGATCAGAGAGAAGAATGTTCCTTACATTGGTGATCAGTGGGAAGAATGTTCCTTACATTGGTGATCAGTGAGAAGAATGTTCCTTACATTGGTGATCAGTGGGAAGAATGTCCCTTACATTGGTGATCAGTGAGAAGAATGTCCCTTACATTGGTGATCAGTGGGAAGAATGTTCCTTACATTGGTGATCAGTGGGAAGAATGTTCCTTACATTGGTGATCAGTGGGAAGAATGTTCCTTACATTGGTGATCAGTGGGAAGAATGTCCCTTACATTGGTGATCAGTGGGAAGAATGTTCCTTACATTGGTGATCAGTGAGAAGAATGTCCCTTACATTGGGGATCAGTGGGAAGAATGTTCCTTACATTGGTGATCAGTGGGAAGAATGTTCCTTACATTGGTGATCAGTGGGAAGAATGTTCCTTACATTGGTGATCAGTGGGAAGAATGTTCCTTACATTGGTGATCAGTGAGAAGAATGTTCCTTACATTGGTGATCAGTGAGAAGAATGTTCCTTACATTGGTGATCAGTGAGAAAAATGTTCCTTACATTGGTGATCAGTGAGAAGAATGTTCCTTACATTGGTGATCAGTGAGAAGAATGTTCCTTACATTGGTGATCAGTGGGAAGAATGTTCCTTACATTGGTGATCAGTGAGAAGAATGTTCCTTACATTGGTGATCAGTGGGAAGAATGTCCCTTACATTGGTGATCAGTGAGAAGAATGTTCCTTACATTGGTGATCAGTGGGAAGAATGTTCCTTACATTGGTGATCAGTGAGAAGAATGCTCCTTACATTGGTGATCAGTGAGAAGAATGTTCCTTACATTGGTGATCAGTGGGAAGAATGTCCCTTACATTGGTGATCAGTGAGAAGAATGTTCCTTACATTGGTGATCAGTGGGAAGAATGTTCCTTACATTGGTGATCAGTGGGAAGAATGTCCCTTACATTGGTGATCAGTGAGAAGAATGCTCCTTACATTGGTGATCAGTGAGAAGAATGTTCCTTACATTGGTGATCAGTGGGAAGAATGTCCCTTACATTGGTAATCAGTGGGAAGAATGTTCCTTACATTGGTGATCAGTGAGAAGAATGTTCCTTACATTAGTGATCAGTGAGAAGAATGTTCCTTACATTGGTGATCAGTGAGAAGAATGTTCCTTACATTGGTGATCAGTGGGAAGAATGTTCCTTACATTGGTGATCAGTGAGAAGAATGTCCCTTACATTGGTGATCAGTGAGAAGAATGTTCCTTACATTGGTGATCAGTGAGAAGAATGTTCCTTACATTGGTGATCAGTGGGAAGAATGTTCCTTACATTGGTGATCAGTGGGAAGAATGTTCCTTACATTGGTGATCAGTGGGAGAAATGTTCCTTACATTGGTGATCAGTGGGAAGAATGTTCCTTACATTGGTGATCAGTGGGAAGAATGTCCCTTACATTGGTAATCAGTGGGAAGAATGTTCCTTACATTGGTGATCAGTGAGAAGAATGTTCCTTACATTGGTGATCAGTGAGAAGAATGTTCCTTACATTGGTGATCAGTGGGAGAAATGTTCCTTACATTGGTGATCAGTGGGAAGAATGTTCCTTACATTGGTGGTCAGTGGGAAGAATGTTCCTTACATTGGTGATCAGTGAGAAGAATGTCCCTTACATTGGTGATCAGTGGGAAGAATGTTCCTTACATTGGTGATCAGTGAGAAGAATGTCCCTTACATTTTGGATCAGTGGGAAGAATGTTCCTTACATTGGTGATCAGTGGGAAGAATGTTCCTTACATTGGTGATCAGTGGGAAGAATGTTCCTTACATTGGTGATCAGTGGGAAGAATGTTCCTTACATTGGTGATCAATGGGAAGAATGTTCCTTACATTGGTGATCAGTGAGAAGAATGTTCCTTACATTGGTGATCAGTGGGAAGAATGTCCCTTACATTGGTGATCAGTGAGAAGAATGTTCCTTACATTGGTGATCAGTGGGAAGAATGTTCCTTACATTGGTGATCAGTGAGAAGAATGTCCCTTACATTGGTGGTCAGTGGGAAGAATGTTCCTTACATTGGTGATCAGTGGGAAGAATGTCCCTTACATTGGTGATCAGTGAGAAGAATGTTCCTTACATTGGTGATCAGTGGGAAGAATGTTCCTTACATTGGTGATCAGTGGGAAGAATGTCCCTTACATTGGTGATCAGTGAGAAGAATGTTCCTTACATTGGTGATCAGTGGGAAGAATGTTCCTTACATTGGTGATCAGTGGGAAGAATGTTCCTTACATTGGTGATCAGTGGGAAGAATGTCCCTTACATTGGTGATCAGTGGGAAGAATGTTCCTTACATTGGTGATCAGTGGGAAGAATGTTCCTTACATTGGTGATCAGTGGGAAGAATGTTCCTTACATTGGTGATCAGTGAGAAGAATGTTCCTTACATTGGTGGTCAGTAGGAAGAATGATCCTTACATTGGTGATCAGTGAGAAGAATGTTCCTTACATTGGTGATCAGTGAGAAGAATGTTCCTTACATTGGTAATCAGTGGGAAGAATGTTCCTTACATTGGTGATCAGTGAGAAGAATGTTCCTTACATTGGTGATCAGTGAGAAGAATGTTCCTTACATTGGTGATCAGTGGGAAGAATGTTCCTTACATTGGTGATCAGTGGGAGAAATGTTCCTTACATTGGTGATCAGTGGGAAGAATGTTCCTTACATTGGTGGTCAGTGGGAAGAATGTTCCTTACATTGGTGATCAGTGGGAGAAATGTTCCTTACATTGGTGATCAGTGGGAAGAATGTTCCTTACATTGGTGATCAGTGGGAAGAATGTCCCTTACATTGGTAATCAGTGGGAAGAATGTTCCTTACATTGGTGATCAGTGAGAAGAATGTTCCTTACATTGGTGATCAGTGAGAAGAATGTTCCTTACATTGGTGATCAGTGGGAAGAATGTTCCTTACATTGGTGATCAGTGGGAGAAATGTTCCTTACATTGGTGATCAGTGGGAAGAATGTTCCTTACATTGGTGGTCAGTGGGAAGAATGTTCCTTACATTGGTGATCAGTGAGAAGAATGTCCCTTACATTGGTGATCAGTGGGAAGAATGTTCCTTACATTGGTGGTCAGTGGGAAGAATGTTCCTTACATTGGTGATCAGTGAGAAGAATGTTCCTTACATTGGTGATCAGTGGGAGAAATGTTCCTTACATTGGTGATCAGTGGGAAGAATGTTCCTTACATTGGTGGTCAGTGGGAAGAATGTTCCTTACATTGGTGATCAGTGAGAAGAATGTCCCTTACATTGGTGATCAGTGGGAAGAATGTTCCTTACATTGGTGGTCAGTGGGAAGAATGTTCCTTACATTGGTGATCAGAGAGAAGAATGTTCCTTACATTGGTGATCAGTGAGAAGAATGTTCCTTACATTGGTGATCAGTGGGAAGAATGTTCCTTACATTGGTGATCAGTGAGAAGAATGTTCCTTACATTGGTGATCAGTGGGAAGAATGTCCCTTACATTGGTGGTCAGTGAGAAGAATGTCCCTTACATTGGTGATCAGTGGGAAGAATGTTCCTTACATTGGTGATCAGTGGGAAGAATGTTCCTTACATTGGTGATCAGTGGGAAGAATGTTCCTTACATTGGTGATCAGTGGGAAGAATGTTCCTTACATTGGTGATCAGTGGGAAGAATGTTCCTTACATTGGTGATCAGTGAGAAGAATGTCCCTTACATTGGGGATCAGTGGGAAGAATGTTCCTTACATTGGTGATCAGTGGGAAGAATGTTCCTTACATTGGTGATCAGTGGGAAGAATGTTCCTTACATTGGTGATCAGTGGGAAGAATGTTCCTTACATTGGTGATCAGTGAGAAGAATGTTCCTTACATTGGTGATCAGTGAGAAGAATGTTCCTTACATTGGTGATCAGTGAGAAGAATGTTCCTTACATTGGTTATCAGTGAGAAGAATGTTCCTTACATTGGTGATCAGTGGGAAGAATGTTCCTTACATTGGTGATCAGTGGGAAGAATGTTCCTTACATTGGTGATCAGTGAGAAGAATGTTCCTTACATTGGTGATCAGTGAGAAGAATGTTCCTTACATTGGTGATCAGTGAGAAGAATGTTCCTTACATTGGTGATCAGTGGGAAGAATGTTCCTTACATTGGTGATCAGTGAGAAGAATGTTCCTTACATTGGTGGTCAGTGGGAAGAATGTTCCTTACATTGGTGATCAGTGAGAAGAATGTTCCTTACATTGGTGATCAGTGGGAAGAATGTCCCTTACATTGGTTATCAGTGAGAAGAATGTCCCTTACATTGGTGATCAGTGAGAAGAATGTTCCTTACATTGGTGATCAGTGGGAAGAATGTCCCTTACATTGGTGATCAGTGAGAAGAATGCTCCTTACATTGGTGATCAGTGAGAAGAATGTTCCTTACATTGGTGATCAGTGGGAAGAATGTCCCTTACATTGGTGATCAGTGAGAAGAATGTTCCTTACATTGGTGATCAGTGGGAAGAATGTTCCTTACATTGGTGATCAGTGGGAAGAATGTTCCTTACATTGGTGATCAGTGGGAAGAATGTCCCTTACATTGGTGATCAGTGAGAAGAATGCTCCTTACATTGGTGATCAGTGAGAAGAATGTTCCTTACATTGGTGATCAGTGGGAAGAATGTCCCTTACATTGGTGATCAGTGAGAAGAATGTTCCTTACATTGGTGATCAGTGGGAAGAATGTTCCTTACATTGGTGATCAGTGGGAAGAATGTCCCTTACATTGGTGATCAGTGGGAAGAATGTTCCTTACATTGGTGATCAGTGGGAAGAATGTTCCTTACATTGGTGATCAGTGGGAAGAATGTTCCTTACATTGGTGATCAGTGGGAAGAATGTTCCTTACATTGGTGATCAGTGGGAAGAATGTTCCTTACATTGGTGATCAGTGGGAAGAATGTTCCTTACATTGGTGATCAGTGGGAAGAATGTTCCTTACATTGGTGATCAGTGGGAAGAATGTTCCTTACATTGGTGATCAGTGAGAAGAATATTCCTTACATTGGTGGTCAGTGGGAAGAGTGTTCCTTACATTGGTGATCAGTGAGAAGAATGTTCCTTACATTGGTGATCAGGGAGAAGAATGTTCCTTCCATTGGTGATCAGTGAGAAGAATGTTCCTTACATTGGTGATCAGTGAGAAGAATGTTCCTTACATTGGTGATCAGTGGGAAGAATGTCCCTTACATTGGTAATCAGTGGGAAGAATGTTCCTTACATTGGTGATCAGTGAGAAGAATGTTCCTTACATTAGTGATCAGTGAGAAGAATGTTCCTTACATTGGTGATCAGTGAGAAGAATGTCCCTTACATTGGTGATCAGTGGGAGAAATGTTCCTTACATTGGTGATCAGTGAGAAGAATGTTCCTTACATTGGTGATCAGTGGGAAGAATGTCCCTTACATTGGTGATCAGTGAGAAGAATGTTCCTTACATTAGTGATCAGTGAGAAGAATGTTCCTTACATTGGTGATCAGTGGGAAGAATGTCCCTTACATTGGTGATCAGTGAGAAGAATGTTCCTTACATTGGTGATCAGTGGGAAGAATGTTCCTTACATTGGTGATCAGTGGGAAGAATGTTCCTTACATTGGTGATCAGTGGGAAGAATGTCCCTTACATTGGTGATCAGTGAGAAGAATGCTCCTTACATTGGTGATCAGTGAGAAGAATGTTCCTTACATTGGTGATCAGTGGGAAGAATGTCCCTTACATTGGTGATCAGTGAGAAGAATGTTCCTTACATTGGTGATCAGTGGGAAGAATGTTCCTTACATTGGTGATCAGTGGGAAGAATGTCCCTTACATTGGTGATCAGTGGGAAGAATGTTCCTTACATTGGTGATCAGTGGGAAGAATGTTCCTTACATTGGTGATCAGTGGGAAGAATGTTCCTTACATTGGTGATCAGTGGGAAGAATGTTCCTTACATTGGTGATCAGTGGGAAGAATGTTCCTTACATTGGTGATCAGTGGGAAGAATGTTCCTTACATTGGTGATCAGTGGGAAGAATGTTCCTTACATTGGTGATCAGTGGGAAGAATGTTCCTTACATTGGTGATCAGTGGGAGAAATGTTCCTTACATTGGTGATCAGTGGGAAGAATGTTCCTTACATTGGTGATCAGTGGGAAGAATGTCCCTTACATTGGTAATCAGTGAGAAGAATGTCCCTTACATTGGTGATCAGTGGGAAGAATGTTCCTTACATTGGTGATCAGTGGGAAGAATGTTCCTTACATTGGTGATCAGTGAGAAGAATGTTCCTTACATTGGTGATCAGTGGGAAGAATGTTCCTTACATTGGTGATCAGTGGGAAGAATGTTCCTTACATTGGTGATCAGTGGGAGAAATGTTCCTTACATTGGTGATCAGTGGGAAGAATGTTCCTTACATTGGTGATCAGTGAGAAGAATGTCCCTTACATTGGTGATCAGTGAGAAGAATGTTCCTTACATTGGTGGTCAGTGGGAAGAATGTTCCTTACATTGGTGATCAGTGGGAAGAATGTTCCTTACATTGGTGATCAGTGGGAGAAATGTTCCTTACATTGGTGATCAGTGGGAAGAATGTTCCTTACATTGGTGATCAGTGAGAAGAATGTTCCTTACATTGGTGGTCAGTGGGAAGAATGTTCCTTACATTGGTGATCAGTGAGAAGAATATTCCTTACATTGGTGGTCAGTGGGAAGAGTGTTCCTTACATTGGTGATCAGTGAGAAGAATGTTCCTTACATTGGTGATCAGGGAGAAGAATGTTCCTTCCATTGGTGATCAGTGAGAAGAATGTTCCTTACATTGGTGATCAGTGAGAAGAATGTTCCTTACATTGGTGATCAGTGGGAAGAATGTCCCTTACATTGGTAATCAGTGGGAAGAATGTTCCTTACATTGGTGATCAGTGAGAAGAATGTTCCTTACATTAGTGATCAGTGAGAAGAATGTTCCTTACATTGGTGATCAGTGAGAAGAATGTCCCTTACATTGGTGATCAGTGGGAGAAATGTTCCTTACATTGGTGATCAGTGGGAAGAATGTTCCTTACATTGGTGATCAGTGGGAAGAATGTCCCTTACATTGGTGATCAGTGAGAAGAATGTTCCTTACATTAGTGATCAGTGAGAAGAATGTTCCTTACATTGGTGATCAGTGAGAAGAATGTCCCTTACATTGGTGATCAGTGGGAGAAATGTTCCTTACATTGGTGATCAGTGGGAAGAATGTTCCTTACATTGGTGATCAGTGGGAAGAATGTTCCTTACATTGGTGGTCAGTGGGAAGAATGTTCCTTACATTGGTGATTAGTGGGAGAAATGTTCCTTACATTGGTGATCAGTGGGAAGAATGTTCCTTACATTGGTGGTCAGTGGGAAGAATGTTCCTTACATTGGTGATCAGTGAGAAGAATGTCCCTTACATTGGTGATCAGTGGGAAGAATGTTCCTTACATTGGTGGTCAGTGGGAAGAATGTTCCTTACATTGGTGATCAGAGAGAAGAATGTTCCTTACATTGGTGATCAGTGGGAAGAATGTTCCTTACATTGGTGATCAGTGAGAAGAATGTTCCTTACATTGGTGATCAGTGGGAAGAATGTCCCTTACATTGGTGATCAGTGAGAAGAATGTCCCTTACATTGGTGATCAGTGGGAAGAATGTTCCTTACATTGGTGATCAGTGGGAAGAATGTTCCTTACATTGGTGATCAGTGGGAAGAATGTTCCTTACATTGGTGATCAGTGGGAAGAATGTCCCTTACATTGGTGATCAGTGGGAAGAATGTTCCTTACATTGGTGATCAGTGAGAAGAATGTCCCTTACATTGGGGATCAGTGGGAAGAATGTTCCTTACATTGGTGATCAGTGGGAAGAATGTTCCTTACATTGGTGATCAGTGGGAAGAATGTTCCTTACATTGGTGATCAGTGGGAAGAATGTTCCTTACATTGGTGATCAGTGAGAAGAATGTTCCTTACATTGGTGATCAGTGAGAAGAATGTTCCTTACATTGGTGATCAGTGAGAAAAATGTTCCTTACATTGGTGATCAGTGAGAAGAATGTTCCTTACATTGGTGATCAGTGAGAAGAATGTTCCTTACATTGGTGATCAGTGGGAAGAATGTTCCTTACATTGGTGATCAGTGAGAAGAATGTTCCTTACATTGGTGATCAGTGGGAAGAATGTCCCTTACATTGGTGATCAGTGAGAAGAATGTTCCTTACATTGGTGATCAGTGGGAAGAATGTTCCTTACATTGGTGATCAGTGAGAAGAATGTCCCTTACATTGGTGGTCAGTGGGAAGAATGTTCCTTACATTGGTGATCAGTGGGAAGAATGTCCCTTACATTGGTGATCAGTGAGAAGAATGTTCCTTACATTGGTGATCAGTGGGAAGAATGTTCCTTACATTGGTGATCAGTGGGAAGAATGTCCCTTACATTGGTGATCAGTGAGAAGAATGCTCCTTACATTGGTGATCAGTGAGAAGAATGTTCCTTACATTGGTGATCAGTGGGAAGAATGTCCCTTACATTGGTGATCAGTGAGAAGAATGTTCCTTACATTGGTGATCAGTGGGAAGAATGTTCCTTACATTGGTGATCAGTGGGAAGAATGTTCCTTACATTGGTGATCAGTGGGAAGAATGTCCCTTACATTGGTGATCAGTGAGAAGAATGCTCCTTACATTGGTGATCAGTGAGAAGAATGTTCCTTACATTGGTGATCAGTGGGAAGAATGTCCCTTACATTGGTGATCAGTGAGAAGAATGTTCCTTACATTGGTGATCAGTGGGAAGAATGTTCCTTACATTGGTGATCAGTGGGAAGAATGTCCCTTACATTGGTGATCAGTGGGAAGAATGTTCCTTACATTGGTGATCAGTGGGAAGAATGTTCCTTACATTGGTGATCAGTGGGAAGAATGTTCCTTACATTGGTGATCAGTGGGAAGAATGTTCCTTACATTGGTGATCAGTGGGAAGAATGTTCCTTACATTGGTGATCAGTGAGAAGAATGTTCCTTACATTGGTGGTCAGTGAGAAGAATGTTCCTTACATTGGTGATCAGTGAGAAGAATGTTCCTTACATTGGTGATCAGTGGGAAGAATGTCCCTTACATTGGTGATCAGTGAGAAGAATGTTCCTTACATTGGTGGTCAGTGGGAAGAATGTTCCTTACATTGGTGATCTGGGAGAAGAATGTTCCTTACATTGGTGGTCAGTGGGAAGAATGTTCCTTACATTGGTGATCAGGGAGAAGAATGTTCCTTACATTGGTGGTCAGTGGGAAGAATGTTCCTTACATTGGTGATCAGGGAGAAGAATGTTCCTTATATTGGTGGTCAGTGGGAGAAATGTTCCTTACATTGGTGATCAGTGAGAAGAATGTCCCTTACATTGGTGATCAGTGGGAGAAATGTTCCTTACATTGGTGATCAGTGGGAAGAATGTTCCTTACATTGGTGATCAGTGGGAAGAATGTCCCTTACATTGGTAATCAGTGGGAAGAATGTTCCTTACATTGGTGATCAGTGAGAAGAATGTTCCTTACATTGGTGATCAGTGAGAAGAATGTTCCTTACATTGGTGATTAGTGGGAGAAATGTTCCTTACATTGGTGATCAGTGGGAAGAATGTTCCTTACATTGGTGGTCAGTGGGAAGAATGTTCCTTACATTGGTGATCAGTGAGAAGAATGTCCCTTACATTGGTGGTCAGTGGGAAGAATGTTCCTTACATTGGTGATCAGAGAGAAGAATGTTCCTTACATTGGTGATCAGTGGGAAGAATGTTCCTTACATTGGTGATCAGTGAGAAGAATGTTCCTTACATTGGTGATCAGTGGGAAGAATGTCCCTTACATTGGTGATCAGTGAGAAGAATGTCCCTTACATTGGTGATCAGTGGGAAGAATGTTCCTTACATTGGTGATCAGTGGGAAGAATGTTCCTTACATTGGTGATCAGTGGGAAGAATGTTCCTTACATTGGTGATCAGTGGGAAGAATGTCCCTTACATTGGTGATCAGTGGGAAGAATGTTCCTTACATTGGTGATCAGTGAGAAGAATGTCCCTTACATTGGGGATCAGTGGGAAGAATGTTCCTTACATTGGTGATCAGTGGGAAGAATGTTCCTTACATTGGTGATCAGTGGGAAGAATGTTCCTTACATTGGTGATCAGTGGGAAGAATGTTCCTTACATTGGTGATCAGTGAGAAGAATGTTCCTTACATTGGTGATCAGTGAGAAGAATGTTCCTTACATTGGTGATCAGTGAGAAAAATGTTCCTTACATTGGTGATCAGTGAGAAGAATGTTCCTTACATTGGTGATCAGTGAGAAGAATGTTCCTTACATTGGTGATCAGTGGGAAGAATGTTCCTTACATTGGTGATCAGTGAGAAGAATGTTCCTTACATTGGTGATCAGTGAGAAGAATGTCCCTTACATTGGTGGTCAGTGGGAAGAATGTTCCTTACATTGGTGATCAGTGGGAAGAATGTCCCTTACATTGGTGATCAGTGAGAAGAATGTTCCTTACATTGGTGATCAGTGGGAAGAATGTTCCTTACATTGGTGATCAGTGGGAAGAATGTCCCTTACATTGGTGATCAGTGAGAAGAATGCTCCTTACATTGGTGATCAGTGGGAAGAATGTTCCTTACATTGGTGATCAGTGGGAAGAATGTTCCTTACATTGGTGATCAGTGGGAAGAATGTCCCTTACATTGGTGATCAGTGAGAAGAATGCTCCTTACATTGGTGATCAGTGAGAAGAATGTTCCTTACATTGGTGATCAGTGGGAAGAATGTCCCTTACATTGGTGATCAGTGAGAAGAATGTTCCTTACATTGGTGATCAGTGGGAAGAATGTTCCTTACATTGGTGATCAGTGGGAAGAATGTCCCTTACATTGGTGATCAGTGGGAAGAATGTTCCTTACATTGGTGATCAGTGGGAAGAATGTTCCTTACATTGGTGATCAGTGGGAAGAATGTTCCTTACATTGGTGATCAGTGGGAAGAATGTTCCTTACATTGGTGATCAGTGGGAAGAATGTTCCTTACATTGGTGATCAGTGAGAAGAATGTTCCTTACATTGGTGGTCAGTAGGAAGAATGATCCTTACATTGGTGATCAGTGAGAAGAATGTTCCTTACATTGGTGGTCAGTAGGAAGAATGATCCTTACATTGGTGATCAGTGGGAAGAATGTCCCTTACATTGGTAATCAGTGGGAAGAATGTTCCTTACATTGGTGATCAGTGAGAAGAATGTTCCTTACATTAGTGATCAGTGAGAAGAATGTTCCTTACATTGGTGATCAGTGAGAAGAATGTTCCTTACATTGGTGATCAGTGGGAAGAATGTTCCTTACATTGGTGATCAGTGAGAAGAATGTCCCTTACATTGGTGATCAGTGAGAAGAATGTTCCTTACATTGGTGATCAGTGAGAAGAATGTTCCTTACATTGGTGATCAGTGGGAAGAATGTTCCTTACATTGGTGATCAGTGAGAAGAATGTCCCTTACATTGGTGATCAGTGGGAAGAATGTTCCTTACATTGTTGATCAGTGGGAAGAATGTTCCTTACATTGGTGATCAGTGGGAGAAATGTTCCTTACATTGGTGATCAGTGGGAAGAATGTTCCTTACATTGGTGATCAGTGGGAAGAATGTCCCTTACATTGGTAATCAGTGGGAAGAATGTTCCTTACATTGGTGATCAGTGAGAAGAATGTTCCTTACATTGGTGATCAGTGAGAAGAATGTTCCTTACATTGGTGATCAGTGGGAGAAATGTTCCTTACATTGGTGATCAGTGGGAAGAATGTTCCTTACATTGGTGGTCAGTGGGAAGAATGTTCCTTACATTGGTGATCAGTGAGAAGAATGTCCCTTACATTGGTGATCAGTGGGAAGAATGTTCCTTACATTGGTGATCAGTGAGAAGAATGTCCCTTACATTTTGGATCAGTGGGAAGAATGTTCCTTACATTGGTGATCAGTGGGAAGAATGTTCCTTACATTGGTGATCAGTGGGAAGAATGTTCCTTACATTGGTGATCAGTGGGAAGAATGTTCCTTACATTGGTGATCAATGGGAAGAATGTTCCTTACATTGGTGATCAGTGAGAAGAATGTTCCTTACATTGGTGATCAGTGGGAAGAATGTCCCTTACATTGGTGATCAGTGAGAAGAATGTTCCTTACATTGGTGATCAGTGGGAAGAATGTTCCTTACATTGGTGATCAGTGAGAAGAATGTCCCTTACATTGGTGGTCAGTGGGAAGAATGTTCCTTACATTGGTGATCAGTGGGAAGAATGTCCCTTACATTGGTGATCAGTGAGAAGAATGTTCCTTACATTGGTGATCAGTGGGAAGAATGTTCCTTACATTGGTGATCAGTGGGAAGAATGTCCCTTACATTGGTGATCAGTGAGAAGAATGTTCCTTACATTGGTGATCAGTGGGAAGAATGTTCCTTACATTGGTGATCAGTGGGAAGAATGTTCCTTACATTGGTGATCAGTGGGAAGAATGTCCCTTACATTGGTGATCAGTGGGAAGAATGTTCCTTACATTGGTGATCAGTGGGAAGAATGTTCCTTACATTGGTGATCAGTGGGAAGAATGTTCCTTACATTGGTGATCAGTGAGAAGAATGTTCCTTACATTGGTGGTCAGTAGGAAGAATGATCCTTACATTGGTGATCAGTGAGAAGAATGTCCCTTACATTGGTAATCAGTGGGAAGAATGTTCCTTACATTGGTGATCAGTGAGAAGAATGTTCCTTACATTGGTGATCAGTGAGAAGAATGTTCCTTACATTGGTGATCAGTGGGAAGAATGTTCCTTACATTGGTGATCAGTGGGAGAAATGTTCCTTACATTGGTGATCAGTGGGAAGAATGTTCCTTACATTGGTGGTCAGTGGGAAGAATGTTCCTTACATTGGTGATCAGTGGGAGAAATGTTCCTTACATTGGTGATCAGTGGGAAGAATGTTCCTTACATTGGTGATCAGTGGGAAGAATGTCCCTTACATTGGTAATCAGTGGGAAGAATGTTCCTTACATTGGTGATCAGTGAGAAGAATGTTCCTTACATTGGTGATCAGTGAGAAGAATGTTCCTTACATTGGTGATCAGTGGGAAGAATGTTCCTTACATTGGTGATCAGTGGGAGAAATGTTCCTTACATTGGTGATCAGTGGGAAGAATGTTCCTTACATTGGTGGTCAGTGGGAAGAATGTTCCTTACATTGGTGATCAGTGAGAAGAATGTCCCTTACATTGGTGATCAGTGGGAAGAATGTTCCTTACATTGGTGGTCAGTGGGAAGAATGTTCCTTACATTGGTGATCAGTGAGAAGAATGTTCCTTACATTGGTGATCAGTGGGAGAAATGTTCCTTACATTGGTGATCAGTGGGAAGAATGTTCCTTACATTGGTGGTCAGTGGGAAGAATGTTCCTTACATTGGTGATCAGTGAGAAGAATGTCCCTTACATTGGTGATCAGTGGGAAGAATGTTCCTTACATTGGTGGTCAGTGGGAAGAATGTTCCTTACATTGGTGATCAGAGAGAAGAATGTTCCTTACATTGGTGATCAGTGAGAAGAATGTTCCTTACATTGGTGATCAGTGGGAAGAATGTTCCTTACATTGGTGATCAGTGAGAAGAATGTTCCTTACATTGGTGATCAGTGGGAAGAATGTCCCTTACATTGGTGGTCAGTGAGAAGAATGTCCCTTACATTGGTGATCAGTGGGAAGAATGTTCCTTACATTGGTGATCAGTGGGAAGAATGTTCCTTACATTGGTGATCAGTGGGAAGAATGTTCCTTACATTGGTGATCAGTGGGAAGAATGTTCCTTACATTGGTGATCAGTGGGAAGAATGTTCCTTACATTGGTGATCAGTGAGAAGAATGTCCCTTACATTGGGGATCAGTGGGAAGAATGTTCCTTACATTGGTGATCAGTGGGAAGAATGTTCCTTACATTGGTGATCAGTGGGAAGAATGTTCCTTACATTGGTGATCAGTGGGAAGAATGTTCCTTACATTGGTGATCAGTGAGAAGAATGTTCCTTACATTGGTGATCAGTGAGAAGAATGTTCCTTACATTGGTGATCAGTGAGAAGAATGTTCCTTACATTGGTGATCAGTGGGAAGAATGTTCCTTACATTGGTGATCAGTGAGAAGAATGTTCCTTACATTGGTGGTCAGTGGGAAGAATGTTCCTTACATTGGTGATCAGTGAGAAGAATGTTCCTTACATTGGTGATCAGTGGGAAGAATGTCCCTTACATTGGTTATCAGTGAGAAGAATGTTCCTTACATTGGTGATCAGTGGGAAGAATGTCCCTTACATTGGTGATCAGTGAGAAGAATGTTCCTTACATTGGTGATCAGTGGGAAGAATGTTCCTTACATTGGTGATCAGTGGGAAGAATGTTCCTTACATTGGTGATCAGTGGGAAGAATGTTCCTTACATTGGTGGTCAGTGGGAAGAATGTTCCTTACATTGGTGATCAGTGGGAAGAATGTCCCTTACATTGGTGATCAGTGAGAAGAATGTTCCTTACATTGGTGATCAGTGGGAAGAATGTTCCTTACATTGGTGATCAGTGAGAAGAATGTTCCTTACATTGGTGATCAGTGGGAAGAATGTCCCTTACATTGGTGATCAGTGAGAAGAATGTTCCTTACATTGGTGATCAGTGAGAAGAATGTTCCTTACATTGGTGATCAGTGAGAAGAATGTTCCTTACATTGGTGGTCAGTGGGAAGAATGTTCCTTACATTGGTGATCAGGGAGAAGAATGTTCCTTACATTGGTGGTCAGTGGGAAGAATGTTCCTTACATTGGTGATCAGGGAGAAGAATGTTCCTTACATTGGTGGTCAGTGGGAAGAATGTTCCTTACATTGGTGATCAGGGAGAAGAATGTTCCTTACATTGGTGGTCAGTGGGAAGAATGTTCCTTACATTAGTGATCAGTGAGAAGAATGTTCCTTACATTGGTGATCAGGGAGAAGAATGTTCCTTACATTGGTGGTCAGTGGGAAGAATGTTCCTTACATTGGTGATCAGTGAGAAGAATGTTCCTTACATTGGTGGTCAGTGGGAAGAGTGTTCCTTACATTGGTGATCAGTGAGAAGAATGTTCCTTACATTGGTGATCAGGGAGAAGAATGTTCCTTACATTGGTGGTCAGTGGGAAGAATGTTCCTTACATTGGTGATCAGTGAGAAGAATGTTCCTTACATTGGTGGTCAGTGGGAAGAATGTTCCTTACATTGGTGATCAGTGAGAAGAATATTCCTTACATTGGTGGTCAGTGGGAAGAGTGTTCCTTACATTGGTGATCAGTGAGAAGAATGTTCCTTACATTGGTGATCAGTGAGAAGAATGTTCCTTACATTGGTGATCAGTGAGAAGAATGTCCCTTACATTGGTGATCAGTGAGAAGAATGTTCCTTACATTGGTGATCAGTGAGAAGAATGTTCCTTACATTGGTGATCAGTGAGAAGAATGTTCCTTACATTGGTGATCAGTGAGAAGAATGTTCCTTACATTGGTGGTCAGTGGGAAGAATGTTCCTTACATTGGTGATCAGGGAGAAGAATGTTCCTTACATTGGTGGTCAGTGGGAAGAATGTTCCTTACATTGGTGATCAGGGAGAAGAATGTTCCTTACATTGGTGGTCAGTGGGAAGAATGTTCCTTACATTGGTGATCAGTGGGAAGAATGTCCCTTACATTGGTGATCAGGGAGAAGAATGTTCCTTACATTGGTGGTCAGTGGGAAGAATGTTCCTTACATTAGTGATCAGTGAGAAGAATGTTCCTTACATTGGTGATCAGGGAGAAGAATGTTCCTTACATTGGTGGTCAGTGGGAAGAATGTTCCTTACATTGGTGATCAGTGAGAAGAATGTTCCTTACATTGGTGGTCAGTGGGAAGAATGTCCCTTACATTGGTGATCAGTGGGAGAAATGTTCCTTACATTGGTGGTCAGTGGGAAGAGTGTTCCTTACATTGGTGATCAGTGAGAAGAATGTTCCTTACATTGGTGATCAGGGAGAAGAATGTTCCTTCCATTGGTGATCAGTGAGAAGAATGTTCCTTACATTGGTGATCAGTGAGAAGAATGTTCCTTACATTGGTGATCAGTGAGAAGAATGTTCCTTACATTGGTGATCAGTGAGAAGAATGCTCCTTACATTGGTGATCAGTGGGAAGAATGTTCCTTACATTGGTGATCAGTGGGAAGAATGTTCCTTACATTGGTGATCAGTGAGAAGAATGTTCCTTACATTGGTGATCAGTGGGAAGAATGTTCCTTACATTGGTGATCAGTGAGAAGAATGTTCCTTATATTGGTGATCAGTGAGAAGAATGTTCCTTACATTGGTGGTCAGTGGGAAGAATGTTCCTTACATTGGTGGTCAGTGGGAAGAGATGATTGGTGTTGATGGTTACTTACTGTATCTATTCAGCAAATATTTCTCATTGCTCAAGGAACATGTAGCATCCTCCGGAGGTGACGTGGTACGTAAAGGTTGGTACATAGACTGGGGGAAGCAGTGTATTCATAGACAGTGGCCTTCCTTTGAAGCACTGGGTTCCTGGCATCATTTCCCAGTAGGGACACTGCATGGAGATTTTATAGGCTTCCTGGTGGTACCATCTCTGCCCCAAAGGTCCACATTAAACTGAACCAGGAATGACCAGATATTGATTGGTTTTGAACATCTTGGATATAATTTATATGAAATAAAAACAAGTAGAGTGTGAAGGTGCCGCGATGGGAGTTTGATAAGAGGAAGGACGTAGGAGGTGTCTGGCTGGGCTGGGTCGGTGCTCAGACATCGCACTATGAATACATTAATGTATATTCAAAGAGTCTGGCAGGGAAAGAAAGAGGAGTGCGGAGTGCAGACTGCACTGAGAAATCCATAGAGTGGAACAGACAGATCTCCACACCTTCCGCCCACTGCCAACAACATAGACAGTTCAGTTATAGATTGCTCCGCCGGCACAGAATATGAAAGATTCAACATATGTATTATATGGCCAGACGTGGTCACCCATCCAAATGACGGAGTTCTAGCGTGTCCAGTGAAGGGTCCTGGTAATCCTCCATCATACAAAGACATTGTATGTTCCAGTAAGACTGTACCCCCCCCCCCCCCCTGTGTACAAAGCCAGCTCCATAAAGACTTGGTGCAGAGGAACTGGACTGTCCTGCACAGAGACCTGACCTCATCCCTACTGATCACCTTTGGGATGAATTGGAAGGTCGATGGCGAGCCAGGTCTTTTAATGTTGGTGCCCAACATTAGGCCCAACAATTGAGAGAGGTCTTCAAAGAGCCCTGACCTCAATCCTGCTGAAAACCTTTGGGATGATTTGGAATGTTGATTGTGATCCAGATTCTTTTTTTTTTTTGGTGCCCAATGTGAGGTCCAAGGCCAGGTCTTCTTATCCAACATCAGTATCTGACCTCAGCAATGTGCACACATTTTCACAGACACCCTCCAAAATCTTCTACAAAGTCTTCCCAGAAGAGTGGAGGATGTTATAGTCACAATGGGGACAACTCCATATTAACCGCTTGAGGACCGCCGCACGCCGATGTACGTTGGCAGAATGGCACGGCTGGGCACATGGGTGTACAGGTATGTCCCCTTTAAGAGCCCAGCCGTGGGTCGCGAGCGCGCCGTCGGCGGCGCGTTTGCGACCCGGTCCTCTTCTCCGTGACCGTCCCCGCGGGAACAGCGGACCCGATCGCCGCTGGTGTCCCGCGATCGGGTCACAGAGAGGAAGAACGGGGAGAGGTAAGTGTAAACAAACCTCTCCCCGTGCTTCCTAGTGAGCCTGTCACTGATCGTCTGTTCCCTGTCATAGGGAACGACGATCAATGACGTCACACGCCAAGCCACACCCCCCCCCCCCTCCCACAGTAAGAAACACAAATCAGGGCACACTTAACCCCTCCAGCGCCCCTAGTGGTTAACCCCTTTACTGCCAGTGTCATTTTCACAGAAATCGGTGCATTTTTATAGCTCTGATCACTGTAAAAATTACAATAGTCCCAAAAATGTGTCAAAAGTGTCCGATGTGTCCGCCATAATATCGCAGTCACGGAAAAAATCACTGATAGCCGCCATTACTAGTAAAAAAAATAATAATAATAAAAATGCCATAAAACTATCCCCTATTCTGTAAACGCTATAACTTTTGCGCAAACCAATCAATAAACGCTTATTGTGTTTTTTTTTACCAAAAATATGTAGAAGAATACGTATCGGACTAAACTGAGGAAAAAATTAGTTTTTTTATATATTTTTTGGGGGATATTTATTATAGCAAAAAGTCAAAAATATAGATTTTTTTTTCAAAATTGTCGCTCTATTTTTGTTTATAGCGCAAAAAATAAAAACCGCAGAGGTGATCAAATACCACCAAAAGAAAGCTCTATTTGTGGGAAAAAAAGGACGTCAATTTTGTTTGGGAGCCACGTCGCACGACCGCGCCATTGTCAGTTAAAACGACGCAGTGCCGAATCGCAAAAAGTGGCCAGGTCTTTAAGCTGCATATTGGTCCGGGGCTGAAGTGGTTAATGGCCATGGGAGGAGGGCAAATTTATAAAGACACGGTGTAACCAGTCTGGTTTGGAGGAACAGGAGTGTCCTGCACAGAGTCCTGACCTCAACCCTACTGAACACCATTGGGATGGATTGGAATGAGAGAGGTCTTCTCAACAAACATCTCCGTAAAGCCTTGGTCTGATCAGTTTGGTGCGGAGGAACTGGACTGTCCTGCACAGAGCCCTGACCTCTTCCCTACTGATCACCTTTGGGATAAATTGGAAGGCCGATGGTGAGCCAGGACTTCTCATCCGACATCAGTACTGACTGCACATAAATTCCCACAGACATATTCCAAGTGCCACAAAGGGGGTAACTTCATATTAATAGAAATGGGGGACGGGGGACCTTTATAATAATGGCCATGGGGGGGGGGCAACTCCATATGAAATGGGATGTCCAGACAAACTCATACAGTATAGAGGTGAGGGTCAGGTGTTTGGCTGCCTGGTGCATAGACAGTGAAGGTAAGAAGGACTGCTGGGGGTGCTCTGATGTGTGAGACATAATTTGTAGAGATTTGTAGGCATCTCTCTAGTCCTAAGGACCCTTTGGGGTGGTCCCTGTAGAATCATATAGATGGGGGGGGATGAGGGAAGAAAGCTCCACTCAGCCGGTGAATGAACAGAAACAACCGATGTGTTTCAGGGACTGCGAGGGTCCTTCATCAGGGCTGGGAAAAAAATGAAAGCTGTGGCCAATGACATCACCTGGGATTCCTGGCTGTCTCTTTACATTAGACACGTGCGGTTCGCTTCGTTCCGAATTTAAATTCTGACAAATTTTTGTTATTCAGAAATTCTTGAAAAGCACTGATCCGGCTGCATTGATGAGCACTGGTGAGGCTGCATAGATGGGCATTGGTGAGGCTGCATTGATGGGCACTGATCAGGCTGCATTGATGGGCACTGATAAGGCTGCATTGATGGGCACTGATCAGGCTGCATTGATGGGCACTGATCAGGCTGCATTGATGGGTACTGATCAGGCTGCATTGATGGACACTGATCAGGCTGCATTGATGAGCATTGGTGAGGCTGCATAGATGAGCATTGGTGAGGCTGCATAGATTGGCATTGGTGAGGCTGCATTGATGCATTATTTTTGTTAAACCTCCTTTGTTGCTATTAATATAAAATTACTGTATGTTACCACATTGTAGCATATTTCTCTTGCTTCATAACATCAATATTGGTTATAAAATAAGGTGGACACGGATTGTGAGCTCTTTCTGTGGTTCAATTGGCCACTTGTTTTATGGTTGGCCCTCCTACTTTTGTCCCTGTCCCCCCATGTGCCCCCCCTAAATATGAAAGCTGGAGACGCCACTGCCTATAAGAGAAGTAAAGCAGAACGCTTAATGGCCAGTGAAAGGAGGGGATTGGGTGGCCATCGGGGTTGGCCGGCCAGGGGGGGTAGGTTTGTCCTGCTGACTGGTATAGGAGAGACCTGTCATCCGCACTGCCCATCACCTGACTTCATAGTGTGCAACCTGGCTTAGCCTCAGCGCCGCTGCATTGCTGAAAGGCAGCCAATGGCTGTGCAGCAATGCTGGTTTCTGAAGTTCCAGCCAATGAGGCTGTAGCAATGTTCCTGCATGACGTTAGCCCTCCCACTTCATTTGTTTACTTGTTTTTGTGTGTGTTTGTAAAATTAAAGTGGGCCGGTCTGGGTGAAGTCCAGGGCCAAATTTTTGTCCCAGTCCAGCCCTGCTTAGGCCGAGAGAATAAGTGATTGTATTGGCCGCCAATTAGAGGAGCAGAAGACACAGGGGAAGCCGCCATGAAGCCTGGGAAGAGGAGACGCAGGATGAAGCCGATGAGGAGGTAGCGCAGCCCGCGACCAAGATGGGGTAAATGCGGGGCTGGTGGGCTGATGATCGAGCAACGGTGGGGGGGGGGGTGTGTGACCGACCTGCCGGGGAGCAAAATAGAGCACAAGCCGCCACTGTTACCAGGAATACATTTCAATTAGTGCAGCCAGGAATCTGTCAGTTCATTTAGTGTTGTAATCCACAGCTATCACGTCATCCAATGATGTAAATCCAGCATTATGTTGACCCGTCCCCCTCGCTGCACTCCCACCACTAAATGACAGATCCCCAACAGTAATTGTGTAAACAGGAATCGCAGGTGATGTCATTGACCAAATTTGTCCAATGACGTCACCAATGACAGATTCCTGGCTGCACTAATTTACATTTATTCAATCCCAGGAATAAATGTAAATTAGTGCAGCCAGGAATCTGTCATTTAGTGATGTAATCCATGTCAATCACCTCGTCCAATGGTGTAAACCCAGAGTCAATAATTATGACTCATCACCCACGCTTCACTCCCGCCTCTAAACGATGGATCCCGGTTGCAGATATGTAAACAGGCAGCCAGGGATTGCAACATGATGTCACCAGCGAAATTTGGCCAATGACATCACCTAAGATCCCCACAATAAAAATAAATTAAAGCTGGGAATCTGTCATTTAGTAATGTAATCCACCTCAATCATGGCATCCAGTGATGGGAATCCACCGTCAATCGTGACGAATTGTCTCTCATGCCACATTTCCACCGCTAAATGACAGATCCCCGACTGAAGTTATGTAAACAGACAGCCAGGAACCGCAGGTGATGTCATTGACCAATGACATCACCAGGGATTCCAAGGAATAAATTTAAATTAGTGTAGCCAGGAATCTGTCATTTATTGATGTAATCCACGTCAATCACGTCGTCCGCTTCATAATGACTTGGTGTCCACACTGCAGCCCCGCCACTAAATGACGGATCCCAGGTGTAGTAATGTAAAAAGGCAGCCAGGTATCACAGGGGATGTCGTTGACCAAATTTGGTCACCACATGGGATCTCCGTGATAAAATTCAATTGGCCCAGCTGGGAATCTGTCATTTAGTGATGTAATCCACCTCAATCATTTCATCCAGTGATGGAAATCCAGCGGCAATCATGATGCGCTGTCCCCCATGCCACATTTCCACCACTAAATGACAGATCCCCGACTGCGGTTATGTAAACAGGCAGCCAAGAATTGCAGGTTATGTCATTGACCAAATTTGGGCAATCACATCACCCGGGACTCCCAGTAATAAATTTAAATTAGCGTAGCCGGGAATCTGTCATTTGGCGATGTAATCCACGTCTATGACACCGTCCAATGATGTAAATGCAGCATCAACCATGATGACTCGTTGCCCACGCTGCACCCCCAATACTAAAATGACAGATCCCAGTTGCAGATGAGCAAACTGGAAGCCAGGAATCACAGATGAGTTCATTGACCAAATTTGACCAATGATGTCACCTGGGATCCCCGTGATAAAATTTTAATTAGCGCAGCTGGGAATCTGTCATTTAGTGACGTAATTCACCTCAATCACGCCATCCAGTGATGGAAATCCAAAGTTGTCGTCCATGCTGCACTCCCACCACTAAATGACAGATCCCCATCTGGAAATTTGAAAACTATTTGAAAACGATTCGAACTCGAAATTTCGTCCAAATTCAAATTTCGTTATTTCGGATTCGTTTAAATTTGCTACTATTTGAATTCAGCAATTCGGATACATCATTTAGCGTAGGGAGAGCAGCGTGGGGGAGGAGTCATCATAGTTGATTCTGGATTTACATTGCTAAATGACAGATTTCCAAATGTATTACCGGGAATCCTGGGTGACCAAATTTGATCAATGACGTCCCCCGAATTAAGTGTGCTTTTCAAGACCCAATCAGCGATGTCCGGGGGTAAAATGTATCTTTTTCCTCGAACATGAAGAAACAACCCTACTCAATCCACCTGGATTAGGAAAATGGCGGTTACCTATTCACCGGCTCCAAGTGTCGCCCCCTACAGTCTTCCTTGTGAAAAGTCATATGACAATATCCGGCAGACCTCCTCAGCTGCACTGTGAGAAGCCTGCTGAATCTGTCAATATGTCAATGTTAAAGACAGCTGGACGAATTTTCCGATTCCAGCCCAGATGCGGAGTTTCCTAGAAAGCGTTTAGCGGTTCAGTGATTCCATTTGCATTTTACGTAGAAGGAAAAAAAAAAAAAAAGGCATCAAATCTCGCCGAGCCGGAGATAAAACACAAGCCGCACGGCACAAAGAGAGCGCAGAACGCACTCGGCTACATCTGCGGCTTGTTTGTTAATTACATCACCTCGCTGGTGTCGCTTTCATCCGCTCAGCGGTTATATAACGTGAAATGACAGCCATGTCTGTTCAGCTGCTTTTCTTTTTCTTTTTTTTTTTTTAATCCTCTACATTTCATGACATTCCGATTTTATCTTCTCCTCTTCCTGCAATCGGTATTCAAGAGCAAACGCCGCTGCAGGTGCCAACAGGGGTGGGGCGCTTGGGCATGCTGTGACTTGTAGTTCCCCCGGCAGCTGTTTTTTTTTGCACGCTCCTCACGGCTTGCGCAGCCTCCCTCCCCGCGCGTTGCGGCCTCCCGCCGTGCGGGGACGTCTCTCGCAGCCTTGCGCTGAATAATATATATCCGTGCCGCATCCTCGCTTTAAATCTGGCAGAGAATGTATTCTATGATCTGCCGCCTGTCAGTCGCCCCCCCCCCCCCCCCTGGCTCCCCGACAATCTTCATGCCTCACAATGACGACCATTGATTTAAAAAAAAAAAAAAAAAACATTTTTTTTTCGCTTTTATTTTTTCGTAAACTGCACAGTTATTTTTTTTTCGTAAACTGCACAGTTATTTTTTTTATTTTTCCGAAAGCTTTTTTTTTTTTAGACCGGCGCGGTCGCGTCTGCTTACTATTTTGCAACTTTCAGTAAAATTGTCACTTTTAGTAAAGCGAGGAAGCAGCTCCGTTTTTAGCCTGAAGATATTTTATAAAAGCGTGCCTGTCCCTCGGCGCCGCTTCAGTTACCGATCGGTTGCAAATATTATTATATTATTTTAAAATAGATGCAAACCTCGAACTGAGCGATGTTTAGCCTTCTACAGCGCCGTGTGTCATAAACAGCTTCTCTTTTCTTTTTTTTTGTTCTTTGTTACAGTGGTAAAAAACCCAAAAGCAAACATTTATTATATTGCAGATTACTAATTCTTAGATGTGGTGGCTGCATTCGTTTTTTTTTTTTAATTATTTCTTTCCTTTATATTCTTCTGGTGATGCAGCCAGTAAGTCTGTTGTTTTTCAAAAGAATGAGCTGTCCTGCAAATATAGCAGTTACGGGGATGAGACAAACCATTTACCACTGACAGGGGGTGATTACACTGATCAGCTTTTATTTCTGAACCAGTTCCCACTTGGCCTAGAGCAATCTGAAAGCCGAGCAGGACTTTCATCGTTCCGTGTGGACATCATATGACAGCCGATGGCTGATTGGTGTACCAGATCACATGACAACTGTCAGGGCTGGACTGGCCTACCGGGATAGCGGGAAATTTCCCAGTGGGCCGCCTGCCCTGGGGCCACTTTGCAGGGCCGATTCTGGATGAGTGCAACCGCCCAGGTGCCGCGAGCTGAGGCAGGGGGGTGCCCAGGGCCGGCCCTACCATGGGTCCCACCGCTGGGTCCATTGGGCTGCCTCTGAGGGGAAGGGGGGTTGAGCGCCGCCGTATTACACAGAGCGGGGATCTCCTGCTTACCCAGCAGCCGCTGTCTGATGGGCACTGGTGAGGCTGCACTGATGGACACTGGTGAGGCTGCGCTGATGGGCACTGGTAAGGCTGTGCTGATGGACACTGGTGAGGCTGCACTAATGGACACTGGCGAGTCTGCACTGATGGGTACTGGTGAGGCTGCTCTGATGGACACTGGTGAGTCTGCACTGATGGACACTGGCTAGGCTACACTGACGGGTACTGGTGAGGCTGCACTGATGGACACTGGCTAGGCTGCACTGACGGGTACTGGTGAGGCTGCGCTGATGGACGCTGGTGAGGCTGCGCTGACGGGTACTTGTGAGGCTGCACTGATGGACACTGGTAGGCTGCACTGATTGGTACTGGTGAGGCTGCACTGATGGACACTGGCTAGGCTGCACTGACGGGTACTGGTGAGGCTGCACTAATGGACACTGGCTAGGCTGCACTGACGGTTACTGGTGAGGCTGCGCTGACGGGTACTGGTGAGGCTGCACTAATGGACACTGGCTGGGCTGCATTGACGGTTACTGGTGAGGCTGCGCTGATGGGTACTGGTGAGGCTGCACCGATGGACACTGGTAGTCTGCACTGATGGGTACTGGTGAGGCTACACTGATGGGTACTAGTGAGGCTGCACTGATGGACATTGGCTAGGCTGCACTGACGGGTACTGGTGAGGCTGCACTGATGGACACTGGCTAGGCTGCACTGACGGGTACTGGTGAGGCTGCACTGACGGGTACGGGTGAGGCTGCACTGACGGGTACTGGTAAGGCTGCACTGATGGACACTGGCTAGGCTGCACTGACGGGTACTGGTGAGGCTGCGCTGATGGGAAACAAAACCAGCCCTGGAAATTATTTCATACCAGCCCCATAGCATTATTATACCAGCCTAACAGCATAATGTCATTATTTTCTTGTTCATAAAAGGGAAAACCGTGTATTTTAACCACTTGCCGACCACCCGCCGCAGATGTGGGTAGTGAGCAGCACAGTGGTGTAGTGGTTAGCACTTTCACCTAGCAGCAAAAAGGGTCGCTGGTTCAAATCCCGAACACGACACCATCTGCCTGGAGTTTGCATGTTCTCCCTGTGTCTGCGTGGGTTTCCTCCGGGGTACTCCGGTTTCCTCCCACACTCCAAAGACATGCTGGAAGGTTAATTGGATCTTCTCCAAATTGGCCCAATATATGTGTATGACTGTGTGTCCCAAGCGTGTCGAGATCCTACGGGGTAAAATGACTGCACCAGCCAAGCAGACACTGGCTGCAAAAAGCGCCTAGAGGCGATTCAGTTCGCATGTGTGTGCTATACAAGTCACTCATTCATTCAGATGTACTGGTGACTTGGCTGCCCAAATCGCCGTACCGGTACAGCGATTCCTGCACTAGCTTTCGGGGGAGCCAATCAGCGGGTCTGGCAGACTTGATGTCCGCCAGCGATCGTTCCCTGCAGAGACAAAACGGGGATCTGCTGAAGTAAACAAGGCAGATCTCTGTTCTGTCAGGGGGATGACGCTGAGATCTGTCTTCCTGCTAAGCAGGATCTGTGTGTTTCCTGCAGGGCCGCCGCCATCAGGAATATTGGGGCCCCTTACACAGCTTCAGGCATGGGAACCCCTGGAGCAGAGGAGAACCTGGACCTCTGGGCCCCTTATAATAAAAAAAAAATACATTTTATAAAAAAAGGGGGGGCTGGGGACCTCCGGGCCCCTTACAAAAAAAAATGACAAAAGAAATTAAGAAATAAAAAAAAAAAAAAAAAGAGGGGGGTTGCCATCCGGGCCCCTGGGGACCTCCAGGCCCCTTACAGGTGTACTGCCTGTACCCCCCTGATGGCGGCCCTGGTTTCCCGGTCACACCGCCCCCCATGCAGTTACTAATCAAAAACAGGGAAGTGCATATTTTTAGCACCGATCACTGTAATAATGTCACCAAAAAAGTGTCAAAAATGTCAGTTCGGTGTCCGATGTGTCCGCCGGAATGTCGCAGTCCCACTAAAAATCGCTGATCGCTGCCATTACTAGTAAAAAAATACAAATAAAAAGGCCATAAATCTATCCCCTATTTTGTAGACGCGATAACCAATCAATAAACCAAAAACATGTAGCAGAATAGGTATCGGCCTAAGCTGATGTTGGAAGGCTTGCTGTGACCCGGCCAGTGACAAGACGGATGAGGATGACAGCCCTGGAACCTTCGCCCTCAAAAACAAGTCAGCAATGACAGCTTCATTTAAAGTCACAGGGTGACCTCTACTACTCCACGGAAGTCCCATGATTCCCTCCTCCATCGTTCCATCGGGCTCCATTAATTCATCTTCCATCGTTCTCTTCCAGTGATTAACCAGGATCACACCCAGGAGATCCATTCTTCACACCTGTCACTTTCCTAGATGGCGCCCTGGAAATTCCCGCAGTCTCATTTCAATCTCTGAATTCCTGGATGCGGCGCGGCTCCCTCCGTCTCCGACATAATTACAGGTCCTGTCGTTGCTCCAGGTACTCCGGATATTAATGAATCCCTCACTCTGAGGATGGAGATTTGTAGCCGGCCTCTTATTTGTATTCATCAAATTTTAAGCAGCATGCAAACTTTCTCGCAGCGACCCATCAGTCAATAAAGGAAACTCGATTTATTGCGGAGACAATGACCCCCGCCATCTCCATCCGATCTTCCTTCTTCAATTCTCTATATAAATGCTTTACTCTAAAGAGTGCCGCCACAATTTTTGACCCCGCGCTCACTTTTCTTTGCTTAAAGTGACTCTGACTGGCTGAAAAAAAAAAAAGATCCAATGATCAAAAGTCTTGGAACAGAAGAGTTCACCTATCCAGCGGCACGTGTCTCCAACCTCTCTCCTCCGTTTCCGTGCTGCAGCCTCTGCCGGTCTTTTTAGCATTCAAGACTTTAGTGAGTGTCACAAAGGGAAATGAATATAATATAAAGAACTGGGGATTTCGGGGGCCCTTCATCAGGGCTTGGGTAATGAGACTGAAAGCAATGCCTGGATTCTAAGCGCTTCAGAACTGTTTATGAACATCTCATGTAAGATGATATTATCAGCAGGTAGCATAGCAGAGAGTCGAAATGCGTTGGTACTTTTATATTATTAATCATTGACTGAAATATCTTTCTGAACTCTATTACTATTGGTGCAGAGCCCTTTCTACTGTTAAGGTACAGAATACCTGCCAGGACTTCCAATGGTACTCTCAGACTTCCTGCCAGGACTTCCAATGGTACCATCAGGCTTCCTGCCAGGACTTCCAATGGTACTCTCAGACTTCCTGCCAGGACTTCCAGTGGTACCCTCAGACTTCCTGCCAGGACTTCCAATGGTACCATCAGACTTCCTGCCAGGACTTCCAGTGGTACCCTCAGACTTCCTGCCAGGACTTCCAATGGTACTCTCAGACTTCCTGCCAGGACTTCCAGTGGTACCCTCAGACTTCCTGCCAGGACTTCCAATGGTACTCTCAGACTTCCTGCCAGGACCTACAATGGTACTCTCAGACTTCCTGCCAGGACTTCCAATGGTACCATCAGACTTCCTGCCAGGACTTCCAATGGTACTCTCAGACTTCCTGCCAGGACTTCCAATGGTACTCTCAGATTTCCTGCCAGGACTTCCAATGGTACTCTCAGACTTCCTGCCAGGACCTACAATGGTACTCTCAGAGTTCCTGCCAGGCCTTCCAATGGTACTCTCAGACTTCCTGCCAGGACTTCCAGTGGTACCCTCAGACTTCCTGCCAGGACTTCCAATGGTACTCTCAGACTTCCTACCAGGACTTCCAATGGTACTCTCAGACTTCCTGCCAGGACTTTCAGTGGTACCCTCAGGCTTCCTGCCAGGACTTCCAATGGTACTCTCAGACTTCCTACCAGGACTTCCAATGGTACCCTCAGACTTCCTGCCAAGACTTCCAATGGTACTCTCAGACTTCCTGCCAGGCCTTCCAATGGTACTCTCAGACTTCCTGCCATGACTTCCAGTGGTACCCTCAGACTTCCTGCCAGGAATTCCAATGGTACTCTCAGACTTCCTGCCAGGACTTCCAATGGTACCCTCAGACTTCCTGCCAGGACTTCCAATGGTACTCTCAGACTTCCTGCCAGGACTTCCAATGGTACCCTCAGACTTCCTGCCAGGACTTCCAATGGTACTCTCAGACTTCCTGCCAGGACTTCCAATGGTACTCTCAGACTTCCTGCCAGGACTTCCAATGGTACCCTCAGACTTCCTGCCAGGACTTCCAATGGTACTCTCAGACTTCCTGCCAGGACTTCCAATGGTACTCTCAGACTTCCTTCCAGGACTTCCAATGGTACTCTCAGACTTCCTGCCAGGACTTCCAATGGTATTTGCAGAATCCCTGCCAGGAACTCCAATGGTACACCTGGAATCCTTGCCAGAACCTCCAGAGTTCCCAGTAATGATGCTGGCCTCTGACCAGAAGAGAATTTAGGCTTCAGCCTTTGAAGTGGTTGCATCTTATTGCCAAGTAAACTAAAATGATACCTACCTGTTGTCTGATCGTTGCCAACCAGTCAGTGGGAGGAATAGTGCCCCATCATTGGTGTCAGTGGGAGGAATAGTGCCCCATCATTGGTGTCAGTGGGGGGAATAGTGCCCCATCATTGGTGTCAGTGGGAGGAATAGTGCCCCATCATTGGTATCAGTGGGAAGAATAGTGTCCCATCATTGGTGTCAGTGGGAGGAATAGTGTCCCATCATTGGTGTCAGTGGGAGGAATGGTGCCCCATCATTGGTGTCAGTGGGGTACATGGGCATCCAACACTTCAGCTGTACTGAAAAGTCTTACAAAAGGCGGCATCATTGCAATAGAGGAATTTCCATACAAAGCCTGTGGAAGAAGAAGAATGTTGAACATGTCGGCGTCCCTCTATTATGGTCGGTCTCCATTATTGTCGTTCTGCAGCTGAACATTTCTATGTATTATACAACATAAAGCGCCTCCTACACCACTTTACATGGCGCCCTCTGACCGGTGTACGGTGGCAGCATTCAGTCTGATGGATTGTGCTTTATATTGCCATGGAATTCTTTCTCCGGGGCAGCAATGGTGTTTCTCCTGTAGTCTGCATTACTTTCAGCGTTTTCTTTTCTTTTCAGTATTTGCCGTTCAATAACATTAAAACTCATGAATATAATCCTGACATGTCACAATATACAGCAACTGGATCGTTTAAAAAAATAAATATCTTTTTATCATTTAAAAGCCATCCGTCAGCTCCAGTCTGTGCTTTGCCTAGGCTGAGATGATATCATCAGTCTGCTGCAGGTGGGGGGAGCATTTCCTCAGTCCCCCCCCCCCATCCCAAGTGATCAAACTGTATACTGTAACTTTGTAGCCAATAACAAAAAATGAAAATTACATTTAATTACGCCAGGGGTCCCCAAACTTTTTAAACAAGGGGCCAGGGGTGGTTGTGACTTCAGAGGGGCCAGCAGATTGGAAAATACCCTGGTGTCAGTGATAGTAAACAATGTATCAGACTCAGTGGCAAGTGGAATGAATAGTTCTCCATCATTGGTATCAGTGGGAGGAATAGTGTCCATCATTGGTGTCAGTGGGAGGAATAGTGCCGCATCATTGGTGTCAGTGGGGAGGAATAGTGCCCCATCATTGGTGTCAGTGGGAGGAATAGTGCCCCATCATTGGTATCAGTGGGAGGAATAGTGCCCCATCATTGGTGTCAGTGGGAGGAATAGTGTCCCATCATTGGTGTCAATGGGAGGAATAGTGTCCCATCATTGGTGTCAGTGGGAGGAATAGTGCCCCATCATTGGTGTCAGTGGGGGAATAGTGTCCCATCATTGGTGTCAATGGGAGGAATAGTGCCCCATCATTGGTGTCAATGGGAGGAATAGTGCCCCACAATCAGATCTACAATGGAATGGTTTAGATTAAAGCATATTCATGTGTTAAGCCTTGTACACGCGGTCGGACTTCAAACAAACTTTTCCGTGGATTTTTGTCTGAAGGAAGTTGGTCGGGAACACCCATAGCATACACACGGCAGGACTTTTCTGCAAACTTTCCCAAAACTTCCCCAACATCACATGGTTTTTCTGCTCTTTTCTGCTCTTTACCGCCACCCTTTGGTCAATTTCTGCTATTGTTATTTGATTTTAACATTGGTTCTGGGCATGCGTGTTTGTACTTCGGACAAAAGTCCGATGGATTTCTGTACACACGGTCGGACTTTGCTCCATCGGACTTTTGTTGCCGAAAAGTTTGTCCGTTTGCAGAGCGAACTTTTGTCCGATGAAAACCGAAAAAGTTTGTCCGATGGAGCGTACACACGGGAAGGATTTTTGGGAAAACTTGCTCATTTTGAAGTTTGTTGGCAAAAAGTCTGACCGTGTGTACGGCGGGGCTCTGGAATGGCCCAGTCACAGTCCAGACCTAAATCCCATTGAGAATCTGTGGCAAGACTTGAAAATTGCTGATCACAGACGCTCTCCATCCAATCTGACAGAACTTGAGATATTTTACAGAGAAGAATGGGCAGAAATGTCCCTCTCTAGATGTGCAAAGCTGGTAGAGACACCCCCAAAAAGACTTGTAGAGAAAGGGGGTTCTACAAAGTATTGACTCCGGGGGGCGCCATACAAATGCCCCCCCCCCCACACACTTTTCACATATTTATTTGTATCATTTATCATTTTCCTTCCACTTCACAATTATGTGACACTTTGTGTTGGTCCATCACATAAAATCCCAATAAAATACTTTTACGTTTTTGGTTGTAACAAAATGTGGGGAATTTCAAGGGGTATGAATACTTTTTCAAGGCAATGTTTTAGCTGAACCAGTGTTCATCTTTAATTAGTGCCGGGCGCATCCCAGCGCTATTACGCCCATCCGGCCGTCCACTCAAAATCCATTAAGATCTGTTGTTGCCGCCAGCTGCCGAGGGGTTAATGCCGCCTGTTCACCGGGATGCCGTTCGGGATCGATTTCCCCGGCTGGCTGAAGGGAATTTCTTCTAATAAATATAATGAAATAAGAAGAGAAGTGAATGACAGGTAGCAGCCGTATCCTGGGGACAAATGAATGGAGGACAGAGATAGATGGCCGCGGTTTTAATTAACAGACAGGTCGTTACCCTAATCCGTACAGCCGGAGCCGCGAGTTTGAAGGTGAAGCGCACCGCGGCGAGGAGGCAATGTCATTTCATCGTCATTACTGACCATCGCCCGGGATAAGCCATTGTCGCCAAGCGCCCGCTCCTCCGCCGAGCGATAATGAAGAAAGAATTGCTGCGCTGGGAGGACAGACGGGAAATAATGACGGCCCGTGATTGGAGAGAATTCATTTACATTCTGTGATATATTGTAGAGGCCGAATGATTTATTGAGGCTGCAGTTATACACGGGAAAATATTACTGAAGAATGAGAAGAGCTATTGATAATATCGCATGCAGGAAGGCGGAAGCCGCACGAGAGACACCTGGGGGGGGGGGGGGGGCAATTTCCACCAATCGGCTCCAAGCGTCATGGAAGAAAGTCATGTGACTCAAACCCAGGGCCGCCATCAGGGGGGTACAGGAAGTACACCTGTAAGGGGCCTGGAGATCCGCAGGGGCCCGGATGGCAACCCCCCTTTTTATTTTATTTTTTGTAAGGGGCCTGGAGGTCCCCAGGGCCCCTGATGGCAACCCCCCCCCTTTTTTTTTATTTTTTTATTTATTTTTTTTTTGCAAGGGGCCCAGAGGTCCCCAGGGGCTCGGATGGCAACCCCCCTTTTTTTTGTAATTTTTTTTTTATTTATTTATTTTTATTTATTTTTTGTAAGGGGTCTGGAGGTCCCCAGGGGCCCTGATGGCAACCCCCCCCCCCTTTTTTTTATTTTTTTTTATTGTTTTTGTAAGAGGCCCGGAGGTCCCCATATTTTTTTTTTATTATTATTTATTTATTTATTTTTGTAAGGGGCCCAGAGGTCCCCAGAGGCCCGGAGGTCCCCAGGGCCCCGCATGGCAACCCCCCTTTTTTTTTTTTTTTTTTTTATAAAAAATATATTTTTTTGTAAGGGGTCCAGAGGTCCCCAGGGCCCCGGATGGCAAACCCCCCCTTTTTTTGTTCTTTTTTTTGTGTTCGTCAGCACCCAAAGCCCCCCCGACCTCAACAATTTGCGGCAAAAGCACCCCCTCCGCCTCTCAATTCGCGGCAGCCCCCCTCCCCAATTTGTGGTGGCAGCACCCCCCCCCCCGGTTCTCCTCTGCTCCAGGGGGCCCATGCCTGTAAAGCTGTGTAAGGGCCCCAAAATTCCTGATGGCGGCCCTGCTCAACCCACATCACTGCTCTGCCAACTAGAGCTTTTATTTGAACTTTTTTGTATTTATTTTTGACTCGTACAAATACAATACAAGAAATGACAAAGTGTTACACGTTGCCTCAGACTTTACAATGTAGCGACATAGAAGTGACACAATTTATAACATCAACAAATAATACATGAAATCAATGGAAAAGTATCCGTTCATCACTGCTGTGCATGCTGAGTAAAAATGGTTCTGCACTCTAATGCCACGTACACGTGATCGGAATTTCCATCGGAAAAACCTTGGATGGTTTTTCCGACGGAATTCCGCTCAAGCTTGGCTTGCATACACACGGTCACACAAAAGTTCTCAGAAATTTCGACCGTCAAGAACGCGGTGAGTGACGTACAACACTACAACGAGCCGAGAAAATTAAGTTCAATGCTTCCCGAGCATGCGTCGAATTGTTTCCGAGCATGCGTAGGAATTTTGCGCGTCGGAATTGCTACAGACGATCGGAATTTCCGATAGGAAGTTTTTTTCCGTCGGAAAAATAGAAAACCTGCTCTCAATCTTTTCTTGGCGGAAATTCCGACAGCAAAAGTCCGATGGAGCCTACACACGGTCGGAATTTCCGTCAAACAGCTCACATCGGACTTTTCTTTTTGAAAATTTCCGATCGTGTGTACGCAGCATAGGGGGCCGCACACACGATCCGAAAATCAGACGGAAAAAAAAATACCGCTTTCTACGCGATCGCACGATAATCGGGTCGTTAGTACAGAGCATTCCAGAGCCGATCATGACAGTTCATCCGATATTATCCGATGGGACAAGCACAAAAGTTTTTCTCGTAGGATACCATATCGTAAGATTTTCATTTAAATCATTTTTTTTGCACTAAAAATCCCCCAAAAAATTGAAAAAAATCATCTGTCATCTCTCCATTCAAAATCTCCTCCTCTCATCTGTCATCTCTCCATCCAACATCTCCTCTCATCTGTCATCCCTCCATCCAACATCTCCTCTCATCTGTCATCTCTCCATCCAACATCTCCTCCTCTCATCTGTCATCTCTCCATCCAACATCTCCTCCTCTCATCTGTCATCTCTCCATCCAACATCCCCTCTCATCTGTCATCTCTCCATCCAACATCTCCTCCTCTCAGCTGTCATCTCTCCATCCAACATCTCCTCTCATCTGTCATCTCTCCATCCAACATCTCCTCTCATCTGTCATCCCTCCATCCAACATCTCCTCTCATCTGTCATCTCTCCATCCAACATCCCCTCTCATCTGTCATCCCTCCATCCAACATCTCCTCCTCTCATCTGTCATCCCTCCATCCAACATCTCCTCCTCTCATCTGTCATCTCTCCATCCAACATCTCCTCTCATCTGTCATCCCTCCATCCAACATCTCCTCTCATCTGTCATCTCTCCATCCAACATCTCCTCTCATCTGTCATCCCTCCATCCAACATCTCCTCTCATCTGTCATCTCTCCATCCAACATCTCCTCTCATCTGTCATCCCTTCATCCAACATCTCCTCTCATCTGTCATCTCTCCATCCAACATCTCGTCCTCTTATCTGTCATCCCTTCATCCAACATCTCTTCTCATCTGTCATCTCTCCATCCAACATCTCCTCCTCTCATCTGTCATCTCTCCATTCAACATCTCCTCCTCTCATCTGTCATCTCTCCATCCAACATCTCCTCTCATCTGTCATCCCTCCATCCAACATCTCCTCTCATCTGTCATCTCTCCATCCAACATCTCCTCCTCTCATCTGTCATCTCTCCATCCAACATCTCCTCCTCTCATCTATCATCTCTCCATCCAACATCTCCTCCTCTCATCTATCATCCCTTCATCCAACATCTCCTCTCATCTGTCATCCCTCCATCCAACATCTCCTCCTCTCATCTGTCATCTCTCCATCCAACATCTCCTCTCATCTGTCATCCCTCCATCCAACATCTCCTCTCATCTGTCATCCCTCCATCCAACATCCCCTCTCATCTGTCATCCCTTCATCCAACATCTCCTCTCATCTGTCATCTCTCCATCCAACATCTCCTCTCATCTGTCATCCCTCCATCCAACATCTCCTCTCATCTGTCATCCCTCCATCCAACATCCCCTCTCATCTGTCATCCCTTCATCCAACATCTCCTCTCTTCTGTCATCTCTCCACCAACATCTCCTCCTCTCATCTGTCATCTCTCCATCCACCATCTCCTCCTCTCATCTATCATCTCTCCATCCAACATCTCCTCCTCTCATCTGTCATCCCTTCATCCAACATCTCCTCTCATCTGTCATCCCTCCATCCAACATCTCCTCCTCTCATCTGTCATCTCTCCATCCAACATCTCCTCCTCTTATCTGTCATCCCTTCATCCAACATCTCTTCTCATCTGTCATCTCTCCATCCACCATCTCCTCCTCTCATCTATCATCTCTCCATCCAACATCTCCTCCTCTTATCTGTCATCCCTTCATCCAACATCTCCTCTCATCTGTCATCTCTCCATCCAACATCTCCTCCTCTCATCTGTCATCTCTCCATCCAACATCTCCTCCTCTTATCTGTCATCCCTTCATCCAACATCTCCTCTCATCTGTCATCTCTCCATCCAACATCTCCTCCTCTCATCTGTCATCTCTCCATCCAACATCTCCTCCTCTCATCTATCATCTCTCCATCCAACATCTCCTCCTCTCATCTGTCATCCCTCCATCCAACATCTCCTCTCATCTGTCATCCCTCCATCCAACATCTCCTCCTCTCATCTGTCATCTCTCCATCCAACATCTCCTCTCATCTGTCATCCCTCCATCCAACATCTCCTCTCATCTGTCATCCCTCCATCCAACATCTCCTCTCTTCTGTCATCTCTCCACCAACATCTCCTCCTTTCATCTGTCATCTCTCCATCCACCATCTCCTCCTCTCATCTATCATCTCTCCATCCAACATCTCCTCCTCTCATCTGTCATCCCTTCATCCAACATCTCCTCTCATCTGTCATCCCTCCATCCAACATCTCCTCCTCTCATCTGTCATCTCTCTATCCAGAATCTCCTCTCATCTGTCATCCCTCCATCCAACATCCCCTCTCATCTGTCATCTCTCCATCCAACATCTCCTCCTCTCATCTGTCATCTCTCCATCCAACATCTCCTCCTCTCATCTGTCATCTCTCCATCCAACATCCCCTCTCATCTGTCATCTCTCCATCCAACATCTCCTCCTCTCATCTGTCATCTCTCCATCCAACATCTCCTCCTCTCATCTGTCATCCCTCCATCCAACATCTCCTCCTCTCATTTGTCATCTCTCCATCCAACATCTCCTCCTCTCATCTGTGATCCCTCCATCCAACATCCCCTCTCATCTGTCATCCCTCCATCCAACATCTCCTCTCATCTGTCATCCCTCCATCCAACATCTCCTCTCATCTGTTATCCCTCCATTCAACACCTCCTCTCATCTGTCATCTCTCCATCCAACATCTAATCTCATCTGTCATCCCTCCATCCAACATCTCCTCCTCTCATCTGTCATCCCTCCATCCAACATCCCCTATCATCTGTCATCTCTCCATCCAACATCTCCTCCTCTGATCTGTGATCCCTCCATCCAACATCCCCTCTCATCTGCCATCCCTCCATCCAACATCTCCTCTCATCTGTCATCCCTCCATTCAACATCTCCTCTCATCTGTCATCCCTCCATCCAACACCTCCGCTCATCTGTCATCTCTCCATCCAACATCTCCTCTCATCTGTCATCCCTCCATCCAACATCTCCTCTCATCTGTCATCTCTCCATCCAACATCTCCTCTAATCTGTCATCTCTCCATCCAACATCTCCTCCTCTCATCTGTGATCCCTCCATCCAACATCCCCTCTCATCTGTCATCCCTCCATCCAACATCTCCTCTCATCTGTCATCCCTCCATCCAACATCTCTTCTCATCTGTCATCCCTCCATCCAACACCTCCTCTCATCTGTCATCTCTCCATCCAACATCTCCTCTCATCTGTCATCTCTCCATCCAACATCTCCTCTCATCTGTCATCCCTCCATCCAATATCTCCTCTCATTCTGTCATCCCTCCATCCAACATCTCCTCTCATCTGTCATCTCTTCATCCAGAATCTCCTCTCATCTGTCATCTCTCCATCCATCATCTCCTCCTCTCATCTGTCATCCCTCCATCCAACATCTCCTCTCATCTGTCATCCCTCCATCCAACATCTCCTCTCATCTGTCATCTCTCCATCCAGAATCTCCTCCTCTCATCTGTCATCCCTCCATCCAACATCTCCTCTCATCTGTCATCCCTCCATCCAACATCTCCTCCTCTCATCTGTCATCTCTCCATCCAACATCTCCTCCTCTCATCTGTCATCCCCATCCAACATCTCCTCTCTTCTGTCATCCCTCCATCCAACATCTCCTCCTCTCATCTGTCACCTCTCCGTCCAACATCTCCTCCTCTCATCTGTCATCCCTTCATCCAACATCTCCCCTCATCTGTCATCCCTCCATCCAACATCTCCACCTCTCATCTGTCATCCCTTCATCCAACATCTTCTCTCATCTGTCATCCCTCCATCAAAAATCTCCTCCTCTCATCTGTCATCTCTCCATCCAACATCTCCTCTCATCTGTCATCTCTCCATCCAACATCTCCTCCTCTCATCTGTCATCTCTCCATCCAACATCTCCTCCTCTCATCTGTCATCTCTCCATCCAACATCTCCTCCTCTCATCTGTCATCCCTCCATCCAACATCTCCTCCTCTCATTTGTCATCTCTCCATCCAACATCTCCTCCTCTCATCTGTCATCTCTCCATCCAACATCTCCTCCTCTCATCTGTCATCCCTCCATCCAACATCTCCTCCTTTCATCTGTCATCCCTCCATCCAACATCTCCTCCTCTCATCTGTCATCCCTCCATCCAACATCTCCTCTCATCTGTCATCCCTCCATCCAACACCTCCTCTCATCTGTCATCTCTCCATCCAACATCTCCTCTCATCTGTCATCTCTCCATCCAACAACTCCTCTCATCTGTCATCCCTCCATCCAACATCTCCTCTCATCTGTCATCTCTCCATCCAACATCTCCTCTCATCTGTCATCCCTTCATCCAACATCTCCTCTCATCTGTCATCTCTCCATCCAACATCTCGTCCTCTTATCTGTCATCCCTTCATCCAACATCTCTTCTCATCTGTCATCTCTCCATCCAACATCTCCTCCTCTCATCTGTCATCTCTCCATTCAACATCTCCTCCTCTCATCTGTCATCTCTCCATCCAACATCTCCTCTCATCTGTCATCCCTCCATCCAACATCTCCTCTCATCTGTCATCTCTCCATCCAACATCTCCTCCTCTCATCTGTCATCTCTCCATCCAACATCTCCTCCTCTCATCTATCATCTCTCCATCCAACATCTCCTCCTCTCATCTATCATCCCTTCATCCAACATCTCCTCTCATCTGTCATCCCTCCATCCAACATCTCCTCCTCTCATCTGTCATCTCTCCATCCAACATCTCCTCTCATCTGTCATCCCTCCATCCAACATCTCCTCTCATCTGTCATCCCTCCATCCAACATCCCCTCTCATCTGTCATCCCTTCATCCAACATCTCCTCTCATCTGTCATCTCTCCATCCAACATCTCCTCTCATCTGTCATCCCTCCATCCAACATCTCCTCTCATCTGTCATCCCTCCATCCAACATCCCCTCTCATCTGTCATCCCTTCATCCAACATCTCCTCTCTTCTGTCATCTCTCCACCAACATCTCCTCCTCTCATCTGTCATCTCTCCATCCACCATCTCCTCCTCTCATCTATCATCTCTCCATCCAACATCTCCTCCTCTCATCTGTCATCCCTTCATCCAACATCTCCTCTCATCTGTCATCCCTCCATCCAACATCTCCTCCTCTCATCTGTCATCTCTCCATCCAACATCTCCTCCTCTTATCTGTCATCCCTTCATCCAACATCTCTTCTCATCTGTCATCTCTCCATCCACCATCTCCTCCTCTCATCTATCATCTCTCCATCCAACATCTCCTCCTCTTATCTGTCATCCCTTCATCCAACATCTCCTCTCATCTGTCATCTCTCCATCCAACATCTCCTCCTCTCATCTGTCATCTCTCCATCCAACATCTCCTCCTCTTATCTGTCATCCCTTCATCCAACATCTCCTCTCATCTGTCATCTCTCCATCCAACATCTCCTCCTCTCATCTGTCATCTCTCCATCCAACATCTCCTCCTCTCATCTATCATCTCTCCATCCAACATCTCCTCCTCTCATCTGTCATCCCTCCATCCAACATCTCCTCTCATCTGTCATCCCTCCATCCAACATCTCCTCCTCTCATCTGTCATCTCTCCATCCAACATCTCCTCTCATCTGTCATCCCTCCATCCAACATCTCCTCTCATCTGTCATCCCTCCATCCAACATCTCCTCTCTTCTGTCATCTCTCCACCAACATCTCCTCCTTTCATCTGTCATCTCTCCATCCACCATCTCCTCCTCTCATCTATCATCTCTCCATCCAACATCTCCTCCTCTCATCTGTCATCCCTTCATCCAACATCTCCTCTCATCTGTCATCCCTCCATCCAACATCTCCTCCTCTCATCTGTCATCTCTCTATCCAGAATCTCCTCTCATCTGTCATCCCTCCATCCAACATCCCCTCTCATCTGTCATCTCTCCATCCAACATCTCCTCCTCTCATCTGTCATCTCTCCATCCAACATCTCCTCCTCTCATCTGTCATCTCTCCATCCAACATCCCCTCTCATCTGTCATCTCTCCATCCAACATCTCCTCCTCTCATCTGTCATCTCTCCATCCAACATCTCCTCCTCTCATCTGTCATCCCTCCATCCAACATCTCCTCCTCTCATTTGTCATCTCTCCATCCAACATCTCCTCCTCTCATCTGTGATCCCTCCATCCAACATCCCCTCTCATCTGTCATCCCTCCATCCAACATCTCCTCTCATCTGTCATCCCTCCATCCAACATCTCCTCTCATCTGTCATCCCTCCATTCAACACCTCCTCTCATCTGTCATCTCTCCATCCAACATGTAATCTCATCTGTCATCCCTCCATCCAACATCTCCTCCTCTCATCTGTCATCCCTCCATCCAACATCCCCTATCATCTGTCATCTCTCCATCCAACATCTCCTCCTCTGATCTGTGATCCCTCCATCCAACATCCCCTCTCATCTGCCATCCCTCCATCCAACATCTCCTCTCATCTGTCATCCCTCCATCCAACATCTCCTCTCATCTGTCATCCCTCCATCCAACACCTCCGCTCATCTGTCATCTCTCCATCCAACATCTCCTCTCATCTGTCATCCCTCCATCCAACATCTCCTCTCATCTGTCATCTCTCCATCCAACATCTCCTCTAATCTGTCATCTCTCCATCCAACATCTCCTCCTCTCATCTGTGATCCCTCCATCCAACATCCCCTCTCATCTGTCATCCCTCCATCCAACATCTCCTCTCATCTGTCATCCCTCCATCCAACATCTCTTCTCATCTGTCATCCCTCCATCCAACACCTCCTCTCATCTGTCATCTCTCCATCCAACATCTCCTCTCATCTGTCATCTCTCCATCCAACATCTCCTCTCATCTGTCATCCCTCCATCCAATATCTCCTCTCATTCTGTCATCCCTCCATCCAACATCTCCTCTCATCTGTCATCTCTTCATCCAGAATCTCCTCTCATCTGTCATCTCTCCATCCATCATCTCCTCCTCTCATCTGTCATCCCTCCATCCAACATCTCCTCTCATCTGTCATCCCTCCATCCAACATCTCCTCTCATCTGTCATCTCTCCATCCAGAATCTCCTCCTCTCATCTGTCATCCCTCCATCCAACATCTCCTCTCATCTGTCATCCCTCCATCCAACATCTCCTCCTCTCATCTGTCATCTCTCCATCCAACATCTCCTCCTCTCATCTGTCATCCCCCATCCAACATCTCCTCTCTTCTGTCATCCCTCCATCCAACATCTCCTCCTCTCATCTGTCACCTCTCTGTCCAACATCTCCTCCTCTCATCTGTCATCCCTTCATCCAACATCTCCCCTCATCTGTCATCCCTCCATCCAACATCTCCACCTCTCATCTGTCATCCCTTCATCCAACATCTTCTCTCATCTGTCATCCCTCCATCAAAAATCTCCTCCTCTCATCTGTCATCTCTCCATCCAACATCTCCTCTCATCTGTCATCTCTCCATCCAACATCTCCTCCTCTCATCTGTCATCTCTCCATCCAACATCTCCTCCTCTCATCTGTCATCTCTCCATCCAACATCTCCTCCTCTCATCTGTCATCCCTCCATCCAACATCTCCTCCTCTCATTTGTCATCTCTCCATCCAACATCTCCTCCTCTCATCTGTCATCTCTCCATCCAACATCTCCTCCTCTCATCTGTCATCCCTCCATCCAACATCTCCTCCTTTCATCTGTCATCCCTCCATCCAACATCTCCTCCTCTCATCTGTCATCCCTCCATCCAACATCTCCTCTCATCTGTCATCCCTCCATCCAACACCTCCTCTCATCTGTCATCTCTCCATCCAACATCTCCTCTCATCTGTCATCTCTCCATCCAACAACTCCTCTCATCTGTCATCCCTCCATCCAACATCTCCTCTCATCTGTCATCTCTCCATCCAACATCTCCTCTCATCTGTCATCCCTTCATCCAACATCTCCTCTCATCTGTCATCTCTCCATCCAACATCTCGTCCTCTTATCTGTCATCCCTTCATCCAACATCTCTTCTCATCTGTCATCTCTCCATCCAACATCTCCTCCTCTCATCTGTCATCTCTCCATTCAACATCTCCTCCTCTCATCTGTCATCTCTCCATCCAACATCTCCTCTCATCTGTCATCCCTCCATCCAACATCTCCTCTCATCTGTCATCTCTCCATCCAACATCTCCTCCTCTCATCTGTCATCTCTCCATCCAACATCTCCTCCTCTCATCTATCATCTCTCCATCCAACATCTCCTCCTCTCATCTATCATCCCTTCATCCAACATCTCCTCTCATCTGTCATCCCTCCATCCAACATCTCCTCCTCTCATCTGTCATCTCTCCATCCAACATCTCCTCTCATCTGTCATCCCTCCATCCAACATCTCCTCTCATCTGTCATCCCTCCATCCAACATCCCCTCTCATCTGTCATCCCTTCATCCAACATCTCCTCTCATCTGTCATCTCTCCATCCAACATCTCCTCTCATCTGTCATCCCTCCATCCAACATCTCCTCTCATCTGTCATCCCTCCATCCAACATCCCCTCTCATCTGTCATCCCTTCATCCAACATCTCCTCTCTTCTGTCATCTCTCCACCAACATCTCCTCCTCTCATCTGTCATCCCTCCATCCAACATCTCCTCTCATCTGTCATCCCTCCATCCAACACCTCCTCTCATCTGTCATCTCTCCATCCAACATCTCCTCTCATCTGTCATCTCTCCATCCAACAACTCCTCTCATCTGTCATCCCTCCATCCAACATCTCCTCTCATCTGTCATCCCTCCATCCAACATCTCCTCCTCTCATCTGTCATCTCTCCGTCCAACATCCCCTCTCATCTGTCATCCCTTCATCCAACATCTCCTCTCATCTGTCATCCCTCCATCCAACATCTCCTCTAATCTGTCATCCCTCCATCAACATCTCCTCCTCTCATCTGTCATCTCTCCATCCAACATCCAGTCTCATCTGTCATCCCTCCATCCAACATCTCCTCTAATCTGTCATCCCTCCATCAACATCTCCTCCTCTCATCTGTGATCCCTCCATCCAACATCCCCTCTCATCTGTCATCCCTCCATCCAACATCTCTTCTCATCTGTTATCTCTCCATCCAACATCTCCTCTCATCTGTCATCCCTCCATCCAACATCCCCTCTCATCTGCCATCCCTCCATCCAAAATCTCCTCTCATCTGTCATCCCTCCATTCAACATCTCCTCTCATCTGCCATCCCTCCATCCAACATCCCTTCTCATCTGTCATCCCTCCATCCAACATCCTCTCTCATCTGTCATCCCTCCATCCAATATTTCCTCCTCTCATCTGTCATCCCTCCATCCAACACCTCCTCTCATCTGTCATCCCTCCATCCAACATCCCCTCTCATCTCTGATCCCTCCATCCAACATCCCCTCTCATCTGTCATCCCTCCATCCAACATCTCCTCCTCTCATCTGTCATCCCTCCATCCAACATCTCTTCTCATCTGTTATCTCTCCATCCAACATCTCCTCTCATCTGTCATCCCTCCATCCAACATCTCCTCTAATCTGTCATCCCTCCATCCAACATCTCCTCCCATCTGTCATCTCTCCATCCAACATCTCCTCTAATCTGTCATCTCTCCATCCAACATCCCCTCTCATCTGTGATCCCTCCATCCAACATCTCCTCTAATCTGTCATCCCTCCATCAACATCTCCTCCTCTCATCTGTCATCTCTCCATCCAACATCTCCTCTCATCTGTCATCCCTCCATCCAACATCTCCTCTAATCTGTCATCTCTCCATCCAACATCCCCTCTCATCTGTGATCCCTCCATCAACATCTCCTCCTCTCATCTGTCATCCCTCCATCCAACATCTCCTCCCATCTGTCATCTCTCCATCGAACATCTCCTCTAATCTGTCATCTCTCCATCCAACATCCCCTCTCATCTGTGATCCCTCCATCAACATCTCCTCCTCTCATCTGTCATCCCTCCATCCAACATCTCTTCTCATCTGTTATCTCTCCATCCAACATCTCCTCTCATCTGTTATCCCTCCATCCAACATCTCCTCTCATCTGTCATCTCTCCATCCAACATCTCCTCTCATCTGTCATCTCTCCATCCAACATCTCCTCTCATCTGTCATCTCTCCATCCAACATCTCCTCTCATCTTTCATCCCTTCATCCAACAACTCCTCTCATCTGCCATCCCTCCATCCAACATCCCCTCTCATCTGTCATCCCTCCATCCAACATCCTCTCTCATCTGTCATCCCTCCATCCAATATCTCCTCCTCTCATCTGTCATCCCTCCATCCAACATCCCCTCTCATCTGTCATCCCTCAATCCAACATCCCCTCTCACCTGTCATCCCTCCATCCAACATCTCCTCCTCTCATCTGTCATCCCTCCATCCAACATCTCCTCCTCTCATCTGTCATCTCCCCATCCAACATCTCCTCTCATCTGTCATCTCTCCATCCAACATCCCCTCTCATCTGTCATCCCTCCATCCAACATCCCCTCTCATCTGCCATCCCTCCATCCAACATCTCTTCTCATCTGTCATCTCTCCATCCAACATCCCCTCTCATCTGTCATCTCTCCATCCAACATCCCCTCTCATCTGTCATCCCTCCATCCAACATCTCCTCTCATCTGTCTTCTCTCCATCCAACATCTCCTCTCATCTGTCTTCTCTCCATCCAACATCTCCTCCTCTCATCTGTCATCTCTCCATCCAACATCTCCTCTCATCTGTAAACTCTCCATCCAACATCCCCTCTCATCTGCCATCCCTCCATCCAACATCCCCTCTCACCTGTCATCTCTCCATCCAACATCTCCTCTCATCTTTCATCTCTCCATCCAACATCCCCTCTCATCTGTGATCCCTCCATCCAACATCCCCTCTCATCTGTCATCCCTCCATCCAACATCCCCTCTCATCTGTCATCTCTCCATCCAACATCTCCTCTCATCTGTCATCTCTCCATCCAACATCTCCTCTCATCTGTCATCTCTCCATCCAACATCCCCTCTCATCTGCCATCCCTTCATCCAAAATCTCCTCTCATCTGTCATCCCTCCATCCAACATCTCCTCTCATCTGCCATCCCTCCATCCAACATCCCCTCTCATCTGTCATCCCTCCATCCAACATCCTCTCTCATCTGTCATCCCTCCATCCAATATCTCCTCCTCTCATCTGTCATCTCTCCATCCAACATCCCCTCTCATCTGTGATCCCTCCATCCAACATCCCCTCTCATCTGTCATCCCTCCATCCAACATCTCTTCTCATCTGTCATCTCTCCATCCAACATCTCCTCCTCTCATCTGTCATCTCTCCATCCAACATCTCCTCTCATCTGTCATCTCTCCATCCAACATCTCCTCTCATCTGTCATCTCTCCATCCAACATCTCCTCTCATCTGTCATCCCTCCATCCAACATCTCCTCCTCTCATCTGTCTTCTCTACATCCAACATCTCGTCCTCTTATCTGTCATCCCTCCATCCAACATCCCCTCTCATCTGTCATCCCTCCATCCAACATCCCCTCTCATCTGTCATCTCTCCATCCAACATCTCCTCTCATCTGTCATCTCTCCATCCAACATCTCCTCTCATCTGTCATCCCTCCATCCATCATCTCCTCCTCTCATCTGTCTTCTCTACATCCAACATCTCGTCCTCTTATCTGTCATCTCTCCATCCAACATCTCCTCTCATCTGTCATCCCTCCATCCAACATCCCCTCTCATCTGCCATCCCTCCATCCAACATCTCCTCTCATCTGTCATCCCTAAATCCAACATCCCCTCTCATCTGCCATCCCTCCATCCAACATCTCCTCTCATCTGTCATCCCTCCATCCAACATCTCCTCTCATCTGCCATCCCTCCATCCAACATCCCCTCTCATCTGTCATCCCTCCATCCAATATCTCCTCCTCTCATCTGTCATCCCTCCATCCAACATCCCCTCTCATCTGTCATCCCTCCATCCAACATCTCCTCCTCTCATCTGTCATCTCTCCATCCAACATCTCCTCCTCTCATCTGTGATCTCTCCATCCAACATCTCCTCCTCTCATCTGTGATCCCTCCATCCAGCATCCCCTCTCATCTGTCATCCCTCCATCCAACATCTCTTCTCATCTGTTATCTCTCCATCCAACATCTCCTCTCATCTGTCATCCCTCCATCCAACATCCCCTCTCATCTGTCATCCCTCCATCCAACATCCCCTCTCATCTGTCATCCCTCCATCCAGCATCCCCTCTCATCTGTCATCCCTCCATCCAACATCTCTTCTCATCTGTTATCTCTCCATCCAACATCTCCTCTCATCTGTCATCCCTCCATCCAACATCCCCTCTCATCTGTCATCCCTCCATCCAACATCCCCTCTCATCTGTGATCCCTCCATCCAACATCTCCTCCCATCTGTCATCCCTCCATCCAACATCTCCTCTCATCTGTCATCCCTCCATCCAACATCTCCTCCTCTCATCTGTCATCCCTCCATCCAACATCCCCTCTCATCTGTCATCCCTCCATCCAACATCCCCTCTCATCTGCCATCCCTCCATCCAACATCTCCTCTCATCTGTCATCCCTCCATCCAATATCTCCTCTCATCTGTCATCTCTCCATCCAACATCTCCTCTCATCTGTCATCTCTCCATCCAACATCCCCTCTCATCTGTGATCCCTCCATCCAACATCTCCTCTAATCTGTCATCCCTCCATCAACATCTCCTCCTCTCATCTGTCATCCCTCCATCCAACATCTCCTCTAATCTGTCATCTCTCCATCCAACATCCCCTCTCATCTGTGATCCCTCCATCAACATCTCCTCCTCTCATCTGTCATCCCTCCATCCAACATCTCCTCCCATCTGTCATCTCTCCATCGAACATCTCCTCTAATCTGTCATCTCTCCATCCAACATCCCCTCTCATCTGTGATCCCTCCATCAACATCTCCTCCTCTCATCTGTCATCCCTCCATCCAACATCTCTTCTCATCTGTTATCTCTCCATCCAACATCTCCTCTCATCTGTTATCCCTCCATCCAACATCTCCTCTCATCTGTCATCTCTCCATCCAACATCTCCTCTCATCTGTCATCTCTCCATCCAACATCTCCTCTCATCTGTCATCTCTCCATCCAACATCTCCTCTCATCTTTCATCCCTTCATCCAACAACTCCTCTCATCTGCCATCCCTCCATCCAACATCCCCTCTCATCTGTCATCCCTCCATCCAACATCCTCTCTCATCTGTCATCCCTCCATCCAATATCTCCTCCTCTCATCTGTCATCCCTCCATCCAACATCCCCTCTCATCTGTCATCCCTCAATCCAACATCCCCTCTCACCTGTCATCCCTCCATCCAACATCTCCTCCTCTCATCTGTCATCCCTCCATCCAACATCTCCTCCTCTCATCTGTCATCTCCCCATCCAACATCTCCTCTCATCTGTCATCTCTCCATCCAACATCCCCTCTCATCTGTCATCCCTCCATCCAACATCCCCTCTCATCTGCCATCCCTCCATCCAACATCTCTTCTCATCTGTCATCTCTCCATCCAACATCCCCTCTCATCTGTCATCTCTCCATCCAACATCCCCTCTCATCTGTCATCCCTCCATCCAACATCTCCTCTCATCTGTCTTCTCTCCATCCAACATCTCCTCTCATCTGTCTTCTCTCCATCCAACATCTCCTCCTCTCATCTGTCATCTCTCCATCCAACATCTCCTCTCATCTGTAAAATCTCCATCCAACATCCCCTCTCATCTGCCATCCCTCCATCCAACATCCCCTCTCACCTGTCATCTCTCCATCCAACATCTCCTCTCATCTGTCATCTCTCCATCCAACATCCCCTCTCATCTGTGATCCCTCCATCCAACATCCCCTCTCATCTGTCATCCCTCCATCCAACATCCCCTCTCATCTGTCATCTCTCCATCCAACATCTCCTCTCATCTGTCATCTCTCCATCCAACATCTCCTCTCATCTGTCATCTCTCCATCCAACATCCCCTCTCATCTGCCATCCCTTCATCCAAAATCTCCTCTCATCTGTCATCCCTCCATCCAACATCTCCTCTCATCTGCCATCCCTCCATCCAACATCCCCTCTCATCTGTCATCCCTCCATCCAACATCCTCTCTCATCTGTCATCCCTCCATCCAATATCTCCTCCTCTCATCTGTCATCTCTCCATCCAACATCCCCTCTCATCTGTGATCCCTCCATCCAACATCCCCTCTCATCTGTCATCCCTCCATCCAACATCTCTTCTCATCTGTCATCTCTCCATCCAACATCTCCTCCTCTCATCTGTCATCTCTCCATCCAACATCTCCTCTCATCTGTCATCTCTCCATCCAACATCTCCTCTCATCTGTCATCTCTCCATCCAACATCTCCTCTCATCTGTCATCCCTCCATCCAACATCTCCTCCTCTCATCTGTCTTCTCTACATCCAACATCTCGTCCTCTTATCTGTCATCCCTCCATCCAACATCCCCTCTCATCTGTCATCCCTCCATCCAACATCCCCTCTCATCTGTCATCTCTCCATCCAACATCTCCTCTCATCTGTCATCTCTCCATCCAACATCTCCTCTCATCTGTCATCCCTCCATCCAACATCTCCTCCTCTCATCTGTCTTCTCTACATCCAACATCTCGTCCTCTTATCTGTCATCTCTCCATCCAACATCTCCTCTCATCTGTCATCCCTCCATCCAACATCCCCTCTCATCTGCCATCCCTCCATCCAACATCTCCTCTCATCTGTCATCCCTAAATCCAACATCCCCTCTCATCTGCCATCCCTCCATCCAACATCTCCTCTCATCTGTCATCCCTCCATCCAACATCTCCTCTCATCTGCCATCCCTCCATCCAACATCCCCTCTCATCTGTCATCCCTCCATCCAATATCTCCTCCTCTCATCTGTCATCCCTCCATCCAACATCCCCTCTCATCTGTCATCCCTCCATCCAACATCTCCTCCTCTCATCTGTCATCTCTCCATCCAACATCTCCTCCTCTCATCTGTGATCTCTCCATCCAACATCTCCTCCTCTCATCTGTGATCCCTCCATCCAGCATCCCCTCTCATCTGTCATCCCTCCATCCAACATCTCTTCTCATCTGTTATCTCTCCATCCAACATCTCCTCTCATCTGTCATCCCTCCATCCAACATCCCCTCTCATCTGTCATCCCTCCATCCAACATCCCCTCTCATCTGTCATCCCTCCATCCAGCATCCCCTCTCATCTGTCATCCCTCCATCCAACATCTCTTCTCATCTGTTATCTCTCCATCCAACATCTCCTCTCATCTGTCATCCCTCCATCCAACATCCCCTCTCATCTGTCATCCCTCCATCCAACATCCCCTCTCATCTGTGATCCCTCCATCCAACATCTCCTCCCATCTGTCATCCCTCCATCCAACATCTCCTCTCATCTGTCATCCCTCCATCCAACATCTCCTCCTCTCATCTGTCATCCCTCCATCCAACATCCCCTCTCATCTGTCATCCCTCCATCCAACATCCCCTCTCATCTGCCATCCCTCCATCCAACATCTCCTCTCATCTGTCATCCCTCCATCCAATATCTCCTCTCATCTGTCATCTCTCCATCCAACATCTCCTCTCATCTGTCATCTCTCCATCCAACATCCCCTCTCACCTATCATCTCTCCATCCAACATCTCCTCTCATCTGTCATCTCTCCATCCAACATCCCCTCTCATCTGTGATCCCTCCATCCAACATCCCCTCTCATCTGTCATCCCTCCATCCAACATCCCCTCTCATCTGTCATCTCTCCATCCAACATCCCCTCCTCTCATCTGTCATCTCTCCATCCAACATCTCCTCTCATCTGTCATCTCTCCATCCAACATCCCCTCTCATCTGCCATCCCTCCATCCAAAATCTCCTCTCATCTGTCATCCCTCCATCCAACATCTCCTCTCATCTGCCATCCCTCCATTCAACATCCCCTCTCATCTGTCATCCCTCCATCCAACATCCTCTCGCATCTGTCATCCCTCCATCCAATATCTCCTCCTCTCATCTGCCATCCCTCCATCCAACATCCCCTCTCATCTGTGATCCCTCCATCCAACATCCCCTCTCATCTGTCATCCCTCCATCCAACATCTCTTCTCATCTGTCATCTCTCCATCCAACATCTCCTCCTCTCATCTGTCATCTCTCCATCCAACATCTCCTCTCATCTGTCATCTCTCCATCCAACATCTCCTCTCATCTGTCATCTCTCCATCCAACATCTCCTCTCATCTGTCATCTCTCCATCCAACATCTCCTCTCATCTGTCATCCCTCCATCCAACATCTCCTCCTCTCATCTGTCTTCTCTCCATCCAACATCTCCTCTCATCTGTCATCTCTCCATCCAACATCTCCTCTCATCTGTCATCCCTCCATCCAACATCCCCTCTCATCTGCCATCCCTCCATCCAACATCTCCTCTCATCTGTCATCCCTCCATCCAACATCTCCTCTCATCTGCCATCCCTCCATCCAACATCCCCTCTCATCTGTCATCCCTCCATCCAATATCTCCTCCTCTCATCTGTCATCCCTCCATCCAACATCCCCTCTCATCTGTCATCCCTCCATCCAACATCTCCTCCTATCATCTGTCATCCCTCCATCCAACATCTCCTCCTCTCATCTGTGATCTCTCCATCCAACATCTCCTCCTCTCATCTGTGATCCCTCCATCCAGCATCCCCTCTCATCTGTCATCCCTCCATCCAACATCTCTTCTCATCTGTTATCTCTCCATCCAACATCTCCTCTCATCTGTCATCCCTCCATCCAACATCCCCTCTCATCTGTCATCCCTCCATCCAACATCCCCTCTCATCTGTGATCCCTCCATCCAACATCTCCTCCCATCTGTCATCCCTCCATCCAACATGTCCTCCTCTCATCTGTCATCCCTCCATCCAACATCTCCTCCTCTCATCTGTCATCCCTCCATCCAACATCCCCTCTCATCTGTCATCCCTCCATCCAACATCCCCTCTCATCTGTGATCCCTCCATCCAACATCCCCTCTCATCTGTCATCCCTCCATCCAACATCCCCTCTCATCTGTCATCTCCCCATCCAACATCTCCTCTCATCTGTCATCTCTCCATCCAACATCTCCTCTCATCTGTCATCTCTCCATCCAACATCCCCTCTCATCTGTCATCCCTCCATCCAACATCCCCTCTCATCTGTCATCTCTCCATCCAACATCTCCTCCTCTCATCTGTCATCTCTCCATCCAACATCTCCTCTCATCTGTCATCTCTCCATCCATCATCTCCTCTCATCTGTCATCTCTCCATCCAACATCCCCTCTCATCTGTGAGCCCTCCATCCAACATCCCCTCTAATCTGTCATCCCTCCATCCAACATCCCCTCTCATCTGTCATCCCTCCATCCAACATCTCTTCTCATCTGTCATCTCTCCATCCAACATCCCCTCTCATCTGTCATCCCTCCATCCAACATCCAGTCTCATCTGTCATTCCTCCATCCAACATCTCCTTCTCTCATCTGTCATCCCTCCATCCAACATCTCCTCCTCTCATCTGTCATCCCTCCATCCAACATCTCCCCTCATCTGTCATGCCTCCATCCAACATCCCCTCTCATCTGTCATCCCTCCATCCAACATCCCCTCTCATCTGTCATCCCTCCATCCTACACCTCCTCCTCTCATCTGTCATCCCTCCATCCAAAATCTCCTCCTCTCATCTGTCATCTCTCCATCCAACATCTCCTCTCATCTGTCATCCCTCCATCCAACATCTCCTCTAATCTGTCATTCCTCCATCAACATCTCCTCTCATCTGTCATCCCTCCATCCAACATCTCCTCCTCTCATCTGTCATCTCTCCATCCAACATCTCCTCTCATCTGTCATCTCTCCATCCAACATCTCCTCTCATCTGTCATCTCTCCATCCAACATCTCCTCTCATCTGTCATCTCTCCATCCAACATCTCCTCTCATCTGTCATCCCTCCATCCAACATCTCCTCCTCTCATCTGTCTTCTCTCCATCCAACATCTCCTCTCATCTGTCATCTCTCCATCCAACATCTCCTCTCATCTGTCATCCCTCCATCCAACATCCCCTCTCATCTGCCATCCCTCCATCCAACATCTCCTCTCATCTGTCATCCCTCCATCCAACATCTCCTCTCATCTGCCATCCCTCCATCCAACATCCCCTCTCATCTGTCATCCCTCCATCCAATATCTCCTCCTCTCATCTGTCATCCCTCCATCCAACATCCCCTCTCATCTGTCATCCCTCCATCCAACATCTCCTCCTATCATCTGTCATCCCTCCATCCAACATCTCCTCCTCTCATCTGTGATCTCTCCATCCAACATCTCCTCCTCTCATCTGTGATCCCTCCATCCAGCATCCCCTCTCATCTGTCATCCCTCCATCCAACATCTCTTCTCATCTGTTATCTCTCCATCCAACATCTCCTCTCATCTGTCATCCCTCCATCCAACATCCCCTCTCATCTGTCATCCCTCCATCCAACATCCCCTCTCATCTGTGATCCCTCCATCCAACATCTCCTCCCATCTGTCATCCCTCCATCCAACATGTCCTCCTCTCATCTGTCATCCCTCCATCCAACATCTCCTCCTCTCATCTGTCATCCCTCCATCCAACATCCCCTCTCATCTGTCATCCCTCCATCCAACATCCCCTCTCATCTGTGATCCCTCCATCCAACATCCCCTCTCATCTGTCATCCCTCCATCCAACATCCCCTCTCATCTGTCATCCCTCCATCCAACATCTCCTCTCATCTGTTATCCCTCCATCCAACATATCCTCTCATCTGTCATCCCTCCATCCAACATCTCCTCTCATCTGTCATCCCTTCATCCAACATCTCCTCTCATCTGTCATCCCTCCATCCAACATCTCCTCTAATCTGTCATCCCTCCATCAACATCTCCTCCTCTCATCTGTCATCCCTCCATCCAACATCTCCTCCTCTCATCTGTCATCTCTCCATCCAACATCTCCTCTCATCTGTCATCTCTCCATCCAACATCTCCTCTCATCTGTCATCCCTTCATCCAACATCTCCTCTAATCTGTCATCCCTTCATCCAACATCTCCTCTCATCTGTCATCTCTCCATCCAACATCTCCTCTCATCTGTCTTCTCTCCATCCAACATCTCCTCTCATCTGTCATCTCTCCATCCAACATCTCCTCTCATCTGTCATCTCTCCATCCAACATCTCCTCTCATCTGTCATCCCTCCATCCAACATCTCCTCTCATCTGTCATCCCTCCATCCAACATCTCCTCTCATCTGTCATCTCTCCATCCAACATCTCCTCTCATCTGTCATCTCTCCATCCAACATCTCCTCTCATCTGTCATCCCTCCATCCAACATCTCCTCTCATCTGTCATCTCTCCATCCAACATCTCCTCTCATCTGTCATCTCTCCATCCAACATCTCCTCTCATCTGCCACTCTCCATCCAACATCTCCTCTCATCTGTCATCTCTCCATCCAACATCTCCTCTCATCTGTCATCTCTCCATCCAACATCTCCTCTCATCTGTCATCTCTCCATCCAACATCTCCTCTCATCTGTCATCCCTTCATCCAACAACTCCTCTCATCTGCCATCCCTCCATCCAACATCCCCTCTCATCTGTCATCCCTCCATCCAACATCCTCTCTCATCTGTCATCCCTCCATCCAATATCTCCTCCTCTCATCTGTCATCCCTCCATCCAACATCCCCTCTCATCTGTCATCCCTCAATCCAACATCCCCTCTCACCTGTCATCCCTCCATCCAACATCTCCTCCTCTCATCTGTCATCCCTCCATCCAACATCTCCTCCTCTCATCTGTCATCTCTCCATCCAACATCTCCTCCTCTCATCTGTGATCCCTCCATCCAACATCCCCTCTCATCTGTCATCCCTTCATCCAACATCCCCTCTCATCTGTCATCCCTCCATCCAACATCTCCTCCTCTCATCTGTCATCTCCCCATCCAACATCTCCTCTCATCTGTCATCTCTCCATCCAACATCCCCTCTCATCTGTCATCCCTCCATCCAACATCCCCTCTCATCTGCCATCCCTCCATCCAACATCTCTTCTCATCTGTCATCTCTCCATCCAACATCCCCTCTCATCTGTCATCTCTCCATCCAACATCCCCTCTCATCTGTCATCCCTCCATCCAACATCTCCTCTCATCTGTCTTCTCTCCATCCAACATCTCCTCTCATCTGTCTTCTCTCCATCCAACATCTCCTCCTCTCATCTGTCATCCCTCCATCCAACATCCCCTCTCATCTGCCATCCCTCCATCCAACATCTCCTCTCATCTGTCATCCCTCCATCCAATATCTCCTCTCATCTGTCATCTCTCCATCCAACATCTCCTCTCATCTGTCATCTCTCCATCCAACATCCCCTCTCACCTGTCATCTCTCCATCCAACATCTCCTCTCATCTGTCATCTCTCCATCCAACATCCCCTCTCATCTGTGATCCCTCCATCCAACATCCCCTCTCATCTGTCATCCCTCCATCCAACATCCCCTCTCATCTGTCATCTCTCCATCCAACATCTCCTCCTCTCATCTGTCATCTCTCCATCCAACATCTCCTCTCATCTGTCATCTCTCCATCCAACATCCCCTCTCATCTGCCATCCCTCCATCCAAAATCTCCTCTCATCTGTCATCCCTCCATCCAACATCTCCTCTCATCTGCCATACTTCCATCCAATATCCCCTCTCATCTGTCATCCCTCCATCCAACATCCTCTCGCATCTGTCATCCCTCCATCCAATATCTCCTCCTCTCATCTGCCATCCCTCCATCCAACATCCCCTCTCATCTGTGATCCCTCCATCCAACATCCCCTCTCATCTGTCATCCCTCCATCCAACATCTCTTCTCATCTGTCATCTCTCCATCCAACATCTCCTCCTCTCATCTGTCATCTCTCCATCCAACATCCCCTCTCATCTGCCATCCCTCCATCCAACATCTCCTCTCATCTGTCATCCCTCCATCCAACATCTCCTCTCATCTGCCATCCCTCCATCCAACATCCCCTCTCATCTGTCATCCCTCCATCCAATATCTCCTCCTCTCATCTGTCATCCCTCCATCCAACATCCCCTCTCATCTGTCATCCCTCCATCCAACATTCCCTCTCATCTGCCATCCCTCCATCCAACATCCCCTCTCACCTGTCATCTCTCCATCCAACATCTCCTCTCATCTGTCATCTCTCCATCCAACATCCCCTCTCATCTGTGATCCCTCCATCCAACATCCCCTCTCATCTGTCATCCCTCCATCCAACATCCCCTCTCATCTGTCATCTCTCCATCCAACATCTCCTCCTCTCATCTGTCATCTCTCCATCCAACATCTCCTCTCATCTGTCATCTCTCCATCCAACATCTCCTCCTATCATCTGTCATCCCTCCATCCAACATCTCCTCCTCTCATCTGTAATCCCTCCATCCAACATCTCCTCCTCTCATCTGTCATCCCTCCATCCAACATCCCCTCTCATCTGTCATCCCTCCATCCAACATTCCCTCTCATCTGCCATCCCTCCATCCAACATCCCCTCTCACCTGTCATCTCTCCATCCAACATCTCCTCTCATCTGTCATCTCTCCATCCAACATCCCCTCTCATCTGTGATCCCTCCATCCAACATCCCCTCTCATCTGTCATCCCTCCATCCAACATCCCCTCTCATCTGTCATCTCTCCATCCAACATCTCCTCCTCTCATCTGTCATCTCTCCATCCAACATCTCCTCTCATCTGTCATCTCTCCATCCAACATCTCCTCTCATCTGTCATCTCTCCATCCAACATCCCCTCTCATCTGTCATCCCTCCATCCAACATCCCCTCTCACCTGTCATCTCTCCATCCAACATCTCCTCTCATCTGTCATCTCTCCATCTAACATCCCCTCTCATCTGTGATCCCTCCATCCAACATCCCCTCTCATCTGTCATCCCTCCATCCAACATCCCCTCTCATCTGTCATCTCTCCATCCAACATCTCCTCTCATCTGTCATCTCTCCATCCAACATCTCCTCTCATCTGTCATCTCTCCATCCAACATCCCCTCTCATCTGCCATCCCTCCATCCAAAATCTCCTCTCATCTGTCATCCCTCCATCCAACATCTCCTCTCATCTGCCATCCCTCCATCCAACATCCCCTCTCATCTGTCATCCCTCCATCCAACATCCTCTCTCATCTGTCATCCCTCCATCCAATATCTCCTCCTGTCATCTGTCATCTCTCCATCCAACATCCCCTCTCATCTGTGATCCCTCCATCCAACATCCCCTCTCATCTGTCATCCCTCCATCCAACATCTCTTCTCATCTGTCATCTCTCCATCCAACATCTCCTCCTCTCATCTGTCATCTATCCATCCAACATCTCCTCTCATCTGTCATCTCTCCATCCAACATCTCCTCTCATCTGTCATCTCTCCATCCAACATCTCCTCTCATCTGTCATCTCTCCATCCAACATCTCCTCTCATCTGTCATCCCTCCATCCAACATCCCGTCTCATCTTCCATCCCTCCATCCAACATCTCCTCTCATCTGTCATCCCTCCATCCAACATCCCCTCTCATCTGCCATCCCTCCATCCAACATCTCCTCTCATCTGTCATCCCTCCATCCAACATCTCCTCTCATCTGCCATCCCTCCATCCAACATCCCCTCTCATCTGTCATCCCTCCATCCAATATCTCCTCCTCTCATCTGTCATCCCTCCATCCAACATCCCCTCTCATCTGTCATCCCTCCATCCAACATCTCCTCCTCTCATCTGTCATCCCTCCATCCAACATCTCCTCCTCTCATCTGTGATCTCTCCATCCAACATCTCCTCCTCTCATCTGTGATCCCTCCATCCAGCATCCCCTCTCATCTGTCATCCCTCCATCCAACATCTCTTCTCATCTGTTATCTCTCCATCCAACATCTCCTCTCATCTGTCATCCCTCCATCCAACATCCCCTCTCATCTGTCATCCCTCCATCCAACATCCCCTCTCATCTGTCATCCCTCCATCCAGCATCCCCTCTCATCTGTCATCCCTCCATCCAACATCTCTTCTCATCTGTTATCTCTCCATCCAACATCTCCTCTCATCTGTCATCCCTCCATCCAACATCCCCTCTCATCTGTCATCCCTCCATCCAACATCCCCTCTCATCTGTGATCCCTCCATCCAACATCTCCTCCCATCTGTCATCCCTCCATCCAACATCTCCTCTCATCTGTCATCCCTCCATCCAACATCTCCTCCTCTCATCTGTCATCCCTCCATCCAACATCCCCTCTCATCTGTCATCCCTCCATCCAACATCCCCTCTCATCTGCCATCCCTCCATCCAACATCTCCTCTCATCTGTCATCCCTCCATCCAATATCTCCTCTCATCTGTCATCTCTCCATCCAACATCTCCTCTCATCTGTCATCTCTCCATCCAACATCCCCTCTCACCTGTCATCTCTCCATCCAACATCTCCTCTCATCTGTCATCTCTCCATCCAACATCCCCTCTCATCTGTGATCCCTCCATCCAACATCCCCTCTCATCTGTCATCCCTCCATCCAACATCCCCTCTCATCTGTCATCTCTCCATCCAACATCCCCTCTCATCTGTCATCTCTCCATCCAACATCTCCTCTCATCTGTCATCTCTCCATCCAACATCCCCTCTCATCTGCCATCCCTCCATCCAAAATCTCCTCTCATCTGTCATCCCTCCATCCAACATCTCCTCTCATCTGCCATCCAACATCTCCTCTCATCTGTCATCCCTCCATCCAACATCCCCTCTCATCTGTCATCCCTCCATCCAACATCTCCTCCTCTCATCTGTCATCCCTCCATCCAACATCTCCTCCTCTCATCTGTGATCTCTCCATCCAACATCTCCTCCTCTCATCTGTGATCCCTCCATCCAGCATCCCCTCTCATCTGTCATCCCTCCATCCAACATCTCTTCTCATCTGTTATCTCTCCATCCAACATCTCCTCTCATCTGTCATCCCTCCATCCAACATCCCCTCTCATCTGTCATCCCTCCATCCAACATCCCCTCTCATCTGTCATCCCTCCATCCAGCATCCCCTCTCATCTGTCATCCCTCCATCCAACATCTCTTCTCATCTGTTATCTCTCCATCCAACATCTCCTCTCATCTGTCATCTCTCCATCCAACATCCCCTCTCATCTGTGATCCCTCCATCCAACATCCCCTCTCATCTGTCATCCCTCCATCCAACATCCCCTCTCATCTGTCATCTCTCCATCCAACATCTCCTCCTCTCATCTGTCATCTCTCCATCCAACATCTCCTCTCATCTGTCATCTCTCCATCCAACATCCCCTCTCATCTGCCATCCCTCCATCCAAAATCTCCTCTCATCTGTCATCCCTCCATCCAACATCTCCTCTCATCTGCCATACTTCCATCCAATATCCCCTCTCATCTGTCATCTCTCCATCCAACATCTCCTCTCATCTGTCATCCCTCCATCCAACATCCTCTCGCATCTGTCATCCCTCCATCCAATATCTCCTCCTCTCATCTGCCATCCCTCCATCCAACATCCCCTCTCATCTGTGATCCCTCCATCCAACATCCCCTCTCATCTGTCATCCCTCCATCCAACATCTCTTCTCATCTGTCATCTCTCCATCCAACATCTCCTCCTCTCATCTGTCATCTCTCCATCCAACTTCTCCTCTCATCTGTCATCTCTCCATCCAACATCTCCTCTCATCTGTCATCTCTCCATCCAACATCTCCTCTCATCTGTCATCTCTCCATCCAACATCTCCTCTCATCTGTCATCCCTCCATCCAACATCTCCTCCTCTCATCTGTCTTCTCTCCATCCAACATCTCCTCTCATCTGTCATCTCTCCATCCAACATCTCCTCTCATCTGTCATCCCTCCATCCAACATCCCCTCTCATCTGCCATCCCTCCATCCAACATCTCCTCTCATCTGTCATCCCTCCATCCAACATCTCCTCTCATCTGCCATCCCTCCATCCAACATCCCCTCTCATCTGTCATCCCTCCATCCAATATCTCCTCCTCTCATCTGTCATCCCTCCATCCAACATCCCCTCTCATCTGTCATCCCTCCATCCAACATCTCCTCCTATCATCTGTCATCCCTCCATCCAACATCTCCTCCTCTCATCAGTGATCCCTCCATCCAGCATCCCCTCTCATCTGTCATCCCTCCATCCAACATCTCTTCTCATCTGTTATCTCTCCATCCAACATCTCCTCTCATCTGTCATCCCTCCATCCAACATCCCCTCTCATCTGTCATCCCTCCATCCAACATCCCCTCTCATCTGTGATCCCTCCATCCAACATCTCCTCCCATCTGTCATCCCTCCATCCAACATCTCCTCCTCTCATCTGTCATCCCTCCATCCAACATCTCCTCCTCTCATCTGTCATCCCTCCATCCAACATCCCCTCTCATCTGTCATCCCTCCATCCAACATCCCCTCTCATCTGCCATCCCTCCATCCAACATCTCCTCTCATCTGTCATCTCTCCATCCAACATCCCCTCTCACCTGTCATCTCTCCATCCAACATCTCCTCTCATCTGTCATCTCTCCATCCAACATCCCCTCTCATCTGTGATCCCTCCATCCAACATCCCCTCTCATCTGTCATCCCTCCATCCAACATCCCCTCTCATCTGTCATCTCTCCATCCAACATCTCCTCCTCTCATCTGTCATCTCTCCATCCAACATCTCCTCTCATCTGTCATCTCTCCATCCAAAATCTCCTCTCATCTGTCATCTCTCCATCCAACATCCCCTCTCATCTGTCATCCCTCCATCCAACATCCCCTCTAATCTGTCATCCCTCCATACAACATCCCCTCTCATCTGTCATCCCTCCATCCAACATCTCCTCCTCTCATCTGTCATCCCTCCATCCAACATCCCCTCTCATCTGTCATCCCTCCATCCAACATCCAGTCTCATATGTCATTCCTCCATCCAACATCTCCTTCTCTCATCTGTCATCCCTCCATCCAACATCTCCTCCTCTTATCTGTCATCCCTCCATCCAACATCTCCCCTCATCTGTCATGCCTCCATCCAACATCCCCTCTCATCTGTCATCCCTCCATCCAACATCCCCTCTCATCTGTCATCCCTCCATCCAACACCTCCTCCTCTCATCTGTCATCCCTCCATCCAACATCTCCTCCTCTCATCTGTCATCTCTCCATCCAACATCTCCTCTCATCTGTCATCCCTCCATCCAACATCTCCTCTAATCTGTCATTCCTCCATCAACATCTCCTCTCATCTGTCATCCCTCCATCCAACATCTCCTCCTCTCATCTGTCATCTCTCCATCCAACATCTCCTCTCATCTGTCATCTCTCCATCCAACATCTCCTCTCATCTGTCATCTCTCCATCCAACATCTCCTCTCATCTGTCATCTCTCCATCCAACATCTCCTCTCATCTGTCATCCCTCCATCCAACATCTCCTCCTCTCATCTGTCTTCTCTCCATCCAACATCTCCTCTCATCTGTCATCTCTCCATCCAACATCTCCTCTCATCTGTCATCCCTCCATCCAACATCCCCTCTCATCTGCCATCCCTCCATCCAACATCTCCTCTCATCTGTCATCCCTCCATCCAACATCTCCTCTCATCTGCCATCCCTCCATCCAACATCCCCTCTCATCTGTCATCCCTCCATCCAATATCTCCTCCTCTCATCTGTCATCCCTCCATCCAACATCCCCTCTCATCTGTCATCCCTCCATCCAACATCTCCTCCTATCATCTGTCATCCCTCCATCCAACATCTCCTCCTCTCATCAGTGATCCCTCCATCCAGCATCCCCTCTCATCTGTCATCCCTCCATCCAACATCTCTTCTCATCTGTTATCTCTCCATCCAACATCTCCTCTCATCTGTCATCCCTCCATCCAACATCCCCTCTCATCTGTCATCCCTCCATCCAACATCCCCTCTCATCTGTGATCCCTCCATCCAACATCTCCTCCCATCTGTCATCCCTCCATCCAACATCTCCTCCTCTCATCTGTCATCCCTCCATCCAACATCTCCTCCTCTCATCTGTCATCCCTCCATCCAACATCCCCTCTCATCTGTCATCCCTCCATCCAACATCCCCTCTCATCTGCCATCCCTCCATCCAACATCTCCTCTCATCTGTCATCTCTCCATCCAACATCCCCTCTCACCTGTCATCTCTCCATCCAACATCTCCTCTCATCTGTCATCTCTCCATCCAACATCCCCTCTCATCTGTGATCCCTCCATCCAACATCCCCTCTCATCTGTCATCCCTCCATCCAACATCCCCTCTCATCTGTCATCTCTCCATCCAACATCTCCTCCTCTCATCTGTCATCTCTCCATCCAACATCTCCTCTCATCTGTCATCTCTCCATCCAAAATCTCCTCTCATCTGTCATCTCTCCATCCAACATCCCCTCTCATCTGTCATCCCTCCATCCAACATCCCCTCTAATCTGTCATCCCTCCATACAACATCCCCTCTCATCTGTCATCCCTCCATCCAACATCTCCTCCTCTCATCTGTCATCCCTCCATCCAACATCCCCTCTCATCTGTCATCCCTCCATCCAACATCCAGTCTCATATGTCATTCCTCCATCCAACATCTCCTTCTCTCATCTGTCATCCCTCCATCCAACATCTCCTTCTCTCATCTGTCATCCCTCCATCCAACATCTCCTCCTCTTATCTGTCATCCCTCCATCCAACATCTCCCCTCATCTGTCATGCCTCCATCCAACATCCCCTCTCATCTGTCATCCCTCCATCCAACATCCCCTCTCATCTGTCATCCCTCCATCCAACACCTCCTCCTCTCATCTGTCATCTCTCCATCCAACATCTCCTCTCATCTGTCATCCCTCCATCCAACATCTCCTCTAATCTGTCATTCCTCCATCAACATCTCCTCTCATCTGTCATCCCTCCATCCAACATCTCCTCCTCTCATCTGTCATCTCTCCATCCAACATCTCCTCTCATCTGTCATCTCTCCATCCAACATCTCCTCTCATCTGTCATCTCTCCATCCAGCATCTCCTCTCATCTGTCATCCCTCCATCCAACATCTCCTCTCATCTGTCATCCCTCCATCCAACATCTCCTCTCATCTGTCATCCCTCCATCCAACATATCCTCTCATCTGTCATCCCTCCATCCAACATCTCCTCTCATCTGTCATCCCTTCATCCAACATCTCCTCTCATCTGTCATCCCTCCATCCAACATCTCCTCTAATCTGTCATCCCTCCATCAACATCTCCTCCTCTCATCTGTCATCCCTCCATCCAACATCTCCTCCTCTCATCTGTCATCTCTCCATCCAACATCTCCTCTCATCTGTCATCTCTCCATCCAACATCTCCTCTCATCTGTCATCCCTTCATCCAACATCTCCTCTAATCTGTCATCCCTCCATCCAACATCTCCTCTCATCTGTCATCTCTCCATCCAACATCTCCTCTCATCTGTCTTCTCTCCATCCAACATCTCCTCTCATCTGTCATCTCTCCATCCAACATCTCCTCTCATCTGTCATCTCTCCATCCAACATCTCCTCTCATCTGTCATCCCTCCATCCAACATCTCCTCTCATCTGTCATCCCTCCATCCAACATCTCCTCTCATCTGTCATCTCTCCATCCAACATCCCCTCTCATCTGTCATCTCTCCATCCAACATCTCCTCTCATCTGTCATCCCTCCATCCAACATCTCCTCTCATCTGTCATCTCTCCATCCAACATCTCCTCTCATCTGTCATCTCTCCATCCAACATCTCCTTCTCATCTGTCATCCCTCCATCCAACATCTCCTCCTCTCATCTGTCATCCCTCCATCCAACATCTCCTCCTCTCATCTGTCATCTCTCCATCCAACATCCCCTCTCATCTGTCATCCCTCCATCCAACATCCCCTCTCATCTGTCATCCCTCCATCCAAAATCTCCTCTCATCTGTCATCCCTCCATCCAACATCTCCCCTCATCTGTCATCCCTCCATCCAACATCCCCTCTCATCTGTCATCCCTCCATCCAACATCCTCTCTCATCTGTCATCCCTCCATCCAATATCTCCTCCTCTCATCTGTCATCTCTCCATCCAACATCCCCTCTCATCTGTGATCCCTCCATGCAACATCCCCTCTCATCTGTCATCCCTCCATCCAACATCTCTTCTCATCTGTCATCTCTCCATCCAACATCTCCTCCTCTCATCTGTCATCTCTCCATCCAACATCTCCTCTCATCTGTCATCTCTCCATCCAACATCTCCTCTCATCTGTCATCTCTCCATCCAACATCTCCTCTCATCTGTCATCTCTCCATCCAACATCTCCTCTCATCTGTCATCTCTCCATCCAACATCTCCTCTCATCTGTCATCCCTCCATCCAACATCTCCTCTCATCTGTCATCCCTCCATCCAACATCTCCTCTCATCTGTCATCTCTCCATCCAACATCTCCTCTCATCTGTCATCTCTCCATCCAACATCTCCTCTCATCTGTCATCCCTCCATCCAACATCTCCTTTCATCTGTCATCTCTCCATCCAACATCTCCTCTCATCTGTCATCTCTCCATCCAACATCTCCTTCTCATCTGTCATCCCTCCATCCAACATCTCCTCCTCTCATCTGTCATCCCTCCATCCAACATCTCCTCCTCTCATCTGTCATCTCTCCATCCAACATCCCCTCTCATCTGTCATCCCTCCATCCAACATCCCCTCTCATCTGTCATCCCTCCATCCAAAATCTCCTCTCATCTGTCATCCCTCCATCCAACATCTCCTCTCATCTGCCATCCCTCCATCCAACATCCCCTCTCATCTGTCATCCCTCCATCCAACATCCTCTCTCATCTGTCATCCCTCCATCCAATATCTCCTCCTCTCATCTGTCATCTCTCCATCCAACATCCCCTCTCATCTGTGATCCCTCCATCCAACATCCCCTCTCATCTGTCATCCCTCCATCCAACATCTCTTCTCATCTGTCATCTCTCCATCCAACATCTCCTCCTCTCATCTGTCATCTCTCCATCCAACATCTCCTCTCATCTGTCATCTCTCCATCCAATATCTCCTCTCATCTGTCATCTCTCCATCCAACATCTCCTCTCATCTGTCATCTCTCCATCCAACATCTCCTCTCATCTGTCATCCCTCCATCCAACATTTCCTTCTCTCATCTGTCTTCTCTCCATCCAACATCTCCTCTCATCTGTCATCTCTCCATCCAACATCTCCTCTCATCTGTCATCCCTCCATCCAACATCCCCTCTCATCTGCCATCCCTCCATCCAACATCTCCTCTCATCTGTCATCCCTCCATCCAACATCTCCTCTCATCTGCCATCCCTCCATCCAACATCCCCTCTCATCTGTCATCCCTGCATCCAATATCTCCTCCTCTCATCTGTCATCCCTCCATCCAACATCCCCTCTCATCTGTCATCCCTCCATCCAACATCTCCTCCTCTCATCTGTCATCCCTCCATCCAACATCTCCTCCTCTCATCTGTGATCTCTCCATCCAACATCTCCTCCTCTCATCTGTGATCCCTCCATCCAGCATCCCCTCTCATCTGTCATCCCTCCATCCAACATCTCTTCTCATCTGTTATCTCTCCATCCAACATCTCCTCTCATCTGTCATCCCTCCATCCAACATCCCCTCTCATCTGTCATCCCTCCATCCAACATCCCCTCTCATCTGTGATCCCTCCATCCAACATCTCCTCCCATCTGTCATCCCTCCATCCAACATCTCCTCTCATCTGTCATCCCTCCATCCAACATCTCCTCCTCTCATCTGTCATCCCTCCATCCAACATCCCCTCTCATCTGTCATCCCTCCATCCAACATCCCCTCTCATCTGCCATCCCTCCATCCAACATCTCCTCTCATCTGTCATCTCTCCATCCAACATCCCCTCTCACCTGTCATCTCTCCATCCAACATCTCCTCTCATCTGTCATCTCTCCATCCAACATCCCCTCTCATCTGTGATCCCTCCATCCAACATCCCCTCTCATCTGTCATCCCTCCATCCAACATCCCCTCTCATCTGTCATCTCTCCATCCAACATGTCCTCCTCTCATCTGTCATCTCTCCATCCAACATCTCTTCTCATCTGTCATCTCTCCATCCAACATCTCCTCTCATCTGTCATCTCTCCATCCAACATCCCCTCTCATCTGTCATCCCTCCATCCAATATCTCCTCCTCTCATCTGTCATCCCTCCATCCAACATCCCCTCTCATCTGTGATCCCTCCATCCAACATCTCCTCTCATCTGCCATCCCTCCATCCAACATCCCCTCTCATCTGTCATCCCTCCATCCAATATCTCCTCCTCTCATCTGTCATCCCTCCATCCAACATCCCCTCTCATCTGTCATCCCTCCATCCAACATCTCCTCCTCTCATCTGTCATCCCTCCATCCAACATCCCCTCTCATCTGTCATCCCTCCATCCAACATCTCCTCCTCTCATCTGTCATCCCTCCATCCAACATCTCCTCTCATCTGCCATCCCTCCATCCAACATCCCCTCTCATCTGTCATCCCTCCATCCAATATCTCCTCCTCTCATCTGTCATCCCTCCATCCAACATCTCCTCCTCTCATCTGTCATCCCTCCATCCAACATCTCCTCCTCTCATCTGTGATCTCTCCATCCAACATCTCCTCCTCTCATCTGTGATCCCTCCATCCAGCATCCCCTCTCATCTGTCATCCCTCCATCCAACATCTCTTCTCATCTGTTATCTCTCCATCCAACATCTCCTCTCATCTGTCATCCCTCCATCCAACATCCCCTCTCATCTGTCATCCCTCCATCCAACATCCCCTCTCATCTGTGATCCCTCCATCCAACATCTCCTCCCATCTGTCATCCCTCCATCCAACATCTCCTCTCATCTGTCATCCCTCCATCCAACATCTCCTCTCATCTGCCATCCCTCCATCCAACATCCCCTCTCATCTGTCATCCCTGCATCCAATATCTCCTCCTCTCATCTGTCATCCCTCCATCCAACATCCCCTCTCATCTGTCATCCCTCCATCCAACATCTCCTCCTCTCATCTGTCATCCCTCCATCCAACATCTCCTCCTCTCATCTGTGATCTCTCCATCCAACATCTCCTCCTCTCATCTGTGATCCCTCCATCCAGCATCCCCTCTCATCTGTCATCCCTCCATCCAACATCTCTTCTCATCTGTTATCTCTCCATCCAACATCTCCTCTCATCTGTCATCCCTCCATCCAACATCCCCTCTCATCTGTCATCCCTCCATCCAACATCCCCTCTCATCTGTGATCCCTCCATCCAACATCTCCTCCCATCTGTCATCCCTCCATCCAACATCTCCTCTCATCTGTCATCCCTCCATCCAACATCTCCTCCTCTCATCTGTCATCCCTCCATCCAACATCCCCTCTCATCTGTCATCCCTCCATCCAACATCCCCTCTCATCTGCCATCCCTCCATCCAACATCTCCTCTCATCTGTCATCTCTCCATCCAACATCCCCTCTCACCTGTCATCTCTCCATCCAACATCTCCTCTCATCTGTCATCTCTCCATCCAACATCCCCTCTCATCTGTGATCCCTCCATCCAACATCCCCTCTCATCTGTCATCCCTCCATCCAACATCCCCTCTCATCTGTCATCTCTCCATCCAACATGTCCTCCTCTCATCTGTCATCTCTCCATCCAACATCTCTTCTCATCTGTCATCTCTCCATCCAACATCTCCTCTCATCTGTCATCTCTCCATCCAACATCCCCTCTCATCTGTCATCCCTCCATCCAATATCTCCTCCTCTCATCTGTCATCCCTCCATCCAACATCCCCTCTCATCTGTGATCCCTCCATCCAACATCTCCTCTCATCTGCCATCCCTCCATCCAACATCCCCTCTCATCTGTCATCCCTCCATCCAATATCTCCTCCTCTCATCTGTCATCCCTCCATCCAACATCCCCTCTCATCTGTCATCCCTCCATCCAACATCTCCTCCTCTCATCTGTCATCCCTCCATCCAACATCCCCTCTCATCTGTCATCCCTCCATCCAACATCTCCTCCTCTCATCTGTCATCCCTCCATCCAACATCTCCTCTCATCTGCCATCCCTCCATCCAACATCCCCTCTCATCTGTCATCCCTCCATCCAATATCTCCTCCTCTCATCTGTCATCCCTCCATCCAACATCTCCTCCTCTCATCTGTCATCCCTCCATCCAACATCTCCTCCTCTCATCTGTGATCTCTCCATCCAACATCTCCTCCTCTCATCTGTGATCCCTCCATCCAGCATCCCCTCTCATCTGTCATCCCTCCATCCAACATCTCTTCTCATCTGTTATCTCTCCATCCAACATCTCCTCTCATCTGTCATCCCTCCATCCAATATCCCCTCTCATCTGTCATCCCTCCATCCAACATCCCCTCTCATCTGTGATCCCTCCATCCAACATCTCCTCCCATCTGTCATCCCTCCATCCAACATCTCCTCTCATCTGTCATCCCTCCATCCAACATCTCCTCCTCTCATCTGTCATCCCTCCATCCAACATCCCCTCTCATCTGTCATCCCTCCATCCAACATCCCCTCTCATCTGCCATCCCTCCATCCAACATCTCCTCTCATCTGTCACTCTCCATCCAACATCCCCTCTCACCTGTCATCTCTCCATCCAACATCTCCTCTCATCTGTCATCTCTCCATCCAACATCCCCTCTCATCTGTGATCCCTCCATCCAACATCCCCTCTCATCTGTCATCCCTCCATCCAACATCCCCTCTCATCTGTCATCTCTCCATCCAACATCTCCTCCTCTCATCTGTCATCTCTCCATCCAACATCTCCTCTCATTTGTCATCTCTCCATCCAACATCTCCTCTCATCTGTCATCCCTCCATCCAACATCCCCTCTAATCTGTCATCCCTCCATCCAACATCCCCTCTCATCTGTCATCCCTCCATCCAACATCTCCTCCTCTCATCTGTCATCCCTCCATCCAACATCCCCTCTCATCTGTCATCCCTCCATCCAACATCCAGTCTCATCTGTCATTCCTCCATCCAACATCTCCTCCTCTCATCTGTCATCCCTCCATCCAACATCTCCTCCTCTCATCTGTCATCCCTCCATCCAACATCTCCCCTCATCTGTCATGCCTCCATCCAACATCCCCTCTCATCTGTCATCCCTCCATCCAACATCCCCTCTCATCTGTCATCCCTCCATCCAACACCTCCTCCTCTCATCTGTCATCCCTCCATCCAACATCCCCTCTCATCTGTCATCCCTCCATCCAACATCTCCTCCTCTCATCTGTCATCTCTCCATCCAACATCTCCTCTCATATGTCATCCCTCCATCCAACATCTCCTCTAATCTGTCATTCCTCCATCAACATCTCCTCTCATCTGTCATCCCTCCATCCAACATCTCCTCCTCTCATCTGTCATCTCTCCATCCAACATCTCCTCTCATCTGTCATCTCTCCATCCAACATCTCCTCTCATCTGTCATCTCTCCATCCAGCATCTCCTCTCATCTGTCATCCCTCCATCCAACATCTCCTCTCATCTGTCATCCCTCCATCCAACATCTCCTCTCATCTGTCATCCCTCCATCCAACATCTCCTCTCATCTGTCATCCCTCCATCCAACATATCCTTTCATCTGTCATCCCTCCATCCAACATCTCCTCTCATCTGTCATCCCTTCATCCAACATCTCCTCTCATCTGTCATCCCTCCATCCAACATCTCCTCTAATCTGTCATCCCTCATCAACATCTCCTCCTCTCATCTGTCATCCCTCCATCCAACATCTCCTCCTCTCATCTGTCATCTCTCCATCCAACATCTCCTCTCATCTGTCATCTCTCCATCCAACATCTCCTCTCATCTGTCATCCCTTCATCCAACATCTCCTCTAATCTGTCATCCCTCCATCCAACATCTCCTCTCATCTGTCATCTCTCCATCCAACATCTCCTCTCATCTGTCTTCTCTCCATCCAACATCTCCTCTCATCTGTCATCTCTCCATCCAACATCTCCTCTCATCTGTCATCCCTCCATCCAACATCTCCTCTCATCTGTCATCCCTCCATCCAACATCTCCTCTCATCTGTCATCTCTCCATCCAACATCTCCTCTCATCTGTCATCTCTCCATCCAACATCTCCTCTCATCTGTCATCCCTCCATCCAACATCTCCTCTCATCTGTCATCTCTCCATCCAACATCTCCTCTCATCTGTCATCTCTCCATCCAACATCTCCTTCTCATCTGTCATCCCTCCATCCAACATCTCCTCCTCTCATCTGTCATCCCTCCATCCAACATCTCCTCCTCTCATCTGTCATCTCTCCATCCAACATCCCCTCTCATCTGTCATCTCTCCATCCAACATCTCCTCTCATCTGTCATCTCTCCATCCAACATCTCCTCTCATCTGTCATCTCTCCATCCAACATCTCCTCCTCTCATCTGTCATCTCTCCAACCAACATCTCCTCCTCTCATCTGTCATATCTCCATCCAACATCTCCTCATATCTGTCATCTCTCCAACCAACATCTCCTCCTCTCATCTGTCATCTCTCCATCCAACATCTCCTCTCATCTGTCATCTCTCCATCCAACATCTCCTCTCATCTGTCATCTCTCCATCCAACATCCCCTCTCATCTGTCATCCCTCCATCCAACATCCCCTCTCATCTGTCATCCCTCCATCCAACATCCCCTCTCATCTGTCATCTCTTCATCCAACATCTCCTCCTCTCATCTGTCATCTCTCCATCCAACATCTCCTCTCATCTGTCATCTCTCCATCCAACATCTCCTCTCATCTGTCATCTCTCCATCCAACATCCCCTCTCATCTGTGATCCCTCCATCCAACATCTCCTCTCATCTGCCATCCCTCCATCCAACATCCCCTCTCATCTGTCATCCCTCCATCCAATATCTCCTCCTCTCATCTGTCATCCCTCCATCCAACATCCCCTCTCATCTGTCATCCCTCCATCCAACATCTCCTCCTCTCATCTCTCATCCCTCCATCCAACATCTCCTCTCATCTGTCATCCCTCCATCCAACATCTCCTCGCATCTGCCATCCCTCCATCCAACATCCCCTCTCATCTGTCATCCCTCCATCCAATATCTCCTCCTCTCATCTGTCATCCCTCCATCCAACATCCCCTCTCATCTGTCATCCCTCCATCCAACATCTCCTCCTCTCATCTGTCATCCCTCCATCCAACATCTCCTCCTCTCATCTGTGATCTCTCCATCCAACATCTCCTCCTCTCATCTGTGATCCCTCCATCCAGCATCCCCTCTCATCTGTCATCCCTCCATCCAACATCTCTTCTCATCTGTTATCTCTCCATCCAACATCTCCTCTCATCTGTCATCCCTCCATCCAACATCCCCTCTCATCTGTCATCCCTCCATCCAACATCCCCTCTCATCTGTGATCCCTCCATCCAACATCTCCTCCCATCTGTCATCCCTCCATCCAACATCTCCTCTCATCTGTCATCCCTCCATCCAACATCTCCTCCTCTCATCTGTCATCCCTCCATCCAACATCCCCTCTCATCTGTCATCCCTCCATCCAACATCCCCTCTCATCTGCCATCCCTCCATCCAACATCTCCTCTCATCTGTCATCTCTCCATCCAACATCCCCTCTCACCTGTCATCTCTCCATCCAACATCTCCTCTCATCTGTCATCTCTCAATCCAACATCCCCTCTCATCTGTGATCCCTCCATCCAACATCCCCTCTCATCTGTCATCCCTCCATCCAACATCCCCTCTCATCTGTCATCTCTCCATCCAACATCTCCTCCTCTCATCTGTCATCTCTCCATCCAACATCTCCTCTCATCTGTCATCTCTCCATCCAACATCTCCTCTCATCTGTCATCCCTCCATCCAACATCCCCTCTAATCTGTCATCCCTCCATCCAACATCCCCTCTCATCTGTCATCCCTCCATCCAACATCTCCTCCTCTCATCTGTCATCCCTCCATCCAACATCCCCTCTCATCTGTCATCCCTCCATCCAACATCCAGTCTCATCTGTCATTCCTCCATCCAACATCTCCTCCTCTCATCTGTCATCCCTCCATCCAACATCTCCTCCTCTCATCTGTCATCCCTCCATCCAACATCTCCCCTCATCTGTCATGCCTCCATCCAACATCCCCTCTCATCTGTCATCCCTCCATCCAACATCCCCTCTCATCTGTCATCCCTCCATCCAACACCTCCTCCTCTCATCTGTCATCCCTCCATCCAACATCCTCTCTCATCTGTCATCCCTCCATCCAACATCTCCTCCTCTCATCTGTCATCTCTCCATCCAACATCTCCTCTCATATGTCATCCCTCCATCCAACATCTCCTCTAATCTGTCATTCCTCCATCAACATCTCCTCTCATCTGTCATCCCTCCATCCAACATCTCCTCCTCTCATCTGTCATCTCTCCATCCAACATCTCCTCTCATCTGTCATCTCTCCATCCAACATCTCCTCTCATCTGTCATCTCTCCATCCAGCATCTCCTCTCATCTGTCATCCCTCCATCCAACATCTCCTCTCATCTGTCATCCCTCCATCCAACATCTCCTCTCATCTGTCATCCCTCCATCCAACATCTCCTCTCATCTGTCATCCCTCCATCCAACATATCCTCTCATCTGTCATCCCTCCATCCAACATCTCCTCTCATCTGTCATCCCTTCATCCAACATCTCCTCTCATCTGTCATCCCTCCATCCAACATCTCCTCTAATCTGTCATCCCTCCATCAACATCTCCTCCTCTCATCTGTCATCCCTCCATCCAACATCAACTCCTCTCATCTGTCATCTCTCCATCCAACATCTCCTCTCATCTGTCATCTCTCCATCCAACATCTCCTCTCATCTGTCATCCCTTCATCCAACATCTACTCTAATCTGTCATCCCTCCATCCAACATCTCCTCTCATCTGTCATCTCTCCATCCAACATCTCCTCTCATCTGTCTTCTCTCCATCCAACATCTCCTCTCATCTGTCATCTCTCCATCCAACATCTCCTCTCATCTGTCATCCCTCCATCCAACATCTCCTCTCATCTGTCATCCCTCCATCCAACATCTCCTCTCATCTGTCATCTCTCCATCCAACATCTCCTCTCATCTGTCATCTCTCCATCCAACATCTCCTCTCATCTGTCATCCCTCCATCCAACATCTCCTCTCATCTGTCATCTCTCCATCCAACATCTCCTCTCATCTGTCATCTCTCCATCCAACATCTCCTTCTCATCTGTCATCCCTCCATCCAACATCTCCTCCTCTCATCTGTCATCCCTCCATCCAACATCTCCTCCTCTCATCTGTCATCTCTCCATCCAACATCCCCTCTCATCTGTCATCCCTCCATTCAACATCTCCTCTCATCTGTCATCTCTCCATCCAACATCTCCTCTCATCTGTCATCTCTCCAACCAACATCTTCTCCTCTCATCTGTCATCTCTCCATCCAACATCTCCTCTCATCTGTCATCCCTCCATACAACATCTCCTCCTCTCATCTGTCATCTCTCCATCCAACATCTCCTCCTCTCATCTGTCATCCCTCCATCCAACATCTCCTCCTCTCATCTGTCATCTCTCCATCCAACATCTCCTCTCATCTGTCATCTCTCCATCCAACATCTCCTCTCATCTGTCATCTCTCCATCCAACATCTCCTCTCATCTGTCATCTCTCCATCCAACATCTCCTCCTCTCATCTGTCATCTCTCCAACCAACATCTCCTCCTCTCATCTGTCATATCTCCATCCAACATCTCCTCATATCTGTCATCTCTCCAACCAACATCTCCTCCTCTCATCTGTCATCTCTCCATCCAACATCTCCTCTCATCTGTCATCTCTCCATCCAACATCTCCTCTCATCTGTCATCTCTCCATCCAACATCTCCTCCTCTCATCTGTCATCCCTCCATCCAACATCTCCTCTCATCTGTCATCTCTCCATCCAACATCTCCTCTCATCTGTCATCTCTCCATCCAACATCTCCTCCTCTCATCTGTCATCTCTCCATCCAACATCTCCTCTCATCTGTCATCCCTCCATACAACATCTCCTCCTCTCATCTGTCATCTCTCCATCCAACATCTCCTCCTCTCATCTGTCATCCCTCCATCCAACATCTCCTCCTCTCATCTGTCATCTCTCCATCCAACATCTCCTCTCATCTGTCATCTCTCCATCCAACATCTCCTCTCATCTGTCATCTCTCCATCCAACATCTCCTCTTATCTGTCATCTCTCCATCCAACATCTCCTCCTCTCATCTGTCATCTCTCCAACCAACATCTCCTCCTCTCATCTGTCATATCTCCATCCAACATCTCCTCATATCTGTCATCTCTCCAACCAACATCTCCTCCTCTCATCTGTCATCTCTCCATCCAACATCTCCTCTCATCTGTCATCTCTCCATCCAACATCTCCTCTCATCTGTCATCTCTCCATCCAACATCTCCTCCTCTCATCTGTCATCTCTCCATCCAACATCTCCTCTCATCTGTCATCCCTCCATACAACATCTCCTCCTCTCATCTGTCATCTCTCCATCCAACATCTCCTCTTCTCATCTGTCATCCCTCCATCCAACATCTCCTCCTCTCATCTGTCATCTCTCCATCCAACATCTCCTCTCATCTGTCATCTCTCCATCCAACATCTCCTCTCATCTGTCATCTCTCCATCCAACATCTCCTCTCATCTGTCATCTCTCCATCCAACATCTCCTCCTCTCATCTGTCATCTCTCCAACTAACATCTCCTCCTCTCATCTGTCATCTCTCCAACCAACATCTCCTCCTCTCATCTGTCATCTCTCCATCCAGCATCTCCTCCTCTCCTCTCTCCTCCTCTCTCATCCCTCCATCCACTCTCTCTCCTCCTCTCCTCTCTCATCCCTCCATCCAGTCTCTCTCCTCTCCTCTCTCATCCCTTCATCCAGTCTCTCTCCTCCTCTCCTCTCTCATCCCTCCATCCAGTCTCTCTCCTCTCTTATCCCTCCATCCAGTCTCTCTCCTCCTCTCCTCTCTCATCCCTCCATCCAGTCTCTCTCCTCCTCTCCTCTCTCATCCCTCCATCCAGTCTCTCTCCTCTCTCATCCCTCCATCCAGTCTCTCATCTCTCTCATCCCTCCATCCAGTCTCTCTCCTCTCCTCTCCTCTCTCATCCTTCCATCCAGTCTCTCTCCTCTCCTCTCTCATCTCTCCATCCAGTCTCTCTCCTCCTCTCCTCTCTCATCCCTCCATCCAGTCTCTCTCCTCCTCTCCTCTCTCATCCCTCCATCCAGTCTCTCTACTCTTCTCTCTCATCCCTCCATCCAGTCTCTCTCCTCCTCTCCTCTCTCTCATCCCTCCATCCAGTCTCTCTCCTCTCCTCTCTCTCATCCCTCCATCCAGTCTCTCTCCTCCTCTCCTCTCTCATCCCTCCATCCAGTCTCTCTCCTCTCTTCTCTCTCATCCCTCCATCCAGTCTCTCTCCTCTCCTCTCTCATCCCTCCATCCAGTCTTTCTCCTCTTCTCCTCTCTCATCCCTCCATCCAGTCTCTCTCCTCTCCTCTCTCATCCCTCCATCCAGTCTCTCTACTCTTCTCTCTCATCCCTCCATCCAGTCTCTCTCCTCCTCTTCTCTCTCATCCCTCCATCCAGTCTCTCTCCTCTCCTCTCTCATCCCTCCATCCAGTCTCTCTCCTCCTCTCCTCTCTCATCCCTCCATCCAGTCTCTCTCCTCTCTTCTCTCATCCCTCCATCCAGTCTCTCTACTCTTCTCTCTCATCCCTCCATCCAGTCTCTCTCCTCCTCTCCTCTCTCTCATCCCTCCATCCAGTCTCTCTCCTCTCCTCTCCTCTCTCATCCTTCCATCCAGTCTCTCTCCTCTCCTCTCTCATCTCTCCATCCAGTCTCTCTCCTCCTCTCCTCTCTCATCCCTCCATCCAGTCTCTCTCCTCCTCTCCTCTCTCATCCCTCCATCCAGTCTCTCTACTCTTCTCTCTCATCCCTCCATCCAGTCTCTCTCCTCCTCTCCTCTCTCTCATCCCTCCATCCAGTCTCTCTCCTCTTCTCCTCTCTCATCCCTCCATCCAGTCTCTTTCTTCCTCTCCTCTCTCATCCCTCCATCCAGTCTCTCTCCTCTCCTCTCTCATCCCTCCATCCAGTCTCTCTACTCTTCTCTCTCATCCCTCCATCCAGTCTCTCTCCTCCTCTCCTCTCTCATCCCTCCATCCAGTCTCTCTCCTCTCCTCTCTCATCCCTCCATCCAGTCTCTCTCCTCTCCTCTCTCATCCCTCCATCCAGTCTCTCTCCTCCTCTCCTCTCTCATCCCTCCATCCAGTCTCTCTCCTCTCCTCTCTCATCCCTCCATCCAGTCTCTCTCCTCTCCTCTCTCATCCCTCCATCCAGTCTCTCTCCTCTCCTCTCTCATCTCTCCATCCAGTCTCTCTTCTCTCCTCTCTCATCCTTCCATCCAGTCTCTCTTCTCTCCTCTCTCATCCTTCCATCCAGTCTCTCTCCTCTCCTCTCTCATCCCTCCATCCAGTCTCCTCTCCTCTCTCATCCCTCCATCCAGTCTCTCTCCTCCTCTCCTCTCTCATCCCTCCATCCAGTCTCTCTCCTCTCCTCTCTCATCTCTCCATCCAGTCTCTCTTCCCTCCTCTCTCATCCTTCCATCCAGTCTCTCTCCTCTCCTCTCTCATCCCTCCATCCAGTCTCTCTCCTCTCCTCTCTCATCTCTCCATCCAGTCTCTCTCCTCTCCTCTCTCATCCCTCCATCCAGTCTCTCTCTCCTCTCCTCTCTCATCTCTCCATCCAGTCTCTCTCCTCTCCTCTCTCATCTCTCCATCCAGTCTCTCTTCTCTACTCTCTCATCCTTCCATCCAGTCTCTCTTCTCTCCTCTCTCATCCTTCCATCCAGTCTCTCTCCTCTCCTCTCTCATCCCTCCATCCAGTCTCTCTCCTCTCCTCTCTCATCCCTCCATCCAGTCTCTCTCCTCTCCTCTCTCATCCCTCCATCCAGTCTCTCTCCTCCTCTCCTCTCTCTGTGGGTAGAGGAGGGATTTTCTCAGCAGCTCGGAAAGTCTCCGGCTCGGTGTGGATGATCAGTCCGGCTCCCCCCGCTCGGTGTTCGGTTGGTTGTCTTCTCTCTCACCCGCCGCCTCTGTGCCCGCTGGATGCCCAAGCTGTGCCTGGAGAGGAGAGGGACCCTGGGGATCGCTGGGTGCAGGTGAGCGGGGGAGGAAAGGGCAGACAGGGCAGGTACCAGTCTGTGCCAAGGACTGCACCACCCTCTGCACAGCACCATTCCTCTGCCATGGCAGCCTGGCATCACCTACATGGGCATGATAGATAGATAGATAGATAGATAGATAGATAGATAGATAGATAGATAGATAGATAGATAGATAGATAGATAGATAGAGAGAGAGATAGATAGAGAGAGAGATAGATAGATAGATAGATAGATAGATAGATAGATAGATAGATAGATAGATAGATAGATAGATAGATAGATAGATAGATAGATAGAGAGATAGAGAGAGAGAGATAGATAGATAGATAGATAGATAGATAGATAGATAGATAGATAGATAGATAGATAGATAGAGAGAGAGAGAGAGATAGAGAGATAGATAGATAGATAGATAGATAGATAGATAGATAGATAGATAGATAGATAGATAGATAGATAGATAGAGAGAGATAGAGAGATAGATAGATAGATAGATAGATAGATAGATAGATAGATAGATAGATAGATAGATAGATAGATAGATAGAGAGACAAGAACTGTGAACAAAAATGAAACAATATAAAATGTTTATCTATCTCCCCAGGTGGGTTAATCACCTTTCCATGTATTGGATCAGTAGGGGGTCTCTGGCTGTAGTATATAGTGGTATATAGTATATAGTGGTATATAGTGGTATATAGTATATAGTGGTATATAGTGGTATATAGTGGTATATAGTGGTATATAGCATATAGTGGTATATAGTAGTATATAGTGGTATATGGTATATAATATATAGTGGTATGTAATGGTATATTGTATATAGTGGTATATAGTGGTATATAGTAGTATATAGTGGTATATAGTAGTATATAGTGGTATATAGTGGTATATAGTATATAGTGGTATATAGTGGTATATGGTATATAATATATAGTGGTATGTAATGGTATATTGTATATAGTGGTATATAGTGGTATATACTGGTATATACTGGTATATAGTATATAGTGGTATATAGTGGTATATAGTGGTATATAGTAGTATATAGTGGTATATAGTATATAGTGGTATATAGTGGTATATAGTAGTATATAGTGGTATATAGTATATAGTGGTATATAGTAGTATATAGTGGTATGTGGTATATAGTGGTATATATAGTGGGTCAGTTAGTAGAATGATTCTATCTCAGTAGACTTGTAGAAGGTGAGTCTGGTTCCTCGATCTTCTCTGGAGTTGTACCGATGATGGTTGTTGGTCGGTGGGATAAAGATTTATTAATTACATGTCTATGTGATCATATAAAGTTTCTTTGCCATTCAAATTAAAAGGTGATTTATTGCCGGGATTTATACATTGTCTGTCTATCTACACTATATGGCCAACAGTCTGCATGGGGACACCTCCAAACCATGGAGTTCAGGTGTCCTAATGCAGTGAAGGATGAAAATACAAAATTTATGTTTGAAATACACACATCCTATAAAGCCCCCTTCACCGGGGTATAAATCTAATGGAGTTTGGTGTGGAGGAACTCCAGTGTCCTGCACAGAGTCCTGACCTCATCCCTACTGAACATCTTTGGGATAAATTGAAAAACCTTGTGGAAAGCCTTCTCAGAAGTGTGGTGGTCTTGGTTTCGTAATGCAATATCCAACCGACTCCAAGCCCTGACCTCATCCCTACTCAACATCTTTGGGATGAATTGGAATGCTGGTGGTGAGCCAGGTTTTTTTTTATTTTTTGGCACCCAACATGTGAACCAGGTCCTCTCACCCAACATTAGTACCTGAAGTCTTCCAATATCTTGTGGAATTCCTTCCCAGAAGAGTGGAAGCTGTGATCGCCACAGAGGGGGGAACCTCAATATTAATAACCGTTGTGGGGGAAGGGGGTGCTCCATATTAATGGCCATTGTGGTGGGCGGGGGGGTGGTACTCCATATTAATGGTCATGGTGGGGGGGTGGTACTCCATATTAATGGTCATGGTGGGGGGGAATACTCCATAGTAATGGTCATGGTGGGGGGGTGGTACTCCATATTAATGGTCACGGTGGGGGGGGATACTCCATATTAATGGTCATGGTGGGGGGGTGGTACTCCATTTTAATGGTCATGGGGGGTGGTACTCCATATTATTGGTCATGGTGGGGGGGTGGTACTCCATATTAACGGTCATGGTTCTGGAATGAGATGTCCAACAAGCTCAGAGCCCTGACCTCAACTCTACTGAACACCTTTGGGATGGAATGATGAGCCACTTCTTCTCCTCCAACATCAGTGCCCAACTTTACAAATGGGCACAAATTACCACAGACGCCCTCCAACATCTTGTGGAAAACCTTCCGAGAAGAGTGGAGGCTGTTATAGCCATAAAGGGGAACTCCATATTGATGGATCTGGGAGTAGATGGGCAACTCCATATTTGGAGGGGGGCAACTCCATATTGATGGATCTGGGAGGAGATGGGCAACTCCATATTGGGAGGGGGCAACTCCATATTGATGGATCTGGAAGGAGATGGGCAACTCCATATTGGGAGGGGACAACTCCATATTGATGGATCTGGGAGGAGATGGGCAACTCCATATTGGGAGGGTGGCAACTTCATATTGATGGATCTGGAAGGAGATGGGCAACTCCATATTGGGAGGGGACAACTCCATATTGATGGATCTGGGAGGAGATGGGCAACTCCATATTGGGAGGGGGGCAAATCCATATTGATGGATCTGGGAGGAGATGGGCAACTCCATATTGGGAGGGGGGCAACTCCATATTGATGGATCTGGAAGGAGATGGGCAACTCCATATTGGGAGGGGACAACTCCATATTGATGGATCTGGGAGGAGATGGGCAACTCCATATTGGGAGGGGGGCAAATCCATATTGATGGATCTGGGAGGAGATGGGCAACTCCATATTGGGAGGGGGGCAACTTTATATTGATGGCCCTGGGAGGAGATGGGCAACTCCATATTGGGAGGGGGCAACTCCATATTGATGGATCTGGGAGGAGATGGGCAACTCCATATTGGGAGGGGGCAACTCCATATTGATGGATCTGGGAGGAGATGGGCAACTCCATATTGGGAGGGGGCAAATCCATATTGATGGATCTGGGAGGAGATGGGCAACTCCATATTGGGAGGGGGCAACTCCATATTGATGGATCTGGGAGGAAATGGGCAGCTCCATATTAATGGCCCTGGGGGGGAAGAGGGGCAACTCCCTGGTTTTGGAATAGGATGTCACAAACCTTTTGGCCATATACATGTTATCCATCTATCTATCTATTATTCAGCTGGCCTTTGCCTGTACATACGGTTTATAAGCACATATAACCTTGGCTTTCCCGGTTATCGGTATATTTTAGGTTTGTATGTCAGTGTTGCATTGTGTGTGTGCAGATCCTCGGTAGGTGTCCTGACCTACCTACAGGTAGAGGTGATCTGGGCTTTGCCTGTTCCGGATTCTTCCCATCTATATGAGAATTTGGGATTTGGGATTGTTCTGTCTGCTGTACAGAGTGACCTCTCCAGTCTGCACAGTGCAGTCACGTGTCTTATACATTTGAGAATTGGATTTCTTCTGTTTTGTTGCTTTATTTCTCGATACTTTGTTTTGTGTTTTCTTTTCTTGCTGCTTTGTCTAGAGAAGAATTCCAGGCATCGGTATGTTGTACATAGTTACATTGTTCCAGTTTGGACTAATCTATCTATTTATATGACACACATGACCAATGCCATGGGAAGCTGGAAATCACTGAAGTAGACACCGCTACTACACCACTACTACACCACTAATACACCGCGAATACACAGCGAATACACCGCTACTACACCGCTACTACACCACTAATACACCGCTACTACACCGCTACTACACCGCTACTACACCACTACTGCACCGCGAATACACCGCTTCTACACTGCTACTACACCACTAATACACCGCTACTACACCGCTACTACACCGCCACTACACAGCTACTACACTGCTACTCCAGTGATCTCCACTAGCTTTCAGATCCTGTGCTGAGCAGTTGGCATGATGCATTGTAAGCACAGGAGGTTGGCCACTCCATTCTCTGACTGGACAAGGTGGAGAGGGTGATGTCACCGCCCCACTTACCTCTATCAGTGATGTCACCGTCCGTCCCACTTACCTCTATCAGTGATGTCACCGCCCCAGTTACCTCGATCAGTGATGTCACTTCCCCACTTACCTCTATCAGTGATGTCACTGCCCCACTTACCTCTATCAGTGATGTCACTGCCCCACTTACCTCTATTAGTGATGTCACCACCCCACTTACCTCGATCAGTGATGTCACTTACCCACTTACCTCTATCAGTGATGTCACTGCCCCACTTACCTCTATCAGTGATGTCACTGCCCCACTTACCTCTATCAGTGATGTCACTGCCCCACTTACCTCTATCAGTGATGTCACTTACCCACTTACCTCTATCAGTGATGTCACTGCCCCACTTACCTCTATCAGTGATGTCACTGCCCCACTTACCTCTATCAGTGATGTCACTGCCCCACTTACCTCTATCAGTGATGTCACCGCTCAACTTACCTCGATCAGTGATGTCACTTCCCCACTTACCTCTATCAGTGATGTCACTGCCCCACTTACCTCTATCAGTGATGTCACTGCCCCACTTACCTCTATCAGTGATGTCACCGCTCAACTTACCTCGATCAGTGATGTCACTTCCCCACTTACCTCTATCAGTGATGTCACTGCCCCACTTACCTCTATCAGTGATGTCACCGCTCCACTTACCTCGATCAGTGATGTCACTTCCCCACTTACCTCTATCAGTGATGTCACCGTCCCCAACGCTGTATCCTGGCCTAAGCCAACAAGGCCCAGGCCTAGGGCAGCACTTTGCAGGGGGGCAGCATGGAAAAAGTCCCCGCCGGCTTGCGCTACACTGTTAGTGTAGCGCCAGTCTTATGGGGCGGACTGGGCTGAGAGGCAAATTAGTCTAGCGCCCATAAAGCAGCCGCACTGCTTCCGCTATGCGGGCGGCCGGCATTCCGCACCGACACAAATTTCCCGCAGACCCGCGAGAGCATCGAATTTCCGACGGAGGATCCTAATGTCGGGCAGGCGGCGGCAACGGTAAGTGAAAACCTCTGTAATGTCGGGAAGGCGGACCTCCGTCCCACGGCACCCCCCCCCCCCCCCCTGCTCAAAAAAGATCACAGTCGCTAACCTCCGTCCCACGCCCCCCTCAATAACTATCACAGACGTCTGTAAAAAAAAAAAACCTCCATCCCGCGGCACTAGTGGTGTACTAGTAGTGTAGTATTAGTGTAGCAGTGGTGAAGTAGAGGTGCAGTAGTGGTGTAGTAGAGGTGTAGTAGTAGGGTAGTAGCTGTGTACTAGTGGTGCAGTAGCAGTGTAGCAGTGGTGTAGTAGGGGTGTAGTAGCTGTGAAGTAGTAGGGTAGTAGCTGTGTACTAGTGGTGCAGTAGCAGTGTAGCAGTGGTGTAGTAGGGGTGTAGTAGCTGTGAAGTAGTAGGGTAGTAGCTGTGTACTAGTGGTGCAGTAGCAGTGTAGCAGTGGTGTAGTAGGGGTGTAGTAGCTGTGAAGTAGTAGGGTAGTAGCTGTGTACTAGTGGTGTAGTAGCAGTGTAGTAGCTGTGTAGTAGCTGTGTAGTAGCACTGTAGTAGCTGTCTAGTAGCGCTGTAGTTGCAGTGTTTACTTCAGTGGTTTTCAGCTTCCAGTGGTATCAGCCAGGTATGTCATATACAGAGTTTCATGGGTCCAAGCTGAAACAATGTAACTTTGTATAACATGCCGATGTCTGGAATGATTCTTTCGTTATTTTTCTCGCTTTGCACATCCCGGTTCCTCCACCTATCAGGTTCATGTGTGTGGATGGAGGGCGGCTCCTCCCTTTGTATGTCATGGAGGAGGGTAAAATCTTTGCTGATCTACATTTCTGTCAGATTGCAGACGTCGTCGATCTTCCTCATTATTTGGCGCAGGACGGGAACATTTACGTCTTTGTGGCGTCCTCGCGCTTGCACCGCGCCTCGTGTTACGCCGCGCATTCACGTGCATTTTGTTACGGTAACACTTTTATGATGAATGAGCCGTCATCACATCCTACCTGCTCCTAATCACACGCGATCAATTTTTTTTTTGTAGGTCATCATCCAGTAATGTCCTCCCATGTTTGTCAGCTTTTATCTCCACCATGTGACAGACAGACAGGGTGACAACACGGGAGCAGAATTGGGAGGCAGTTGTCACCTTATAATAAGAAGGGTCTTCATGACGGGATTGCCAGATATGCTCTCATTCCTCTCAATCCCAACCCCCCCCCAACCCGTCCTATCAAATCTTCTGCCCCTCAAATTTCCCCTCCGAGGGACAAATTCCCCTCCTCCAATCTTCCATCCTAGCACACCCACCCCCCCCAAATTTCCCCTACCACAGGTGACCCCAAAAAATCCCTACTAGCGCCAATCCCCCTCCCAAAACAATTTCCCCTCTTAGCACAAATCCCCCCCCACCATATTACCTTTTCTAGCACAAACCCCCCAAATCCCCCCTCCTAGCACAAATCCTCTTCCCAACACAAATCCCCCCCAAAATCAATCTCTCCAAGGACACCTCCCCAAATTCCCCCTCTTAGAACAATTCTTACCTCCTGCCACCCCCCAAATTCCCCCTCTCAATCTCCTTGTGGTGCCCCCGCACCTCACATAATACCTCAGAGCCCAGGGCAGCGGCCCCTCCTGCCCACCCCTTGTCCCCCAACCCTGATTGGCTCCAATAAGGACATGCTTTACTGCACGTTGCGGCAATTTGCAGAGTAAGACGTGCATTTCTACAACAGTATGAAGCTGTCCTTACAGGAGGTGTAACCCCAATCCCTCCAATTATTCTCTATGCAATGCAGGCAGATCATGGCTGGTGGGAGGGGCTGGCAGGGGGCCGTACATAGCTTCCTGATCACAGCCCCCGACCTCGGTACTCCTCCCAGGAGCCCTTAGTCCTGATGTAAGCAGTGGGAGGAGTTATGCAAATATCACAATGCCTTGATGGGTGGGTGTCAGCCTGGAGTTGTGGGCAGTCCTAGGCAGACTGTATTTGCAAAGGTAACGCCCACATGTGACGCTGAGCCTCCATGATTGAAGTCCAATAAATAAAAGAGGCGGGCCAGGGATGTCCCCCAGCCAGGAAATGGGGTGGGGCTCTATCTGATTTGCTGCAGCTTCTAATGCACATTGTGAGAAGCTCACAGTGTGCAATGATATCAGAGGAAGCCATTTCAGTCCAGGAGAGGAGCCACTACACATGTGCAAGACTGAAGGGGAGGAGCCGTACACCTGTGCAAGACTGAAGGGGAGGAGCCAGTACACCTGTGCAAGACTGAGGGGGAGGAGCCAGTACACCTGTGCAAGACTGAAGGGGAGGAGCCAGTACACCTGTGCAAGGCTAAAAAGGAGGAGCCGGTACACCTGTGCAAAACTGAAGGGGAGGAGCCAGTACACCTGAGCCAGACTGAAGGGGAGGAGCCGGTACACCTGAGCCAGACTGAAGGGGGGAGGAGCCAGTACACCTGTGCCAGACTGAAGGGGAGGAGCCGGTACACCTGTGCAATACTGAAGGGGAGGAGCCGGTACACCTGTGCAAGACTGAAGAGGAGGAGCCGGTACACCTGTGCAATACTGAAGGGGAGGAGCCGGTACACCTGTGCAAGACTGAAGGGAAGGAGCCAGTACACCTGTGCCAGACTGAGGGGGTGGAGCCAGTACACCTGTGCAAGACTGAAAAGGAGGAGCCGGTACACCTGTGCAAAACTGAAGGGGAGGAGCCAGTACACCTGTGCAAGACTGAAGGGGAGGAGCCGGTACACCTGTGCCAGACTGGAGGGGGAGGAGCCAGTACACCTGTGCCAGACTGAAGGGAAGAAGCCGGTACACCTGTGCAAGAGTGAAGGGGGAGGAGCCGGTACACCTGTGCAATACTGAAGGGGAGGAGCTGGTACACCTGTGCAAGACTGAAGAGGAGGAGCCGGTACACCTGTGCAATACTGAAGGGGAGGAGCTGGTACACCTGTGCAAGACTGAAGGGGAGGAGCTGGTACACCTGTGCAAGACTGAAGGGGAGGAGCCAGTACACCTGTGCAAGACTGAAGGGGAGGAGCCGGTACACCTGTGCAAGACTGAAGGGGGGCCAGAGGGAGATTTAACAAGGACTTGGCATTCCACCAGAAAAGGTTTTCATGCTGTAACTCACGGTAACTGACAATGAGACTCTAGTGTAGCGTTGGGTGTGGCAGAATCCGCCCTCTTTGCTGTGATTATGATTGCTTCCTTCTGTCCTCTGGATGGGAGTTGTGGTGAATAGATGTGGATTTTGCACCACACATGTGAGTCACAGAAAGCAGCCGCAGGGGACGGGGCCCTCGGGGGACTCGGCAGAAGCTGCAGCTCGGTTTCTTACAGACAATGTGCCGCTAATTGTCATGCAGAGGAACAGCTGAAATCTTTATCACCTCCGGCTATGGCAGCGCCTCCGGCTACAATTACCCGGTGACAGACCCCACTACAACTCTCAGCATCCTCTGCCTGACCCTCTCGCTGGCGGTCCTCCAGACAGTAGAAGCCGGATAGAAGGAACGTGGCAGCACACCGACGTAGCGAAAGTCCTTTTATTGCAAAAATACATGAAGGTACGTGACACACACCACAAGAACACCAGCCGGGGCAGAGGCTGACGCGTTTCACACAACTACATTGTGCTTACTCAACAACAGAAGCCAACATCAATCCAATCGCTCAAATCTCATATAAACTGCAACATGTTTATGTCACTTCATTTCATTATTTATAAATCTGCAGCTTACATTATAATGATCCCCGGTGATCCCGCCATGAAGGTCCTTGTTCAGGCACTTCCTGTTATAGGGTGACAACCCTCTGTCCCTGACTCCTGACTGCACTCCTGTGTTGTCACCTCATCAGATGGGGTTCTGATGGAGACTACAAGCGGTTGTGCATGCCTAGGTGCCAACCCTCCGGCCGTGTCAGTCCCACATTTTGACCCCCTGTTAGACATGTGCAATTCGTTTCATTCTGAATTAGTTTTTTTAACGAATTTCGACAAATTCGTTAATTGGGAAACATCCGAAAATAAGATAAACCTGTTTAACTACTTCCCACCCGGCCACTGTATATATACGGCCGGATGGGCGCTCTCTCCTTCTGAGTGGACGTTCAGGAACGTCCTTCAGAAGGTGGGGGATCGCGCACGCAGCGGCGCGACCCCGATGCGCTCGTGTCACCCGGACACGGCGCATCTCCGATCAGCAGGAGGGCTCTGTGATAGGCCCTCCTGATCACATGACGGCCGTGTCCAATCACAGCCATCATGTGATGTAAATACAGAGCCGGTAGCCGGTTGCCGGTAGGCGATCGGCTCTCCTCTCCTCACACAGAAGTTCTCGGTGAGGAGAGGAGAGCGGATGGCTGCAGCCGGCTGGTGATCAATGAGTATGAGCTGTTTTTTACACACTGATCACTGGCCCAGTGTCCCCACAATCTAAACACACAAAGTTAACACACATGTCCCCAAAACACATGTCCCCACACATGTCCCCACATAGTAAAAACACCTGTCCCCCACATATGTAACAGTAAAATCATATGTCCCAATGATCATCTGCACACATCTGTACATGATCATTTGCGTACATCTGTCTGTGATCACACAAACCAATTATTATACACTTAACGGATTTTTTTTTTACGAAAACCATGTAGCAGAATACATTTTGGCTGAAAATTTATGGCAAAATTCGATTTTATTGGATTTCTTTTAAAATAGAAAGAAGAAATATTGTTTTTTTTCCAAATTTCCGCTCTTTTTTTGCTTATTTCGCAAAGAATTCAAAACGGAGTCGTGAATTAATACCACCAAAAGAAAGCTCTATTTGTGTGAACAAAATGATAAAAATTTCATTTGGGTACAGCGTTGCATGACCGCGCAATTGTCATTGAAAGTGCGAGAGCGCTGAAAGCTGAAAATTGGTCTGGGAAGGAAGGGGGCGAAAGTGCCCGGTATTGATGTGGTTAATGAATTTTCCCGAATATTTGTGAATTTGAATATTCATAAATTTGGCAATTCGAAAATTCGTAAATTCGAAAAACGAAAATTTGAAAATCTGAAATAATAACCAACTATTAAATTACAGGTCTTGGAATTTCCTTTCAAATTTGGCTGTTACTGAACGTAACGAATACGAATTTATCCGAAGTTACCAATTTTTCGAAATAACGAATGGAACGTAACGAATTAATAATAATGAATAAAAATAATAATAAAAAAAACCTATACAGGTGTCTGGTGTTGATACTGGTGGCACTCCTCCGAGCTGACCTTCTCCAACGTCTGTATAGGTTTTTGGGAGACCGAATTCCCTGTGATTGGTGAGACTACCTCGCGGTGGTCATTCTCCAGTCGGTAAGGAGATTTATTACTCACTTGGGTGTGAAGCATTTTGGAAATAGGATTTCTCTTCTCCAATTATTTTTCTGGAATTTTATTTCTACACCTTATGCCTCGTACACACGACCGGTTTCCCCATCGGGAAAACTGCCATGAGAGCTTTTGGCCGGGAAAACCGTCTGTGTGTATGCTCCATCGCAGTTTTCCCGGCTGGGAAAAAAAGAGAGCTTGTTTTCTTTTTTCTCACCGGGATTCCCGGCGGTCTTTTCCCCGGCAGTTTTCCTATGGGAAACACTGCGATGGAGCATACACATGGCCGGGATTCCCGAACCAAAAGCTCTCATGGCAGTTTTCTTGTCGGGAAACCCGGTCGTGTGTACAGGGGGAAAAAGTTACCGAGCAGGATCTCGGTTTTCCCCTCGGTTTTCCCGGCGGACTTTTTACCGCCGGTAAAACCGATCGTCTGTACGAGGCATGACACGGACTTCTGTTGGTTAAATCTTCTTGGTTCACGGATCCTCACCGGAATGGGACTTTGTTTTACTTATTTAACTTTAGATTTTTCTTTATTTTTCACGGATTTATATTTTATTGAGACTTATATCATTCATTTGGTGACATGTTTTTAGTGTTTTTGATAAGTTTCTTCACCATCATTTATCAATAATTTGTTTTATCACTTAGGATTTCATGTTTTAACACTATTTGTGCCCTTTACACACGATCGTTTTTTCTGATGAAAAAAGTCAGATGGACTTTTTTCATTGGGAAAAAACGATCGTGTGTGGGCCCCATCGGACTTTTTTCCATCGGTGAAGTCCAGGAGAGGAGCCGGTACACCTGTGCAAGACTGAAGGGGAGGAGCCGGTACACCTGTGCAAGACTAAAGGGGAGGAGCCAGTACACCTGTGCAAGACTGAAGGGGAGGAGCCGGTACACCTGTGCAAGACTGAAGGGGAGGAGCCAGTACACCTGTGCAAGACTGAAGAGTCCGATGGACTTTTTTCATCGGAAAAAACGATCGTGTATGGGCCCCATCTGACTTTTTTCCATCGGTGTAAAAAAATAGAACATGTGTTAAATGTTTCCGATGGAAAAAAAAAAGTGTTCAGTGATATCAGAGGAAGCCATTTCAGTCCAGGAGAGGAGCCGGTACACCTGTGCAAGACTGAAGGGGAGGAGCAGGTACACCTGTGCAAGACTGAAGGGGAGGAGCCAGTACACCTGTGCAAGACTGAAGGGGGGAACCTGTACACCTGTGCAAGACTGAAGGGGAGGAGCCGGTACACCTGTGCAAGACTGAAGGGGAGGAGCCGGTACACCTGTGCAAGACTGAAATGGAGGAGCCGGTTCACCTGTGCAAGACTGAAGGGGAGGAGCCAGTACACCTGTGCAAGACTGAAGGGGAGGAGCCAGTACACCTGTGCAAGACTGAAGGGGAGGAGCCAGTACACCTGTGCAAGACTGAAGGGGGGAGGAGACAGTACACCTGTGCAAGACTGAAGGGGAGAGGAGCCGGTACACCTGTGCAAGACTGAAGGGGAGGAGCCAGTACACCTGTTCAAGACTGAAGGGGAGGAGCCGGTACACCTGTGCAAGACTGAAGGGGAGGAGCCAGTACACCTGTGCAAGACTGAAGAGTCCGATGGACTTTTTTCATCGGAAAAAACGATCGTGTATGGGCCCCATCTGACTTTTTTCCATCGGTGTAAAAAAATAGAACATGTGTTAAATGTTTCCGATGGAAAAAAAAAACAGTGTTCAGTGATATCAGAGGAAGCCATTTCAGTCCAGGAGAGGAGCCGGTACACCTGTGCAAGACTGAAGGGGAGGAGCAGGTACACCTGTGCAAGACTGAAGGGGAGGAGCCAGTACACCTGTGCAAGACTGAAGGGGGGAACCTGTACACCTGTGCAAGACTGAAGGGGAGGAGCCGGTACACCTGTGCAAGACTGAAGGGGAGGAGCCAGTACACCTGTGCAAGACTGAAATGGAGGAGCCGGTTCACCTGTGCAAGACTGAAGGGGAGGAGCCAGTACACCTGTGCAAGACTGAAGGGGAGGAGCCAGTACACCTGTGCAAGACTGAAGGGGAGGAGCCAGTACACCTGTGCAAGACTGAAGGGGGGAGGAGACAGTACACCTGTGCAAGACTGAAGGGGGGAGGAGCCGGTACACCTGTGCAAGACTGAAGGGGAGGAGCCGGTACAACTGTGCAAGACTGAAGGTGAGGAGCCAGTACAACTGTGCAAGACTGAAGGGGAGGAGCCGGTACACCTGTGCAAGACTGAAGGGAAGGAGCCGGTACACCTGTGCAAGACTGAAGGGGAGGAGCCGGTACACCTGTGCAAGACTGAAGGGGAGGAGCCAGTACACCTGTGCAAGACTGAAAGGGGGGGAGACAGTACACCTATGCAAAACTGAAGGGGAGGAGCCGGTACACCTGTGCAAGACTGAAGGGGAGGAGCCAGTACACCTGTTCAAGACTGAAGGGGAGGAGCCGGTACACCTGTGCAAGACTGAAGGGGAGGAGCCAGTACACCTGTGCAAGACTGAAGAGTCCGATGGACTTTTTTCATCGGAAAAAACGATCGTGTATGGGCCCCATCTGACTTTTTTCCATCGGTGTAAAAAAATAGAACATGTTTTAAATGTTTCCGATGGAAAAAAAAAACAGTGTTCAGTGATATCAGAGGAAGCCATTTCAGTCCAGGAGAGGAGCCGGTACACCTGTGCAAGACTGAAGGGGAGGAGCCGGTACACCTGTGCAAGACTGAAGGGGAGGAGCCAGTACACCTGTGCAAGACTGAAGGGGGGAACCTGTACACCTGTGCAAGACTGAAGGGGAGGAGCCGGTACACCTGTGCAAGACTGAAGGGGAGGAGCCGGTACACCTGTGCAAGACTGAAATGGAGGAGCCGGTTCACCTGTGCAAGACTGAAGGGGAGGAGCCAGTACACCTGTGCAAGACTGAAGGGGAGGAGCCAGTACACCTGTGCAAGACTGAAGGGGAGGAGCCAGTACACCTGTGCAAGACTGAAGGGGGGAGGAGACAGTACACCTGTGCAAGACTGAAGGGGGGAGGAGCCGGTACACCTGTGCAAGACTGAAGGGGAGGAGCCATCGGATTTTAGACCATCGAAATTCCGATCGCGTGTACAGGGCATTAAGGATCTCACCATTTATTTTAGTATCTGCCTTCGTTTTCTATTTTGAGAGTTTTTTTTCACCATCCCTTTTAAACCATTGGCTGCATCAATCATCTATCATTAGATGTTGTTTTTCACACTATTAGCGCTGCATCTATATTTAATCACATTGCATTTGAGTTTTTTTGTATTAAGACTTTTGATGCTGGCAGCTTTTATTCACTTATTATTAGTTTTTATCATTTCTAGCGCAGCGTTAACCTTTGGGTTTGTTTTTTTGTTTTTGTTTTTGTTTTTTTACACATTACCTATAATAGTTAGTTATTATTTAGAATTTTCAGATTTTCGTTCTTATTTTTGGATTTTCGAATCTATGAATTTACATATTGCGATCGTAACGAATGACCTGAAAAACTGAAAAAAAAAGAAAAATTAATGAAACGAAAATGAAAACTATTTCCGCATTCACACGACCATTTTTCATGACGAGAAAAATGCCATTTTTTAATTTGGTCATTAAAAACGATTGTGTGTGGGCTCCAGAGCATTTTTCACGACGTGAAAAATGGCCATTAAAAATTTGGAACATGCTCTAATTTTTCACGTCGTTGTTTTTCTCGTCAAGAAAAATCGACTGTGTGTAGGCTTTAACGACGTGAAAAAACGCGCATGCTCAGAAGCAAGTTATGAGACGGGAGCGCTCGTTCTGGTAAAACTAGCGTTCGTAATGGAGATATCACATTCGTCACGCTGTAACGGACTGAAAAGCATGAACACTGAAAAGCGCGAATCGTCTCTCACCAAACTTTACTAACACGAGGATCAGCAAAAGCAGCCCAAGGGGTGGCGCCATCCGAATGGAACTTCCCCTTTATAGTGCCATCGTACGTTTCGTACCTCACCGCGTTTTGCTCGAGCGTTTTTTTTCATGATCATGTGTAGGCAAGGCAGCCTTGAGAAGAATCCCGTTGAAAAAACGTTGTTTTTCTCAATGACATTAAAGACGGTCGCGTGTACGCGGCATAACAAATTTTGCGGCAGTGCACACGTCTACCCCCCTGTGTATCCGGCTCATGCTGTATCCTGGGCCGTGTCCCCGAAACACAGCATCAACCTTGTCTTGGTTACTGCACTATAATGCTGCGTACACACGACCAGGATTCCCGACAGGAAAAGATCCGTCAGAAATCCAGAGGGGAAAACCGAGAGCCTGCTCTCTACTTTTCCCCCGGACAGACGCTCGGTTTTCCCGTCGGGAAAACTCCGATGAGAGCTTTTCCTCGGGAATCCCGACCGTGTTTTATGCTCCATCTGAGTTTTTCCTCCGAGGAAAACTGCCAAACATGGCCGGTTTCTGCTACATACTGCCGGGTTTTCTGACGGATAAAAGTCCGTCTGGAACCCTGGCGGGAAAAAAGAGAGCTGGTTCTCTTTTTTTTTATGTCCGGCGGGTTTGGCAGATTTCCCGTCAGAAAAACTGCGAGGGAGCATACACACGGCCGGTATTCCCGGCCAAAAGCTCTCATCACAGTTTTCCCGTTGGAAAAAACGATCATGTGTACGGGGCATTAGGCATTGATTGTATATCCACTTGCCGACCGCTATACATATATATATACGTTGCGGTTTGCAAGTGGTTTACCGGGGTTACGGCTAAAGCTGTCAGCCATAACCCCGGTATTTTTTTTTTTTTTTTCAGCCAGCGGCTGGCTTTCTCGTGAAAGAGGTTAGAGCGGCTCATTAGCCACTGGATCGCTTTCTGGAAGTCCGTCCCCCTCCACTCCTGCCACTGGCCGGTGTTTTTCGGGCTTACCATTTTCACCAGCACGCCCGAGAAACGATCCAACTGGTGCAGCCGGCTGGTCACAGGGGCAATGAGAGACCAGATCGTCTATGATCGCCTCTATGGCCTGGGAGGACCCGAGCGACGGCATAACGTTATTTCCGTTCTAGGGTGGAAGGAAACTTTTATTTTTTAAAGCAAAAGATAGAAAGAAAAAAAAAGGTTGTTTTTTTTTCATCCTTTGCTTTTCAAAGTAAAGGAGAGATTTGAGGTCTTTTTGACCCCCCAGATCTCTCCATATTTCTATCACAAGGGATGTTTACATTCCTTGTAATAGCAATAAAAGTGATAAAAAATAAAAATTAAAGGGACAGTGTAAAAGTAAAAAATTGAATAAATAATAATAAAAAAAAAGTTTAAAGGCCCCCACCCCCCCGTGCTCCTGAGCAGAAACGAATGCATACGTAGGTCACGCACGCATGTGAGGTATCCCTGTGAACGTTAGAGTGTGAACAATAATTCTAGCACTAGACCTCCTCTCTAACCCTAAGCTGGTAACCTGTAAATATTTTTAAAACGTCACCTATGGAGATTTTTAGGTACTGTACTTTGTTGCCATTCCACGAGCGTGCGCAATATTAAATCTTGACATGTTCGGTATCTTTTTACTCGGCGTAACATCATCTTTTATACTTTACCCAAAAAATTGGGGTAAATATTGTGTTTTTGTTTTCTTTTAAATTCATTTAAGTGTATTTTTTTTTTAAATGTGTTTGAAAAAATACAGTGTGACATAAAAAATTGCAATGATTTCCATTTTATTCTCTAGGGTCTCTGCTAAAAAAAATATATATATACACACACAGTATATAATGTTTGGGGGTTCTAAGTAATTTTCTAGCAAAAAAATACAGATTTAAACTTGCAAACAAAAAGTGTCAGAAAAGGCCGGGTCAGCAAGTGGATATTTAGAATTGGGGTCTAGACTAAAAAAGTGGGTGTGATTTGGGTGGATGAAATGCGGACCATGGTTCGGGGTTTACAGTGTCCCGAGATACATGCCAACTGTCTCAGATTTGCAAAGACAGTCCCCCATCTTGGCCCCCTGTCCCACTCATGCTGTGTCCTGGGTCGGGTCCCGGGATCAGAGCATCAACTTTATTTGAGCTTTTGCACATGTGCACATATCTAGAGGTTGTGTCTGGGTGAAACTAACTGGTAAAGTTGGCTAGATTTGGGTCCATCACCCAGGTCTGGGCAGGACACACCGGCAAAGTTGGCTGGATTTGGGTCCATCACCTGAGTCTGGGCAGGACACAGCGGTAAAGTTGGCTAGATTTGGGTCCATCACCCAGGTCTGGGCAGGAGACACTGGCAAAGTTGGCTGGATTTGGGTCCATCACCCAAGTCTGGTTGGTACACAATGGCAAAGTTGGCTGGATTTGGGTCCATCACCTGAGTCTGGGCAGAACATACCGGTAAAGTTGGCTGGATTTGGGTCCATCACCTGAGTCTAGGAAGGACATAGCGGTAAAGTTGGCTGGATTTGGGTCCATCACCCAAGTCTGGGCAGGACTCACCGGTAAATTTGGCCGGATTTGCGTCCATCACCCAAGTCTGGGCAGGACACACTGGCAAAGTTGGCTGGATTTGGGTCCATCACCTGAGTCTGGGCAGAAGATACCGGTAAAGTTGGCTGGATTTGGGTCCATCACCTGAGTCTAGGAAGGACATACCGGTAAAGTTGGCTGGATTTAAGTCCATCACCCAAGTCTGGTTTGTACACACTGGTAAAGTTGGCTGGATTTGGGTCCATCACCCAGGTCTGGTTGGTGCACACTGGCAAAGTTGGCTGGATTTGGGTCCATCACCTGAGTCTGGGCAGGACACACTGGCAAAGTTGGCTGGATTTGGGTCCATCACCTGAGTCTGGGCAGAAGATACCAGTAAAGTTGGCTGGATTTGGGTCCATCACCTGAGTCTAGGAAGGACATACAGGTAAAGTTGGCTGGATTTAAGTCCATCACCCAAGTCTGGTTTGTACACACTGGTAAAGTTGGCTGGATTTGGGTCCATCACCCAGGTCTGGGCAGGACACACTGGCAAAGTTGGCTGGATTTGGGTCCATCATCTGAGTCTGGGCAGAAGATACCGGTAAAGTTGGCTGGATTTGGGTCCATCACCTGAGTCTAGGAAGGACATACCGGTAAAGTTGGCTGGATTTAAGTCCATCACCCAAGTTTGGTTTGTACACACTGGTAAAGTTGGCTGGATTTGGGTCCATCACCCAGGTCTGGTTGGTACACACTGGCAAAGTTGGCTGGATTTGGGTCCATCACCCAGGTCTGGTTGGTACACACTGGCAAAGTTGGCTGGATTTGGGTCCATCACCTGAGTCTGGGCAGGACATACCGGTAAAGTGGGCTGGATTTGGGTCCATCACCCAAGTCTGGGTGGGACACACTGGTAAAGTTGCCCTGATTTAGGCGCACCCAGGCCTGCCTGCATGGGCAAACCCACCTCCACCCATAGAGTTGTAGAGACTGACCCATAAAGCTGACAGAACCCACTCATAAATATGCATAACTTGGGTGCACACATCAAGAAAGTGGGAGTGGGCAAAATACATACTGTGGGTGGGGCTAACAGTGTCCTGGGATGGGACCATAATGTTTGGTACGTCGGGGGCATGTAAACAGAAAGTGGATGCAAAGAGGCTGCAGGAGATCATCAGCACTTACTGTAGATGCAACAATGGATGAAAAGCGGTAAAAGCCGCGTCGGCAGCCGCGTCTCGTCAGTTAAGGTTTCCCATGATCCTTGTCTGATAACAGTCTACATCATGGAAGTGAGGGGGTCAGTGGAGGGGGGGGGTGGTCATGCCTCTGACTGTTTTACTTGTATAATTATAGATTATGGATGAAAGGAACGGTCGCGGCGATGGCGCTTCAAACGCTTCTCTGGCTGCGTTACGCAGTAAGGGCAAGGCGGCGGCGGCGCTGAGCCTCTATTGTGTCACTTGTGTTGCCTTGGCAGTCGGAGGCTCAGCGGTGACATGTAGAATCAAACACTTAATTGGCTGCAAAAGGTCCTCTTTATGTCCTCATCGTGAGCGCGAGACCTCGTTACATCGTTCACTCGGAGGGATCAAACGGCATTTCCAGGCGTTACCCAATATCACAGAGACAATCATTTCCAGCAGATGCTGCAGCTGTGCCAAAGGCAGCAAGCTCACAGTGTGGACCTTTAAAGGGTGACTCAGGCCAGACGTCCAAATACACAGATATTACACACATATAGGATAATGCAAACAATCCTGTCACCTCCCAACCCTGCTGTGCTGTATAGTACATACGGAGAGCGACAACACCTCTGCACAGTCTGTGTCACTGCCCCGCCTCCTTCCTGTGCCTCACCCCATAACTCCCAACTGTCCCTGATTTGGAGGGACTGTCCCTGATTTGGAACAATGTCCCTCTGTCCCTCTTTCCTCCTCATTTGTCCCTCATTTTGGTCTGATCCATAGAGCTGTATGTAAAATGCACTTTTTATCTTTTAACCACTTCCTGCCCAGTCAATAGCATATTGATGTCCGGGAAGTGGTTCTGTTATCCACACTGGACGTCATATGACGTCCTACAGGATAACAGCCGCCGCGCGCCCAGGGGGGCGTGCATCGCGGCGATCGGTGTGTCAGTCTGACACACCGCTACACTGATCTCGGTAAAAAGCCTCCGGCGGAGGCTTTTTACCACGTGATCAGCCGTGTCCAATCACAGCTGATCACAATGTAAACAGGAAGAGCCGTTGATCGGCTCTTCCTCACTCGCGTCTGACAGACGCGAGTAGAGGAGAGCCGATCGGCGGCTCTCCTGACAGGGGGGGGTTCGCGCTGATTGTTTATCAGCGCAGCCCCCCCTCAGGATACCCACACTAGACCACCAGGGAAGCCCCACCGGACCACCAGGGAAGCCCCAAGCATGTGGATGGCCCCCATGGCCATCCACATGTAGTAAACCATAAAAAATATAAAAAAACATAAAAAAATATGCCAATCAGTGCCCACAAATGGGCACTGACTGGCACTATCATGGCACGACCACAATGTGTGGTGGCTGGCATTGCTGGGCATCAGTGTCACCAGTGCCACCTACTAGTGTCCATCAGTGCCACCTATCAGTGCCCATCCATGCCCATAAGTGCCCACCTATCAGTTCCCGTTCGTGCCACCTATCAGTGCCACCCATAAGTGCCCATCAGTACCGCCTATAAGTGCCCATCAGTGCCGCCTATGAGTGCCCATCAGTGCCGCCTATGAGTGCCCATCAGTGCCGCCTATGAGTGCCAATCAGTGCCGCCTATGAGTGCCAATCAGTGCCACCTATGAGTGCCCATCAGAGCCGCATACCTGTGCCACATATCAGTGCCGCCTATCAGTGCCCATCAGTGCCCATCAGTGCCACCTCATCAGTGCCACCTCATTGGTGCCACCTCATCGGTGCCCATCAGTGTCGCCTTATCAGTGCCCTTCAGTGCCGCCTTATCAGTGCCCATCATTGAAGTAGAAAAGGTACTTATTTACAAAAAAAATAAACAGAAACAAAGAAAAACGTATTTTTTTTCAAAATTTTCGCTCTTTTTTATTTGTTGTGCAAAAAATAAAAATCGCAGAGGCGATCAAATACCACCGAAAGAAAGCTCTATTTGTGGGAACAAAATGATAAAAAATTTGTTTGGGTACAGTGTAGCATGACCGCGCAATTGTCATTCAAATTGCGACAGCGCTGAAAGCTCAAAATTGGCTTGGGCAGGAAGCTGTATAAGTGCATGGTATTGAAGTGGTTAAAAAGTGTTTCTCAGTGCTAAACCTTTCATCACATTTCTAAATTGCTGCATTTGTAAATGTCAAAATCCAATATAAAGGAATAGTAATGGTAAAAAAAAGCCCTTGTGGGTCTCCTTTAAGAGGTCATGGGGTGGGCCAATAGGTGTCCCTCATTCCCACGGCAAAAAGTTGGGAGGTATGTGACATCATGACACTGTGTCAGTTCCCCCGCCTCCTGCCTGTGCTTCACTCTCGCTGTGACATCATGACACTGTGTCAGTGCCCCGCCTCCTGCCTGTGCTTCACTCTCGCTGTGACATCATGACACTGTGTCAGTGCCCCACCTCCTGCCTGTGCTTCACTCTCGCTGTGAAATCATGACACTGTGTCAGTGCCCCGCCTCCTGCCTGTGCTTCACTCTCGCTGTGACATCATGACACTGTGTCAGTGCCCCGCCTCCTGCCTGTGCTTCACTCTCGCTGTGACATCATAACACTGTGTCAGTGCCCCGCCTCCTGCCTGTGCTTCACTCTCGCTGTGACATCATGACACTGTGTCAGTTCCCCCGCCTCCTGCCTGTGCTTCACTCTCGCTGTGACATCATGACACTGTGTCAGTGCCCCGCCTCCTGCCTGTGCTTCACTCTCGCTGTGACATCATGACACTGTGTCAGTGCCCCACCTCCTGCCTGTGCTTCACTCTCGCTGTGAAATCATGACACTGTGTCAGTGCCCCGCCTCCTGCCTGTGCTTCACTCTCGCTGTGACATCATGACACTGTGTCAGTGCCCCGCCTCCTGCCTGTGCTTCACTCTCGCTGTGACATCATAACACTGTGTCAGTGCCCCGCCTCCTGCCTGTGCTTCACTCTCGCTGTGAAAACATGACACTGTGTCAGTGCCCCGCCTCCTGCCTGTGCTTCACTCTCGCTGTGACATCATGACACTGTGTCAGTGCCCCGCCTCCTGCCTGTGCTTCACTCTCGCTGTGACATCATGACACTGTGTCAGTGCCCCGCCTCCTGCCTGTGCTTCACTCTCGCTGTGACATCATAACACTGTGTCAGTGCCCCGCCTCCTGCCTGTGCTTCACTCTCGCTGTGACATCATAACACTGTGTCAGTGCCCCGCCTCCTGCCTGTGCTTCACTCTCGCTGTGAAAACATGACACTGTGTCAGTGCCCCGCCTCCTGCCTGTGCTTCACTCTCGCTGTGACATCATAACACTGTGTCAGTGCCCCGCCTCCTGCTTCACTCTCGCTGTGACATCATGACACTATGTCAGTGCCCCGCCTCCTGCCTGTGCTTCACTCTCGCTGTGACATCATGACACTGTGTCACAAAAATCCATAGACATAGGATGGGGGGTTAATCATCCTGTATACAGAAATACAGAAGAGGGGGTACATTGTCCCATACATAGTGGAGTAGGGGGGGGGTGTCCATCATCATATATACAGAGGAGAGTCCATCATCCATATACAGAGGAGGGAGTGTCAATTGTTCTGTATAAAGAGGAGAGGAGGTCTATTGTCGGGCCATACTCTGGTATACAGAAGAGGGGGGCCCATTCTCTTGTATACAGAAGAGGGGGGACATTCTCGGGTATACAGAAGAGGGGGGGGGGCATTCTCTGGTATACAGAAGAGGGGGCATTCTCGTGTATACAGGAGAGGTGGGCATTCTCTGGTATATAGCAGAGGGGGGGCATTCTCTGGTATACAGAAGGGGGGCATTCTCTGGTATACAGAAGGGGGCCATTCTCTGGTATACAGAAGGGGGCCATTCTCTGGTATACAGAAGAGGGGGGCCATTCTCGGGTATACAGAAGAGGGGGGGCATTCTCTGGTATACAGAAGAGGGGGCATTCTCGTGTATACAGGAGAGGTGGGCATTCTCTGGTATATAGCAGAGGGGGGGCATTCTCTGGTATACAGAAGAGGAGGGCTCATTCTCTGGTATACAGAAGAGGGGGGGCATTCTCTGGTATACAGAAGAGGGGGGGCATTCTCTGGTATACAGAAGAGGGGGCATTCTCTGGTATACAGAAGAGGGGGACCCATTCTCTGGTATACAGAAGAGGGGGGCCCATTCTCTGGTATACAGAAGGGGGCATTCTCTGGTATACAGAAGGGGGCCATTCTCGGGTATACAGAAGAGGGGGGCCATTCTCGGGTATACAGAAGAGGGGGGCCATTCTCGGGTATACAGAAGAGGGGGGGCATTCTCTGGTATACAGAAGAGGGGGCATTCTCGTGTATACAGGAGAGGGGGGCATTCTCTGGTATATAGCAGAGGGGGGCATTCTCTGGTATACAGAAGAGGAGGGGCATTCTCTGGTATACAGAAGAGGGGGGCATTCTCTGGTATACAGAAGAGGGGGGGCATTCTCTGGTATACAGAAGAGGGGGGGCATTCTCTGGTATACAGAAGAGGGGGGGCATTCTCTGGTATACAGAAGAGGGGGGCATTCTCTGGTATACAGAAGAGGGGGGGCATTCTCTGGTATACAGAAGAGGAGGGCCCATTCTCTGGTATACAGAAGAGGGGGGGCATTCTCTGGTATACAGAAGAGGGGGGCATTCTCTGGTATACAGAAGAGGGGGGCCCATTCTCTGGTATACAGGAGAGGGGAGCCCATTCTCTGGTATACAGAAGAGGGGGGCCCATTCTTGTGTATACAGAAGAGGGGGGCATTCTCTGGTATACAGAAGAGGGGGGCCCATTCTCTGGTATACAGAAGAGGGGGGCCATTCTTGTGTATACAGAAGAGGGGGGCATTCTCTGGTATACAGAAGAGGAGGGCCCATTCTCTGGTATACAGAAGAGGGGGGCATTCTCTGGTATATAGCAGAGGGGGGGCATTCTCTGGTATACAGAAGAGGGGGGGCATTCTCTGGTATACAGAAGAGGAGGGCCCATTCTCTGGTATACAGAAGAGGGGGGGCATTCTCTGGTATACAGAAGAGGGGGGCATTCTCTGGTATACAGAAGAGGGGGGGGCATTCTCTGGTATACAGAAGAGGGGGGGCATTCTCTGGTATACAGAAGAGGGGGGCCCATTCTCTGGTATACAGGAGAGGGGGGCCCATTCTCTGGTATACAGAAGAGGGGGCCCATTCTTGTGTATACAGAAGAGGGGGGGGCATTCTCTGGTATACAGAAGAGGGGGGGCCCATTCTCTGGTATACAGAAGAGGGGGGGGCCCATTCTTGTGTATACAGAAGAGGGGGGCATTCTCTGGTATACAGGAGAGGGGGGCCCATTCTCTGGTATACAGAAGAGGGGGGGCATTCTCTGGTATACAGAAGAGGGGGGGCATTCTCTGGTATACAGAAGAGGGGGGCCCATTCTCTGGTATACAGGAGAGGGGGGCCCATTCTCTGGTATACAGAAGAGGGGGGCCCATTCTTGTGTATACAGAAGAGGGGGGGCATTCTCTGGTATACAGAAGAGGGGGGCCCATTCTCTGGTATACAGAAGAGGGGGGGTCCATAACTCAATATACAGAGCAGAGTATTCGTTGTTCCAAGCAGCCCCCCCCCCTGATCCTGCACTGATGAAACCATGTATCTGTCTAAGCAGATTATTAATGTATACAGTCAGCGGCGGTTTCCTGCGCGTGAGCGGACGGACTTAATGAAAATTTCTTTTCTGTGTCAGATTCGTGTCTGCGGATCATCTCTGCGTTTCCAGGAAGAGAAAATCTGTCGCCGGTTGAAGGGACTGTAAATCTCATATTACTGGTTCTGGCGGGCCATGCCTGCCATGATGGGGTTCCAGGAGACACGCCCATCCTCCGATATGATTGAGGCGCTGTCCTGTCAGTAGCGGGATTCATGTCACAATGTAATAATAAATTGCCTCTGGACGCCGCCATGTTGAAGAAGGGTCCATGCCCACGAGTTACCCTAAAAAAATAACAGAACATCTGCCAGAAATAAGCCCCATAAAGAAACGTCCATAAGGGAGCGTATTGCACGTGCGTTTGTGTGTGTTTGCTTTTATAAGCGTTTTTTTCCAAAACATTCCCCTCTGTTCATTTTTCACTAAAATCAATTTACACCTGAAAATGCTGAACGCGCCTAAACACCGCGTTTATGCGCATTGAGCATTTTTTCTGCCCGGTGTACACGAGGCCTGATTGTCTGAAGTGCTCAGAGCATCATCTGCAACCCATCACAGCCAGCACTTCTTGTGTATGGAGCTCATTTACATTTGGACTTTTTGGGTGTTTTCTAGTATTTTGGAGGAGCAGTGAAGGGTTAGATCAGGGGTGTTAAACTCAATTTCACATCAGCAGTATTGGTGCCCTCAAAGGGCCCGTTGTATCCAGGGTGCGATACGTACAGAGTGCAAAGTTCAGGAGTGTGCTGTGTACTGAGTGCAGAGTTCAGGAGTGTGCTGTGTACTGAGTGCAGAGTTCAGGAGTGCACTGTGTACTGAGTGCAGAGTTCAGGAGTGCGCTGTGTACTGAATGCAGAGTTCAGGGGTGCGCTGTGTACTGAGTGCAGAGTTCAGGAGTGCACTGTGTACTGAGTGCAGAGCTCAGGAGTGCACTGTGTACTGAGTGCAGAGCTCAGGAGTGCACTGTGTACTGAGTGCAGAGTTCAGGGGTGCGCTGTGTACTGAGTGCAGAGCTCAGGAGTGTGCTGTGTACTGAGTGCAGAGCTCAGGAGTGTGCTGTGTACTGAGTGCAGAGCTCAGGAGTGTGCTGTGTACTGAGTGCAGAGCTCAGGAGTGTGCTGTGTACTGAGTGCAGAGCTCAGGAGTGTGCTGTGTACTGAGTGCAGAGGTCAGGAGTGTGCTGTGAACTGAGTGGAGAGTTCATGGGTGCGCTGTGTACAGAGTGCAGAGTTCAGGAGTGTGTTATTTACAGAGTGCAGAGTTTAGGAGTGTACTATATACAGAGTGCAAAGTTCAGGGGTGCATTATGTGCAGAGTGCAGATTTCAGCAGTGCGCTATGTAAAAGTGCAGACTTCAGGGGTGTGCTGTGTACTAAGTATATGGTTCAGGGGTGTGCTATGCACAGAGTGCAGAGTTCAGGGGTACACTGTGCACAGAATGCAGGGTTCAGTGGTGCACTGTGTACTGAGTGCCGAGTTCAGGGGTGCGCTATGTACAGAGTGCAGAGTTCATGGGTGCCCTATGTGTAGAGTGCAGCGTTCAGGGGTGCATTATGTGCAGAGTGCAGAGTTCAGGAGTGCATTATGTGCAGAGTGCAGAGTTCAGGAGTGCGCTATGTACAGAGTACAGAGTTCAGAGTTCAGGGGTGCGCTGTTTACTAAGTACAGGGTTCAGGGGCACGCTATGTACAGAGTGCAGGGTTCAGGGGTACGCTGTGTACTCAATGCAGAGTTCAGGGGTGCGCTGTGTACTGAGTGCAGGGTTCAAGGGTGCCCAATGCACAGAATGCAGGGTTCAGTGGTGCCCTATGTACAGAGTGCAGAGTTCAGAGGTGCCGCATGTATAGAGTACAGGGTTCAGCGGTGTGCTGTGTACAGAAAGCAGGGATTAGGGGTGTGCAATGTATAGAATGCAGAGTTCATGAGTGTGCTATGTTCAGAATGCAGAGTTCAGGGGTTCCCTATGTACAGAGTGCAGAGTTCAGGGGTCCCCCTATGTACAGAGTGCAGAGTTCAGGGGTGCATTATGTGCAGAGTGCAGAATTCAGGAGTGCACTATGTACAGAGTGCAGACTTCAGGAGTGCGCTATGTACAGAGTGCAGAGGTGCGCTCTGTACTAAGTACAGCGTTCAGGGGTGTGTTGAGTGCAGGGTGCAGAGTAAGCACTTCTAAGTGTGAAACGCGTTAGCTGTCCCCATTTTTCTGTTGCTGTGACATGTAGTGCCTGTTTTCATTTTACATTGTGAATAAAGCCACGTTGGATTGGAGTGTGGGTGTCCAGATCATCATTATTTTCTCAATCCCCCTATGTACAGAGTGCAGAGTTCAGGGGTGCATTATGTGCAGAGTGCAGAGTACAGGGGTGCGCTCTGTACTAAGTACAGGGTTCAGGGGTGTGCTGAGTGCAGGGTGCAGAGTTCAGGGGTGCCCCATGTAAAGAGTACAGGATTCAGCGGTGTGCTGTGTACAGAGAGCAGGGTTAAGGGGTGTGCAATGTATAGAATGCAGAGTTCAGGGGCGTGCAATGTACAGAGTGCAAAGATCAGAGGTGCCCTATGTACAGCGTGCAGAGTTGAGGGGTGCTCTATGTACAAAGTGCAGAGTTCAGGGGTGCTCTCTGTACAGAAGGCAAAGTTCAGGGGTGCACTAAGTACAGAATGCAGAGTTCAAGGGTGCCCTATGTACAGAGTGCAGAGTTGAGGGGTGCACTAAGTACAGAATGCGGGGTGCTCTATGTACAGATGCAGAATTCGGGGGTGCACTATGTACAGAGTTGAGGGGTGCACTAAGTACAGAATGCAGGGGTCGGTCACATTAGCCCCCCCACACTCCTAAGCTTCTTGAACCGGGTTGGTGTATACAATGCTGCGCTGTAGCTTATTGCGAGGTTCAGACGTTGCGCCGCACCGCCGCTCTATGATATGTTGTCTATGGAAATGGCTTTTCAAGGTGTTTATTTTTACATTGCTAATAAAGTTATTTGCATCTCTCAGAATACGATATTCCGCGCTTATTTTAGCACCTTAACACGTTATTCACAGCTCACCAACATGGAACAAAAGGCAATTTGCAGAGAGCGTGGATCGCGCTGTCCTCCCGAATTTCGCTTTTCTGGAGAAGAAAAGGCAGAATGATGGCGAAGTCAAAATGCGTCGTGAGAATTGCAGCAATCTCCGACAACGAACAATCAGCCTCTGAAATGTATAGAAAGACTTAATTACGGCAGATGTAAACCCCAAATGGTGGGCGTTTAGTTTGTTGGAGTAATTTGTGTGAACACACCCCTCCCATGGACAGTTTAGGGACAAAGAATGCTGAAAGCTGAACTTTATTCTGCTTAAATTTAGACTGTATTTGCATAAGCAACGCCCACTTGTGATGCTGAATTTGCATAGGTAACGCCCACATGTGATGCTAAATTTGCATAGGTAACGCCCACATGTGATGCTAAATTTTCATAGGCAACGCCTACATGTGATGCTGAGCCTCCACAATTGATAGAACTGAAAAACAAGGAATGAAAGGGGCGGGCCGGCAAGCAGTGGGAGGAGTTATGCAAATATCAAAATGCCTTGATGGGCGGTTGTCAGTCTGGAGGAGTGGATTTTCCCAGGCAGGCTGTATTTGCATAGGTAACGCCCACATGTGATGCTAAATTTGCATAGGCAACACCCACATGTGATGCTGAATTTTCATAGGCAACGCCCACATGTGATTCTGAATTTGCATAAGTAACGCCCACATGTGATGCTGAGCCTCTACAATTGAAAGGCTGTATTTGCATAACTAACGCCCAAGTGATGCTGTATTTGCAAAGGTAACGCCCACATGTTATGCTGCGCCTTCATGATTGACCGAACTGAAATCCAATGAATGAAAGGGGCGGGGCCAGAGACAGTCAGGCTGAAGAAGAAAGAGCTGACTTGCTGCAGCTTCTAATGCACATGGTGAGGAGTGCACAGTGTGCGGTGATATCAGAGGAAGCCGTTTCAGAAGAGGAGCCGGTACACCTGTGCAAGACTGAAGGGGAGGAGCCGGTACACCTGTGCAAGACTAAAGGGGAGGAGCCGGTACACCTGTGCAAGACTGAAGGGGAGGAGCCGGTACACCTGTGCAAGACTGAAGGGGAGGAGCCGGTACACCTGTGCAAGACTGAAGGGGAGGAGCCGGTACACCTGTGCAAGACTAAAGGGGAGGAGCCGGTACACCTGTGCAAGACTGAAGGGGAGGAGCCGGTACACCTGTTCAAGACTAAAGGGGAGGAGCCGGTACACCTGTGCAAGACTAAAGGGGAGGAGCCGGTACACCTGTGCAAGACTAAAGGGGAGGAGCCGGTACACCTGTGCAAGACTAAAGGGGAGGAGCCGGTACACCTGTGCAAGACTGAAGGGCAGGAGCCGGTACACCTGTTCAAGACTAAAGGGGAGGAGCCGGTACACCTGTGCAAGACTAAAGGGGAGGAGCCGGTACACCTGTGCAAGACTAAAGGGGAGGAGCCGGTACACCTGTGCAAGACTGAAGGGCAGGAGCCGGTACACCTGTTCAAGACTAAAGGGGAGGAGCCGGTACACCTGTGCAAGACTAAAGGGGAGGAGCCGGTACACCTGTGCAAGACTGAAGGGCAGGAGCCGGTACACCTGTTCAAGACTAAAGGGGAGGAGCCGGTACACCTGTGCAAGACTAAAGGGGAGGAGCCGGTACACCTGTGCAAGACTGAAGGGGGGGGCGGGGAGGCAGATTTACGTTTTTAGGATTTAAATTATTTCTTGTTTTCCGTTTTCTGGAGATCTGTAAATCGCAGACTTCAGAAAATGCCGCCATTTTGTCCCACGCATTGCCGGCGCTCCCGGTAGCACAGACTTCCCACAATCTGCTCCGGCAGGTTGTCGTCTTCCTGGCCGTCCTCGGAGATAACAAACAGACGCTGATCTCAGATAACAAGGAAATCTTTTGCCCAATTGGCTTGGCTGCTCCCCAGAGTGATGGAGGACGGCGGCATGCGCGGCGGGGTGCGTGTGGCGGGGTGCGGGCGGCGCGCTCCTGACCCATTATTCCTTCATTCTCTGATTTGTTCACGCGTCGTCCTGCCGCAGTCCGTCTGATTGGCGGCTCCTTTGTTTGTCGTTCGTCCCTCTTCCTCCTCGGTTGTTGCACTTCAGGGAGAAATCTGAAACAAATAAAAGAAATAAAATGTGTGATTGTGATACAAAGTAACAATGCGATCCTTCGCTCCTCCCATCCACCATTCTTCCATTATTAGGGCGGAGTCACACAGTGTGCGGCGCGGGGCACAGCAGGAGGTCCAATCCCTCTTCTCCACTTCAGGTCAGAATGACATCCGATTTTTTGGGTGGATTCGGACCTGGAATGGAGCCGAAGACACAGAGGACTCGTCTGCTGTCACTCCCCAGGATCTCTGGGTAATCCGAATGCTGCTAATATTACTAATAGATAGGAAGGGAGATTACTTCTTTTTTTTTTACATTTCTTAGGTTACTTCCTGGTTTCTGACCTAGTCCAAAATGATGTCATACATCCCAGGAGTCTTCGTGGGAGGAGGGGCTCGCTCTTGGCGAGCACATTCCCCTGTCTGCATGACTGAGCAGATGGATTCCAGGAAGTAAAGTCCTTTCTCAAGATGGCCGCAGCTAGAAAGGCTGGGGGGTGTTTTTTAACGTGATTTCTCAACAAAATAAAGCATGGAGACATGGATGGATAGAGACATGGATGGATGGATACATGGATGAATGAGTGACTTGTATAGCGCTCACATGCAAACTGAATCGCCTCTAGGCGCTTTTTGCAGCCAGTGTCTGCTTGGCTGGTGTGGTCATTTTACCCTGTAGGATCTCGACACACTGTCATACTGGGCCAATTTGGACAAGATCCAATTAACCTACCAGCATGTCTTTGGAGTGTGGGAGGAAACCGGAGGACCCAGAGGAAACCCACGCAGACACAGGGAGAACATGCAAACTCCAGGCAGATGGTGTTGTGGTCGGGATTCGAACCAGCGACCCTTTTGCTGCTAGGTGAAAGTGCTAACCACTACACCACTGTGGATGGAGACATGAATGGATGGATGGAGACATGGATGGATGGATGGAGGCATGGATGGATGAATGGAGACATGGATGGATGGATGGAGATATGGATGGATGAATGAAGACATGGATGGATGGATGGATGGAGACATGGATGGATGGATGGAGACATGGATGGATGGATGGAGACATGGATGGATGGATGGATGGAGACATGGATGGATGGATGGATGGATGGAGACATGGATGGATGGATGGATGGATGGAGACATGGATGGATGGATGGAGATATGGATGGATGAATGAAGACATGGATGGATGGATGGAGACATGGATGGATGGATGGATGGAGACATGGATGGATGGATGGAGACCTGGATGGATGGATGGATGGATGGAGACATGGATGGATGGAGACATGGATGGATGGATGGATGGAGAAATGGATGGATGGATGGAAACATGGATGGATGGATGGATGGAGACATGGATGGATGGATGGATGGAGACATGGATGGAGACATGGATGGATGGATGGAGATATGGATGGATGGAGACATGGATGGATGGGGACATGGATGGATGGATGGAGACATGGATGTGGAGTTTATATATTTTATTGTATATTTTATCATTTTGTGTCTTGAGTACCCCCAAGTCATTCCCAGACCGGGAACTGCCCCCCCCCCCATGTTCCACCAGATGGGGAGAAGGGAAGACTCTAAATGATAAAACACGAGTTTCTGTTTTCGGGGAGTTACATGGACCGTGTGACCCGATGTTTCTGTATTATTTATTTTCTTGATCTCCAAGGATACAATTTTCTACGGATTAGAAGTTATTTGGCCCTGGCGATCCGCGTGACGCCGTTCAGCACGCTGGCTGTTTCATTTTCTACCATTGTTGGGTTTTGTCTCAAGGACAGAGCCGGGAGTTAGGCAGCTGGTTACACAACAGATAACAAGTGGGAGATTGCGGGAAAAGCCGAGCGCTGTTCATTCGTAGCGCGCTTCGTATTTCTCTACAATACAATGGAACAGAACAAGACACAAAGGATTCATACACTGGATCTGGGGGGTCCCCCTCCTGCCTGCCCCCCACATTCTTCATACACTGGATCTGGGGGGTCCCCCTCCTGCCTGCCCTCCACATTCTTCATACACTGGATCTGGGGGTCCCCCTCCTGCCTGCCCCCCACATTCTTCATACACTGGATCTGGGGGGTCCCCCTCCTGCCTGCCCCCACATTCTTCATACACTGGATCTGGGGGGTCCCCCTCCTGACTTCCCCCCACATTCTTCATACACTGGATCTGGGGGATCCCCCTCCTGCCTGCCCCCCACATTCTTCATACACTGGATCTGGGGGGTCCCCCTCCTGCCTGCCCCCCACATTCTTCATACACTGGATCTGGGGGTCCCCTTCCTGCCTTCCACATTCTTCATACACTGAATCTGGGGGGGTCCCCCTCCTGCCTGCCCCCACATTCTTCATACGCTGGATCTGGGGGGTCCCCCTCCTGCCTGCCCCCCACATTCTTCATACACTGGATCTGGGGGGTCCCCCTCCTGCCTGCCCCCCACATTCTTCATACACTGGATCTGGGGGTCCCCCTCCTGCCTGCCCTCCACATTCTTCATACACTGGATCTGGGGGTCCCCCTCCTGCCTGCCCTCCACATTCTTCATACACTGGATCTGGGGGGTCCCCCTCCTGCCTGCCCCCCACATTCTTCATACGCTGGATCTGGAGGTCCCCCTCCTGCCTGCCCCCCACATTCTCTCCTGGCATATACCTTGTATATCTCATAGTAGATGAGTCCTTATGGTCACCAGCAACATTATCCCTGAACCTCCGTGAGTTCACCTCAAGCCATACCGACACGGGGAGAGCAGCGGGAGAGCAGTGGGAGAGCAGCAGGAGAGGGAGGTTGCACATACACAACACAGAATCAGTTGACAAGAGATCAGGGCTGGGACAAGGGGTGGGCAAGAGGGACGGGTGGCCTGGGCACTGCAAGGAGATTGGGGGGGTATTTATGTTGGGAGGGGGAATTTAGGGGGTGGCAAGCGGTATGAATTGTTCTAGGAGGGGGATTTGTTCAAGTAGGGATGATTAGGGGGTATTTGTGCTAGGAGGGGAAATTTTTGGGGGGGGTATTTGTGCTAGGAGGGTGGATGGGGCATTTGTGCTGGGATGGGGGGATTTGGAGTGGGGGGGGGGATTTGTACTGGGAGGCGAAATTTGAGGGATAGAGGATTTGTGCAAGGATGAGTAATTTTTGGGGGGTTGATTTGTGCAGGGAGATTTTCGGAGAGAGAGGATTTGAGCTGAGAGGGGGGATGGGGGTCAAAGATCTCTACTGAGAGGGGGGATTTCAGAAGGGGGTGGATTTGGCCTGGGAGGAGGGGGGATTTATGCTTAGGGGGTAAGCATGCAGATTAGTGCTCATTTTTTGGGGGGGGAGGGGGGATTGCTGACATTTAATGCTCATAGATATTGAGTGGGGGGGGGGCAGTTTGGCAAGTTCCCCCTGGGCTCTGGATGATCTTGTCCCTGCACAGGAGAGCGAAGGGAAGTGCAGGTGATCACACGGGTTTGTTTATGAGGAATACATTTACTGTAATGGAAGCCACAATGTAATTATTTGGTTTCCGGTGATGAAATACTTTGTAGAAGATCCAATAAACGTGAGAGATCGCCTCTGACACCTACATGCCCCCCACTCAGGGGTAGAGCTCTGGTTGCCAATACCCAAGGCAAGTATTACACTCCCTAACCCCTGGACTGTTGGCACTCCCTGAGTCCTTCCACCAGAATATATATATATATATATATATATATATATATATATATACTGTATATGATACATAGCAGGACTATCTGTGCCTTATCTGAGTTCCCTGGGTGCCCGGCTGTCTCATCCCCTCACAGTGGTACCTCCTGTGACCCTCTGCCACCCATAGAGAGACTAGAAGTTAAAGCCCAGCTGGCAGCACCCCAAAACGTATTAATGGGAGGAGCCTGACACTTCTGTACATGGGAGGAGCCTGTGATACTTCTGTACATGGGAGGAGCCTGTGATAATTATGTACATGGGAGGAGCCTGTGATACTTATGTACATGGGAGGAGCCTGTGATACTTTTGTACATGGGAGGAGTCTGTGATACTTATGTACATGGGAGGAGTCTGTGATAATTATGTGCATGGGAGGAGCCTGTGATACTTATGTGCATGGGAGGAGCCTGTGATACTTATGTGCATGGGAGGAGCCTGTGATACTTATGTGCATGGGAGGAGCCTGTGATACTTATGTGCATGGGAGGAGCCTGTGATACTTATGTACATGGGAGGAGTCTGTGATACTTATGTACATGGGAGGAGTCTGTGATACTTATGTACATGGGAGGAGTCTGTGATACTTATGTACATGGGAGGAGTCTGTGATACTTATGTGCATGGGAGGAGCCTGTGATACTTATGTGCATGGGAGGGGCCTGTGATGGGAGGGGCCTGTGATGGGAGGAGTCTGGGATACTTATGTACATGGGATTTTTTCTTTTTTTTTTTTTTTAATACATTTGCAAAGATATCAAACAAACTTCGCTCACGTTGTCATTATGGGGGATTGTTTGTATAGTTTTGAGGAAAATTATGAATTTAATCCATTTTGCTGTGACATAACAAAATGTGGAAAAAGTGAAGCTCTGTGAATACTTTCCGGATGATTTGTATGTATATTTCCATAAGAAAAGTTTTTGCAAGTTGATAATCGAAATGAAATCAGAATTTGTTAGAGATGAAATCTGATATAATTCAGAAGTCCCTGTTGTGTGTTGTGATTGGTCCAGCCATGTTTTATACATGTGTACATGCAATGCTCCCATAATAATCTCATAGTACTGGCAGGGTGCTGACCCATATGCTCCCCTCCTATATCCTACAACCAATCCATCTTGTCCTATGTGAGTCTCAATGATCTTTTGAATATTCCGTATCGCTCCTTTGTAAAGGACCCGCCCCTACGCGTGTAGGTCAGCTGAGCGGGACGTCCTTCGGGATCCAATCCGCCAATAAAAATGTCACTTTGGCTGAAGTGAATAGTTCCGAGGTTACGACAAGGTTTCAATTATAAAATAATTCTGGCGTTTCATTATATTATGGACGTCATTGTAAAATAACCGCCGTCGGTAAGTTTGATTTATAATGTTGCCAGCGGGGAAAAAAAAAAATCGAAAATACATTTTTTAAGGGGCTGACAAAGCGGACTGCCGCCTTGTCTAGTAAACAGGATTTACTGGATTAAATTTGCAATAAAAGATGGAAAGTTTATTAAAAGCGGAGCCGAAGTCTGGCGCTCCAATAAAATATCTTCTCGGGGACTCGATATCAATATTTTAAAGGACCCGCCAGCCGCGCTCCTCCAGACGCATCACACAAAGGAGGGCCGCGCTCTGCCGTCCATTACACTGGAATTAATTGTTTTAGGAACCGCAGAGTCCGCGGCGTGATACGGAAATTTGGCGGTTATTTATGATTGGCTGACGTAGGAAATGCGTGGCGGTTTCTTTTGTTCTCCATTTATTCAAGTTCAGCCGCAAAACTTTTCACTGTTCACCTATTCTGAGCAACAAGTGAAATCTCCAATCATACTGCTAACCTTGTCAAGGTCATCAGTCTGCTGCAGGCAGAAGGAGACATTTCCTCAGTCTCCCCTCCCCCAGGGATCAGACTGTACATTGTAACTTTGTAGAAGGGGGAGGAGACATTTCCTCAGTCTCCCCTCCCCCAGGGATCAGACTGTACATTGTAACTTTGTAGAAGGGGGAGGAGACATTTCCTCAGTCTCCCCTCCCCCAGTGATCAGACTGTACATTGTAACTTTGTAGAAGGAGGGGGAGTCATTTCCTCAGTCTCTCCTCCCCCAGTGATCAGACTGTATATTGTAACTTTGTAGAAGGAGGAAGAGACATTTCCTCAGTCTCCCCTCCCCCAGTGATCAGACTGTACATTGTAACTTTGAAGAAGGAGGAGGAGTAATTTCCTCAGTCTCCCTCCCCCAGTGATCAGACTGTACATTGTAACTTTGTAGGAGGAGTAGGAGGCATTTCCTCAGTCTCCCCTCCCCCAGTGATCAGACTGTACATTGTAACTTTGTAGAAGGAGGAGGAGACATTTCCTCAGTCTCCCCTCCCCCAGTGATCAGACTGTACATTGTAACTTTGTAGAAGGAGGGGGAGTCATTTCCTCAGTCTCTCCTCCCCCAGTGATCAGACTGTACATTGTAACTTTGTAGAAGGAGGAGGAGTCATTTCCTCTGTCTCCCCTCCCCCAGTGATCAGACTGTACATTGTAACTTTGTAGAAGGAGGAGGAGTCATTTTCTCAGTCTCCCCTCCCCCAGTGATCAGACTGTACATTGTAACTTTGTAGAAGGAGGAGGAGTAATTTCCTTAGTCTCCCCTCCCCCAGTGATCAGACTGTACATTGTAACTTTGTAGAAGGAGGAGGAGTAATTTCCTCAGTCTCCCCTCCCCCAGTGATCAGACTGTACATTGTAACTTTGTAGAAGGAGGAGGAGTCATTTCCTCAGTCTCTCCTCCCCCAGTGATCAGACTGTACATTGTAACTTTGTAGAAGGAGGAGGAGTCATTTCCTCAGTCTTCCCTCCCCCAGTGATCAGACTGTACATTGTAACTTTGTAGAAGGAGGAGGAGTCATTTTCTCAGTCTCCCCTCCCCCAGTGATCAGACTGTACATTGTAACTTTGTAGAAGGAGGAGGAGTAATTTCCTCAGTCTCCCCTCCCCCAGTGATCAGACTGTACATTGTAACTTTGTAGAAGGAGGAGGAGTCATTTCCTCAGTCTCTCCTCCCCCAGTGATCAGACTGTACATTGTAACTTTGTAGAAGGAGGAGGAGTCATTTCCTCAGTCTCCCCTCCCCCAGTGATCAGACTGTACATTGTAACTTTGTAGAAGGAGGAGGAGTCATTTTCTCAGTCTCCCCTCCCCCAGTGATCAGACTGTACATTGTAACTTTGTAGAAGGAGGAGGAGTAATTTCCTCAGTCTCCCCTTCCCCCAGTGATCAGACTGTACATTGTAACTTTGTAGAAGGAGGAGGAGTCATTTCCTCAGTCTCCCCTCCCCCAGTGATCAGACTGTACATTGTAACTTTGTAGAAGGAGGAGGAGTCATTTTCTCAGTCTCCCCTCCCCCAGTGATCAGACTGTACATTGTAACTTTGTAGAAGGAGGAGGAGTAATTTCCTCAGTCTCCCCTCCCCCAGTGATCAGACTGTACATTGTAACTTTGTAGAAGGAGGAGGAGTCATTTCCTCAGTCTCCCCTCCCCCAGTGATCAGACTGTACATTGTAACTTTGTAGAAGGAGGAGGAAGCCTCAAAAAAGGTGCAGAAGCTTTTTTGGCATGTTTCTCCCATGTAGGGAATCCCATTCAAATGAACTGGCAGTCCTATGCATGTCCCGCACTAAGGGTCGGCTCACAGCGCCTACATCAGGATCGCACGGTTCCTCGCACAGGAACACGCCCCGCATTCCTGGGCGGGTCTATTGCAGGCGGGGGTGGGAACCGTCCCTTACATCTGCGTGTTCTGTGAAGTGTGCATGCGGCGTGATTGGGGCGACATTCATTATTAATGACACCCCAAACAGGACCGGTAGATGTGCGTTTTACATGCACAAAACACGCAAAGTTCAACGCAGGAAAAGCTCTCGCAGCTTCTGTTATGTTTGTAGGGAAGCGCACTGAAATGAACGGGCGCTGCTCTATGCGCGGTGTGCGAGAAAAGCGCGCACGTGACGCGGAGGTGGGAAGGAGGTCTGAGCCTTGGAATGGCCACGCTGGGACTTGTAGTCCCTCATATTGCCCGGAGTTTATTTTCACGCTGAGTGATCCGGGCCGCCATCTGCTCTTCACACACCAGCGGCGGCGCATTTCCCGCCTCTCGGGGGCTTGAAACGCGTCTTTAGCCTTTTCCGCCGTCTCGCTCTCCCCACCAGCCGCATGGCTCATAACCCGTGTCAGACGCCTCTCCGCTCCGGAGTTTGGCGCTTTCTCGCCCATCGCTGTCACATCGAATTTGAGCGTTCTGTACGCCTGACGGGCGCTGACAGTTAGGGACGTCCCCGCTTTCCACATTCCATGTTAGAGTCGGGCGGTCGCAAAAATTATTTTTTATTTGTTCCTATTTTATTTTATTTTATTATTTTTTTTGTCGGAGGAAGCGGCTGAGGCGAATATATTTATAAAACACCCTTCAGATCGCTCGTGCGTTCCTTTCCAAGTAATGAAATCCTTCAGTGGGTGCGATCGCCCCAAATCCCCCCAAATCCGCCTACATATAAGGGAGGCCGGGGGCAGCTGAAATTCCAAGTCAGGCTTACAATGGAAGTATCTGCACGTGAAACCAAACCGGGCGATTAGAAAAGGAACATTTCATGCGGCTCTTTGTGTTCTTTTAGAAATAAATTAATTATTTGCGCTAGTATGAGTACCTGAATCAGGCTTCTTATTAGAAGTGGCGGCTGGTGCTCCATTTGGGGGGGACACAGCAAACAAACCTCCCACATAAATCATGGCAAAATCACACCGCATTTGGGGCGCCATTAAGAAATCATGGCTCCTCAAGCGCGTCACACATTTTGACACGATTCTGGAATCCCAGGCAGAATCACGCGATTCCGATATGCTCAATGTATATGGGGGGCCTTAATGTTTAATCAACCCATTGCTATGCCTAAGCTGAGACCCCCTGCTGCAGTGTTTTCTGTGACCCCCATCTACCCCAGTGACCCCACTGCTCCCATGTCTCCATCGTGGACTCTGTGACCCCTGTGTACTCCAGTGACCCCACGTCTCCCATTCCTCCATCATCTCTGTGACCCCGGTGCACATTAGTGACCCAACTTCTCCCATGTCTCCATCGTCTCTGTGACCCCTGTGCACTCTGGTGACCCCACTGCTCCCATGCCTCCATCATCTCTGTGACCCCTGTGCACTCCAGTGACCCCGCTGCTCCCATTCCTCCATCGTCTCTGTGACCCCTGTGTACTCCAGTGACCCCGCTGCTCCCATGTCTCCATCGTCTCTGTGACCTCTGTGCACTCCGGTGACCCCACTGCTCCCATTCCTCCATCGTCTCTGTGACCCCTGTGCACTCCAGTGACCCCACTGATCCCATTCCTCCATCGTCTCTGTGACCCCTGTGCACTCCAGTGACCCCGCTGCTCCCATGTCTCCATTGTCTCTGTTACCCCTGTGCACTCCAGTGACCCCGCTGCTCCCATGTCTCCATCGTCTCTGTGACCCCTGTGTACTCCAGTGACCCCGCTGCTACCATGTCTAGATCGTCTCTGTGACCCCTGTGAACTCCAGTGACCCCACGTCTCCCATTCCTTTATCGTCTCTGTGACCCCTGTGTACTCCAGTGACCCCACGTCTCCCATTCCTCCATCATCTCTGTGACCCCGGTGCACATTAGTGACCCAACTTCTCCCATGTCTCCATCGTCTCTGTGACCCCTGTGCACTCTGGTGACCCCACTGCTCCCATGCCTCCATCATCTCTGTGACCCCTGTGCACTCCAGTGACCCCGCTGCTCCCATTCCTCCATCGTCTCTGTGACCCCTGTGTACTCCAGTGACCCCGCTGCTCCCATGTCTCCATTGTCTCTGTTACCCCTGTGCACTCCAGTGACCCCGCTGCTCCCATGTCTCCATCGTCTCTGTGACCCCTGTGTACTCCAGTGACCCCGCTGCTACCATGTCTAGATCGTCTCTGTGACCCCTGTGAACTCCAGTGACCCCACGTCTCCCATTCCTTTATCGTCTCTGTGACCCCTGTGTACTCCAGTGACCCCACGTCTCCCATTCCTCCATCATCTCTGTGACCCCGGTGCACATTAGTGACCCAACTTCTCCCATGTCTCCATCGTCTCTGTGACCCCTGTGCACTCTGGTGACCCCACTGCTCCCATGCCTCCATCATCTCTGTGACCCCTGTGCACTCCAGTGACCCCGCTGCTCCCATTCCTCCATCGTCTCTGTGACCCCTGTGTACTCCAGTGACCCCGCTGCTCCCATGTCTCCATTGTCTCTGTGACCCCTGTGCACTCCAGTGACCCCACTTCTCCCATGTCTCCATCGTCTCTGTGACCTCTGTGCACTCCGGTGACCCCACTGCTCCCATTCCTCCATCGTCTCTGTGACCCCTGTGCACTCCAGTGACCCCACTGCTCCCATTCCTCCATCGTCTCTGTGACCCCTGTGCACTCCAGTGACCCCGCTGCTCCCATGTCTCCATCGTCTTTGTGACCCCTGTGCACTCCAGTGACCCCACTGCTCCCATTCCTCCATCGTCTCTGTGACCCCTGTGCACCCCAGTGACCCCGCTGCTCCCGTGTCTCCATCGTCTCTGTGACCCCTGTGTACTCCAGTGACCCCGCTGCTACCATGTCTAGATCGTCTCTGTGACCCCTGTGAACTCCAGTGACCCCCTGCTCCCATTCCTCCATCGTCTCTGTGACCCCTGTGTACTCCAGTGACCCCGCTGCTCCCATGTCTCCATCGTCTCTGTGACCCCTGTGTACTCCAGTGACCCCACTGCTCCCATGTCTCCATCGTCTCTGTGACCCCTGTGTACTCCAGTGACCCCGCTGCTACCATGTCTAGATCATTTCTGTGACCCCTGTGAACTCCAGTGACCCCGCTGCTCCCATTCCTCCATCATCTCTGTGACCCCTGTACACTCCGGTGACCCCACTTCTCCCATTCCTCCATCATCTCTGTGACCCCTGTGCACATTAGTGACCCCACTTCTCCCATTCCTCCATCGTCTCTGTGACCCCTGTGCACTCTGGTGACCCCACTGCTCCCATGCCTCCATCGTCTTTGTGACCCCTGTGCACTCTGGTGACCCCACTTCTCCCATTCCTCCATCGTCTCTGTGACCCCTGTGCACTCCAGTGACTCCACTGATCCCATGTCTCCATTGTCTCTGTGACCCCTGTGCACTCCAGTGACCCCACTTCTCCCATTCCTCCATCGTCTCTGTGACCTCTGTGCACTCCGGTGACCCCACTTCTCCCATGTCTGCATCATCTCTGTGACCCCTGTGCACTCTGGTGACCCCACTTCTCCCATTCCTCCATTGTCTCTGTGACCCCTGTGCACTCTGGTGACCCCACTGCTCCCATGTCTCCATCGTCTCTGTGACCCCTGTGCACTCTGGTGACCCCACTGCTCCCATGTCTCCATCGTCTCTGTGACCCCTGTGCACTCTGGTGACCACATAGTACCCTGTCCTAGCCATTGACCCCCTGTGTTACCCAGTGACCCTGGAGTATGCTGTGTCCCATGTGATGAGGGGGGTACAGCTTGTCACTGGGTGCCTCCCCCCCCCCCCACCCCCCACCATTCCACTTAAAAACATTGCACCAAGGGAAGCTGCCCCTCCTGCTTCCATATATGTAGAAGTGAATCTGTGCTTGGAATAAACAACCTCCAGAGCCGCTAACACTGTACTTTGATACCCAGAACTAATAAGGGCTCAAGCACACACAGCTCAGGAAAAAAGATGCTTTGACCGGCATTTGAGCTTTTATTTCAGCTTGAAGAAGCTTTTGCTTTTTTAGGCTCTTTGTGTACAAAAGTGTAACAATAATACAGAAAAATAAAGAGGGAAAACAATTGTGATCCATTCAATCTGATGATAAGAATCTGCAACATAAACCCACATACATTGTAATCTTCTCACAATATACAAACAAGTGATGTGTATATTGTATAGTGTCAGAAGATTACAATGTATTCATTCATGTGTTTATGTTGCAGATTATTATCATCACATTGATGGATCACAATTTCCGGCACTCTGTTTATTTCTCTGATTTGGCGCTAAACCTTTGTCCCTCCTTCCCCCTTCATTCCGTCTCCATCATCATCAGGTCCATAGAATTGAATTGGATACATGAACATTGCATTCTATTGCCGCGTACACACGATCGTTTTTAATGTCATTGAAAAAAACTGCATTTTTCTCGACGTGATTTTTCGTGTTTCCTCTCAAGCCTGCCTTGCCTACACACTATCGTGGAAAAAAATGTACGAGTAAAGCGCGATGACGTCCAACACATACGACGGCACTATAAAGGGGAACTTCCATTCGGATGGCGCCACCCTTCATGTTAGTAAAGTTTGTTGAGAGACGATTTGCGCTTTTCAGCCTCGTGCTTTTCAGTCCGTTACAGCGTGACGAATGTGCTATCTCCATTACGAACGCTAGTTTTACCAGAACGAGCGCTCCCGTCTCATACTTGATTCTGAGCATGCGCATTTTTTTTCACGTCGTTAAAGCCTACACACGACGAGAAAAACGACGATGAAAAAAACGACGTGAAAAATTAGAGCATGTTCCAATTTTTCTCGTCGTGATTCTCTGCGTTTTTCTTGTCGGGAAAACTGCTGGAAAGCCCACACACCATCATTTTTAATGACCATTTAAAAAAAAAATCATTTTTCTCGTCATTAAAAACTATCGTGTGTACGCGGCATATGACTAAAGACCTCCGCTGAGCATTGTTTGCCATAAATCTGACCGCGTAACAAAGTATCAGAAATAAGCTCTTACTGTGAAAGAACAAAGATGGCGCTCTTCAGGGTCCCGTGCTTCGGACGGGTCAAATAACCAATAAAATTTGTGTCATGGGTCAGTATTATATTAATCGTTTTATCGATATTCCTTCATAATTGTGTTTTTTTTTAAACTTTTTTTAAACATAGTTTGTAATTCAGTCTCAGCTGCGGGCAGCCCCCTGCATGTGCGGTCTGTTGGGGCTGATCTGTGGTGTCAAGGTCATGAAGGTGCATGCATTTGTATTTGCACCAATTAATCAACTTTTAGGCTCCATGCACGCTAGACGCACAAAGACGCACAAAGACGCTAGACGCACAAAAACTGCTTAAAAAAACGCTGTATAAAAAATATAACAATATTTTAAACAATGCTCCTGTATTTTTGCAGTATTTTAGGAGTGTATTTAAAAGTATTTGGAAGCGGCAGCGTTTGTTGTCAAGGAGCGTTCTTAATAACCACTGAGTAGCGTACCTTTTTTTTTGGGGGGGGGGCGCAATTTACGATGGATCTAAAGGGGGCTTCCAGATTCTGTTAAGTTCCCTCCCACACAACCACCGGGCCAGCATTGTAGGGAAAAAGGACTTGTCCTCATCAACATAGGGACAAGGTTTTTTTTGGGGGGGGAGCCCCCCATGTTGGGAGAATTGGCCTGGTATGGTTCAGGACAGGTGGGGCACTCGCTCGTTCCCCTCCCCCTGTCCTGGCCAGCCAGGCTGCATTCTCAGATAGAGTCTGATATGTATTTGGAAGGGGGGACTCCACGCCGTTTTTTTGGGGGTTTTTGTGGTGTGAGGTTACCCCTTAAGATCCGTACCATACTTGGTATGGATTGGGGGGGGGGGTCCCCTACGCTTTTTTTTTCAATCAATTTTTATTGTCGGCAATTTTGTTTACATTTGTTTACATTCAGCTGTCAGCGGGGAAACCCGCTGACAGCTGATGAGTCGTCTGTTGTTAAGGACATGACGGTGGCTCCCTAACAACCAGCTATACACTGGTTGCTAAGGACAGCGTCAGGCCGTTGGCTAAGATAAAAAAAACTGTGCTAAGCAGCAGTTAACAGCGTTTGGGAACTTCTCCTGTATTAGAGCCCCCCCCCTAGTCTGGAGGAAGGAGCACAGGGGGCACAGCAGACAGCAGCATTGTCAGTCTGGAGGGGAGGGGAGTGTTAGGTGGACTAGCAGATTTAGATAAACTAACAAACTGTAGCCAAACTCCAGCTCACACTTTATAATCCGTTACAGTAACAGTTGTTGTTTTTTTCCTTTTGGAATAAAGATTTTACATGAATAAATAAAAGCTGATCATTGCAAACTGCCCTGTCAGTGATAAATGGTTTGTTTCATCCCTGTAAACTGGTACATCTGCAGGAGAGCTTGTTCTGTAAAAAACAACAGACTTACTGACAGGATCACCAGGTTAAAGTGGTTATAAAACCGTTTTTCTTTTTAAAACACCTGCAAGACAAAGCCATAATGAGCTAGTATGACTAGCATACTAGCTCATTATGCATCACTTACCTTAGATCGGGGCCCCTGAAGCCGTCTTCGTCTCCCCCTCCAGCCGCAGCCATCGCTCCACAGATACCCGGAAGGTTACTTCCGGGTATCGCCACTCCGGCCAATAACAGCGCCGCTCCGGCCAAGCCGATATTTGTGAATGGGGATTCTGACTGAATGCACCGTTGTCTACGGCGCGCATGTGCCGTAGACATCGGTGCATGTCTTTTTTGCAAATATCTCCTAAACCGTGTAGGCTTAGGAGATATTTCTTGCACCTACAGGCAGGGCCGCCATCAGGGGGGTACAGGCAGTACACCTGTAAGGGGCCCGGAGGTCCCCAGGGCCCCAGATGGCAACCCCACCCTTTTTTTTTTTTTTTATAAAAAAAAATATATATATATTTTTATTTGTTTTTTATTTGTTTTATTCATTTATTTTCTTTTTTGTAAAGGGCCTAGAGGTCCCCAGAGGCCCGGAAGTCCCCAAGGCAACCCCCCAACCTTAATAACTTGCGGCAGCAGCACCCCCCCCCCCCCCGCTTCTCAATTCGTGGCACCGCCCCCCCCGCTTCTCAATTTGCAGCGGCAGCACCCCCCCCCCCCCGGTTCTCTGCTGCTCCAGGGGGCCCATGCCTAAAGCTGTGCAAGGGGCCCCAAAATTCCTGATGGCGGCCCTGCCTACAGGTAAGCCTTAATCTAGGTTTACCTGAAGGTGCAAGTTGCATAAGTGGTGTGACAGCAGGAAGGTAAAGTCACCTGGTTGCATCCAGGGGGGTAGATATATTTCGCCCAGATTCAGGCTTTACGCCGACTTATACAACTAGGTGGAGAGTTGTATAAGGCTAGTGGGCTCATGGATGACTCATACCTCTAGGGAGAGTGTGGGGCGTCGTACAGACAGGGAGTTGATGAGACCAGCTGAAGCTTGTCAGCTCATTTAGGCCTCTATAAGAACTCCCAGCTTCATTAGATGTTAGCTCATGCCTGGAACCAGACCTGTGTGGACTGTCTAGGGAGAGTGAACCCCTGTGCGGTGAGGCAAAGCCTGTGTGGCTATTTGCTTGGACATTTAAAACCAGGGACTTAGGGACTAGGACAGCACTAGGCTGATCCCAGTTGTTAGTTAGGAAACCTGTATGTTTAGTCAGAGGTCAAGTTGACCAGGATTTATTTTGTTTATGTTTCTTTTGCTTTGCTGTGTTTTGTCACTGTAAATAGAAAATAAACCGCACCTTTTTGATTTTGAAAACCACAACCACCGTTTGCTGGGCCTGTTTTTGTGTGGGGAGCCCATCTCGGGGGTCACACACACCCGCTGCCGAGCTAACCCCCTCACAGTTGGTGGAGAACCAGTGGCAGTTTTTTTTTAAGCCAGCATGGAGGAGATACTGAAGCAGCTGGCTCTAGCAAATGCCAATCAACAGCAGACAAATGCAGGTTTGCAAAAGAGCCTTGCAGCTCAACAACAGAACTTCGCAGCCCAGCAGCAAGCTCATCAACAGAGCCTTGCAGCCCAGCAGCAAACTCATCAACAGAGCCTTGCAGCCCAGCAGCAGACAAACGCAACTTTGCAACAGAGTCTGGAGGCTCAGCAACAAGCCCAGCAGCAATCTGAGGCCCGCTTCATAGACCTGTTGCAGAAGCAAGAGCAGAGACTACAACAACAAATGGAAGCAGTAATGCAGCAACGTCCGCAGACCAGTGAGGAAAGCCGTCCCACTAATACCGCGTCCTTTGGGGTGAGTCGTTTATTGACAAAAATGACTGGAGAGGATGATCCAGAGGTATTTTTGACCACATTTGAAAGGACCGCTGAAAGAGAAAAGTGGCCTGAGGAGCAGTGGGCTGGACTGGTGGCTCCTCTGTTAACTGGTGAATCGCAGAAAGCTTACTATGACCTAGAGCCTAACCAAGCAAAAGACTATGTGATGCTAAAAGCTGAAATTTTGGCAAGGCTGGGTGTCACCCAGGCTGTCCGGGCTCAGCGTGTGCATAACTGGACTTTCCAGCTTGGAAAACCCCCCAGGTCTCAAATGTATGATCTCATTCACCTGAGCAGAAAGTGGCTACAGCCAGAGACTTTGTCCGCACCAAAGATTGTGGAACGTGTTGTAATGGATCGGTTTTTGAGAGCTCTTCCTACTGCCATCCAAAAGTGGGTAAGCCATGGAGACCCAGAGACGGCCGATGGTCTTGTGGATCGTGTGGAGAAATACTTGGCTACAGAGAACCTGACGGCCTCTTCCAGAGACACTCGGACTTTCCACCCTAAGACCAGACCATCCCCAGGGGCGGATAAGAGGATTCCAAGGGGTGAGGGTGGAGAGAGTGAGAGGGTGGGAGCTCTACCCCAAGTTTGGCGAGAACAGCCTGGGAAATCAGCGGCTCAAGAGGCCGCAAGAAGGATCGTTTGCTACCGCTGCCGGCAAGCGGGACATATTGCAGCCAATTGCCCGGTTGTGGAGGAACCCATGCAGTGTGACTTTCTGACGGGCAGACGTCAGTCGCTGTGTGCGACAGTCGCATGCACTGCCATTCGAGGAACTGAGAAACATTTATGCAAAATGTGTGTTAATGGTAGAAATGTTGTGGTATTGCTGGATTCAGGTAGCCTTGTGACCCTGATAAAGGCTGAGTTAGTTAAAACAGAGGTCTCTGGGAATAGCAAGGTAGCTGTTATTTGTGTGCATGGGGACACCCGAGAGTATCCAGTGACTACAGTGTGTTTCGAGACCCCCAAAGGTACCCTCTCTCATCCAGTGGGCTTAGTATCTCAGTTACCGCATGACGCCATTGTGGGAAGGGATTTTCCGAAGTTCTGGGAACTGTGGGATGATCCTGAGCCCCCCACTGGTGCCCCTATTTACCAGGAATGTGATAGCCAGAACTCCCCTGAGAGTGGTGAGGACTCTCCAGAATTTCCCTTATCAGTATTGGCAGGGGAGACTCAAGAAACTGGAGAGGAGCCCACCTCCTCAGACGAAAACCTACCGTCTGTGGAGTTTTCTGATCTTGAGGTTCACAGGGAAAACTTTGCCACAGAACAGTTGAAAGACCCCGCCCTAATAAAGGCACGGGAAAACGTAGTGAAAATAGATGGCGAGTTAGTGAACCCAGATAATACCTGCACTTACCCATACTTCAGCGTAGAGAAGGACCTACTGTATCGGGTGGCAAAAAGGGCAGAAGAAACCGTTGAGCAGCTTGTGGTGCCCAAACCTTACAGGAAGTTGGTGTTGGAGTTGGCCCATGGGCACATTCTTGGAGGTCATCTGGGGACAGAGAAAACCCGAGAGAGGGTATTACAGAGATTCTATTGGCCGGGGGTGATGAAGGACATAGAAAATTATTGTTCCTCCTGCCCTGTGTGTCAGAGGTCGGCCCCGATGCCACATTTCCGTAGCCCGCTGGTCCCTCTACCCATCATTGAGGTCCCGTTTGAGAGGATCGCCATGGATTTGGTAGGTCCTATAATCAAGTCCGCTAGGGGGCACCAGTACATATTAGTTATAATGGACTATGCCACCCGTTATCCAGAAGCGATCCCTCTCCGAAATACCTCGGCCAAAACCATAGCCAAAGAGCTATCTCTTGTGTTTAGCCGGGTGGGTATTTGTAAAGAACTGCTTACGGACCAAGGTACACCCTTTATGTCCCGGGTTATGAAGGAGCTGTGTAAATTGTTCAAAGTGACGCAATTACGTACATCTGTGTATCACCCCCAAACCGATGGGCTGGTTGAAAGGTTCAACAAAACCCTAAAACAAATGTTGAAGAAAGTGGTGGATAGAGATGGAAAGGATTGGGACTGTCTACTTCCTTATCTGATGTTTGCTATTAGGGAGGTGCCCCAATCCTCTACGGGATTCTCCCCCTTTGAGTTACTGTATGGGAGACACCCAAGAGGGCTGTTGGATATTGCCAAGGAAACTTGGGAAAGTGAGAGTTCTCCCCACAGGAGTGTGATTGAGCATGTCGCCCTGATGCAAGACCGAATTGCACAGGTAATGCCCATCGTGAAGGAACATTTGGCCCAAGCGCAGTTAGCACAGCAGAGAGTGTACAACCGTGGAGCCAAGACCCGTACCTTTTCCCCGGGGGATAGGATACTGGTACTTGTCCCTACGGTTGAAAGTAAATTCCTTGCCAAATGGCAAGGCCCCTACGAGATAATGGAAAAAGTGAGCGAAGTGAATTACAAGGTCAGACAACCAGGAAGGCGAAAGCCCGAACAGATCTATCACGTTAATCTGTTGAAAGCCTGGAGGGATAGAGAGTCCCTAGTCGCAGACACTTGGTCACCAGCTCAAACTGGTTGCGTGATTCCGGAGGTTGGAATAGCAGCCACCTTGTCACAACCCCAACAACAGGAGGTTAAGGAGTTTGTGCTTCGCAACAAGGAGGTATTCTCTGAGCTGCCGGGACAAACATCTGGGGTAGAGCATGACATCATTACCCCGCCCGGTGAAAGGGTGAAGTTAAAACCCTATCGGATCCCAGAGGCCCGACGGGAGGCAATACGGGAGGAAGTACAGAAAATGCTGAAATTAGGGGTGATAGAGGAGTCCCAAAGTGATTGGTCTAGTCCCATTGTGTTGGTGCCTAAACCGGATGGGAGCTGGCGATTTTGTAACGATTTTCGACAGTTGAACAAAGTTACAAAATTTGACACCTACCCCATGCCAAGTATAGATGAGTTGATCGACCGGCTGGGAACAGCCCGATACATGACGACTCTTGACCTCACAAAAGGGTATTGGCAAATCCCCCTGGCCAAGTCGGCCAAAGAGAAAACCGCATTTGTAACCCCAGACGGGGCGTTCCAATATAAAAGAATGCCGTTCGGGTTACAGAATGCGCCGGCCACATTCCAGCGGAAAATGGACCAGATGCTGAGGCCCCATCGGAAGTATGCTGCGGCTTACCTGGATGACATAATTGTCCATAGCACAGATTGCCAAAAGTGCAAGCAGTCCTGGACTCTGTTCGGGAAGCGGGGTTTACGGCTAACCCCAAGAAGTGTACCATTGGGCAGGAGGAGGCCAAATATCTTGGGTACACCATTGGGAGGGGAGTGATAAAACCCCAACTCAACAAAGTCGAGGCCATCCAGAGTTGGCCACGTCCCAACAGCAAGAAGCAGGTACGAGCCTTTCTGGGAATCGCTGGGTATTATCGGCGATTCATTCCCCACTTTGCTTCTAAGGCTGTGCCCCTAACCAACCTGACGAAGGGGAAAGGGTCGGTCATGATTAAATGGACCCCCGAGGCTGAGGCAGCATTCCAATTCTTGAAACAAGCCTTATGTAGCCAGCCAGTGTTGTACTCACCCGACTTCTCTAAAGACTTTGTCGTACAAAGTGATGCGTCAGATGTGGGGTTAGGAGCAGTATTGTCCCAGGTCTGGAACGGGGAAGAGCACCCAGTCATTTACCTCAGCAGGAAGTTGAAGTCCCATGAGGTAAATTACGCCACCGTTGAAAAGGAGTGTTTAGCGGTGAAGTGGGCTCTAGATTCCCTTCGGTACTACCTGCTAGGTAGGCACTTTGACATGGTTACGGATCACGCTCCGTTAAAGTGGATGGCTCAAAACAAAGAAACAAATAGAAGAGTGAATAGGTGGTTCCTGGCCCTCCAGGAATTCAACTTCACAGTAAAGCATCGCCCTGGCGTTCAAATGGGGAATGTGGATGCTTTGTCTCGAGTACATGAATGCCTGATTGCTGGTGTTCCAACCCCGAGGTTAAAACAAGAGGGGGGGGTATGTGACAGCAGGAAGGTAAAGTCACCTGGTTGCATCCAGGGGGGTAGATATATTTCGCCCAGATTCAGGCTTTACGCCGACTTATACAACTAGGTGGAGAGTTGTATAAGGCTAGTGGGCTCATGGATGACTCATACCTCTAGGGAGAGTGTGGGGCGTCGTACAGACAGGGAGTTGATGAGACCAGCTGAAGCTTGTCAGCTCATTTAGGCCTCTATAAGAACTCCCAGCTTCATTAGATGTTAGCTCATGCCTGGAACCAGACCTGTGTGGACTGTCTAGGGAGAGTGAACCCCTGTGCGGTGAGACAAAGCCTGTGTGGCTATTTGCTTGGACATTTAAAACCAGGGACTTAGGGACTAGGACAGCACTAGGCTGATCCCAGTTGTTAGTTAGGAAACCTGTATGTTTAGTCAGAGGTCAAGTTGACCAGGATTTATTTTGTTTATGTTTCTTTTGCTTTGCTGTGTTTTGTCACTGTAAATAGAAAATAAACCGCACCTTTTTGATTTTGAAAACCACAACCACCGTTTGCTGGGCCTGTTTTTGTGTGGGGAGCCCATCTCGGGGGTCACACACACCCGCTGCCGAGCTAACCCCCTCACAGTGGGTTTACAACCACTTTAAAATAAAGAAAAGAAAGTCTAAAAAAAAAAGAAAACAAATGCAGCCATCACATCTAAGAATCTGTACGCTGCAATATAATAAACGTTTGCTTCTGGGGTTATTACGGCTTTATTAATCATCATATAACTGGCCATTAGCTGTGAGTGGAAGAATTGAAAACGAATGATAAGACTGCGATGTGAGATCGTTCTCTGGTCTGCCGGTGATCTGCCGACAAACGTCCCCGCGGCGGATTCTGCCCCCAACTGTACTGCGCAGGCGCGGCGCTTGCGCAGTACGAACGTCAATGAGCTTCCGAAAATAGCCGAACGTGTAGAGCTGAGAGTCAGCTCTACACGGCGCCTGCGTGGACCTAGATGTAAGTGGCCAGTCGGCCTCACGTCCTCGCTTCGCTCGGACGGCTCGCTTCGCTCGCTCGGCCTCCTGGCTCTTTTTTTAACATCCTCCATGTCCACGGGGATGGTAAAGAAAGAGCCTGGATGTCAGCAGTGTAGCACAATTTGGTGTGCGCAGGCGCCATGTAGAGCTGACTCTCAGCTCTACATGTTTGGCTATTTTCGGAAAAAGCGCCACGCCTGCGCAGTACAGAGCGGGCAGAATCCGCTGGGGGACAATGCTCGGCAGTACACCGGTTGTCTAATGCTCGGGGTCGTGACCCCTCGTGTGGGAAAGGTCGCTGACCCCGGCTCTGTGTCTACATGGCGGCGGCCATAATTACTCCCTATATGAGATTACAGGTGAGTTTTAAATTTCTTTATTTATCTATTTTATCCAACATACAGGGGAAATAATCAAAATAACACGTTTACTGTTTCAGTTTAAACCAATAGATACCCCACGGGTCCAAACCATATACCACATTCTTGTAGCCTTAAATACATCATAAATCTAATTCTATTGAAATGTTCCTTCTCCTTTTCCTTTAATTCTTCCCCTCCTAAGACCCCAAACCCCTCCATTTTCCTTACACCTTCTGAAAAACTTCAGTTACCTCACCTTAACCCCCCCCCCCCCCCCCAAAAAAAAAAATTCTCGGATCGGACAGGGAGATAGAGGATCCCTAGCTCCCCCCTCCTCTTCTTAAGTTACCGAAGAGGGACTTCCCTTCTTCTGAATATTTAAATATGTTCCATTGTGCCCAAGTTTTAGAATAGGTCTCATGTCGGTTTTGACGTGAAAGTGTCAAATCCTCCATCTTATTAACTTCTTCAATTCTGTTAAACCAGGAGAAAATTGTTGGGGGATTCGTATCTCTCCACTGCCGAGCAATACATGCTCTAGCTCCGTTAATTAAATGCCGTACAATTGATTTACTGTATGTTTCCCATGGTATTTCCGAAATGTTCAACAAAAATAAGGCTGGATCTTCTGGGATATTATAATCAGTAAATTTGTGTGCTATCTGGCGTACCTCCCTCCAAAAATGTACTAGCTTCGAGCATGACCAAAACACATGGAATAATGTCCCTCTTTCTTCTTGACATCTCCAACATTTATCCGGAATCTCCGGCAAATATTTATTAAGCAATGAGGGTGTTTGGTACCATCTTGTCATAATTTTAAAGTTCGTTTCTTGGGCCCTCGTACAAATAGAGGAATTTAACGCCAAGTTTATAATCTGCTTATGTTGTACCTGAGTAAATGTCCTGTCCAGTATTGTTTCCCACTTCCTTATGTATGGGGGAACATAGTCTTCTGAGGGGGCAATCAATAATCCATATATTTTCGAAAGTGTATGGTGACAAGGGCCTGTTTCTTCGCACAACTTTTCTAAAGGGGTCAATGATCTTAGAAAACCCTCCAAGGGTGGTAAAGTATTAAAAAAATGTCTCAGTTGTGCTCCACTCCAGAAATCCAGGCAAAAACGATCATTAGATGACGTTAATTCCATCAATGAGGGCCACTTACGCATCATTCCTCGCGCAAAATGCGAAGCCTGAAATATCTGTGAGTCTAAAAGTCTTCTCCATGGTCCATCCTGTAGTCCCATAGGGAAGCGTGGGTTCCCCATAATGGGGTACAGGGGGGAGTTGGCTGATGATAGTCCGGTAGTGGTGCATATTTGAGAGTAAATCCGCAGGGTAGGGCCCAAGGTTGGGTGCTTTTTGAGGTCAGAACTAAGGTCTCTAAAGCACCAAGCCGCTCGACGCAATGGGACTCTGCACTGTGATTGCTCGATCTTTGGCCATATTTTAAGACTTGAATGCCTACACCAGTCTATTAATCTCACCATATGGGCTGCTTGATAATATTTCTGAATAACAGGAACTGCTACTCCCCCAAATTGTTTGGGCATAGTCAATATTCGACGTTGTAATCTTGGCCTCTTATGCCCCCATACAAAATCTACTATCAAAGCATTCGTCCGTTTAAAAAATTCTGAAGGTACATGGATTGGCAATGTTTGAAATAGGTATACTAATTTAGGCAAGATTGACATTTTAAAGCGGAAGTAAACCCATTGATTTAACAGTTTCAAAAAGCAGTTACATTCCTGGCATGCCGGGAATGCCAACTGTCACATTAGTTGTGCTCTCAACCAAACTGTCAAACCATCCAATGGCTGGTGTCATAACTGATCACATGTGCAGCATCATGGCAGTTGAAGATTAAACAGAGGCCAAGATGGCAGCTTCCTTGCCTGAAAATGATAGGAGGGTTTACTTCCACTTTAATTATGTTACATCTGCCAAACCACGAGAAGGTACCCTTATCCCATTTAGCCAATAAAGTTTTAATTTTACTTAATAGTGGTAAAAAATTCAACTTAAAAATTTTATCCAATTTAGGTGACATATAGGTTACCCAGGAGATTACAGGTGAGAACGTGATTTCCGTGAAATTGGTTTTGCTGCAAAAGGACTGATTTTTCCATCGGCTAAATTTCCCTGAAGCCAAAACTGAATTCTCCTCAATGTTCCTAAAACCGATACTTTTTTTATTTAGTAGATTTGTTTTTTTATTTTTTATTTTTTTGGTGGGAGTTATTTAGTGTTCTGTGCATGTTTTTATTTTTTTTGCCCTGTATTTTTTTATTATTTGTGCACTGATTATTTATTTATTTATTTATTTATTCATTTTGCTGTTTTCTTGTCTGCAAGAAAATATGAGGAGCCATTTTTGGGTATAAGAACGAGTCCAGGATGGGTGAAGGGGGCTCCTGGCACTCTTGGGGGCCATTTAAAGCCCAAAAAACACTGATTTCGGGACATTTTGCAAAGGATGAAATTTAACCAAAATCTTGAGTAAAGTTAAAACTCTCAATCTTGCTCATCTCTCTACACCCCAAATTGCTACTTAATGGCGTTTACGGCTTTATCTCACAATGCAAGTCTATGAGTCGTCTATCCCAGGAGACCTCCTCAGGTACTAAGAGAGAGACAAATAATTTAAGGTTGGAGTTAGGGTTAAAGTTAGGGTTGGAGTTAGGGTTGGAGTAAGGGTTGGAGTCAGGGTTGAAGTTAGGGTGGAAGTTAGGGTGGAAGTTAGGGTGGAAGTTAGGGTGGAAGTTAGGGTTGAAGCTAGGGTTGGATTTAGGGTTGAAGTCAGGGTTGAAGTTAGGGTGGAAGTTAGGGTGGAAGTTAGGGTGGAAGCTAGGGTTGGATTTAGGGTTGGAGTTAGGGTTGGAGTTAGGGTTGAAGTCAGGGTTAGAGTTAGGGTTAAAGTTAGGGTTGGATTTAGGGTTGGAGTTAGGGTTTGGAGTTAGGGTTGGAGTCAGGGTTGGTGTTAGGATTGAATTTAAGGTTGGATTTAGGGTTGGAGTTAGGGTTGAAGTTAGGATTGGAGTTAGGGTGGAAGTTAAGGTTGGAGTTAGGGTTGGAGTTAGGGTTGAATTTAGGGTTGAAGTTAGGGTTGGATTTAGGGTTAAAGTTAGGGTTGAAGTTAGGGTTGGATTTAGGGTTGAGATTAGGGTTGGAGTCAGGGTTGGAGTCAGGGTTGGAGTCAGGGTTGAAGTTAGGGTTGAAGTTAGGGTTGGAGTTAGGGTTGGAGTCAGGGTTGAAGTCAGGGTTGGAGTCAGGGTTGGAGTTAGGGTTGGATTTAGGGTTGGAGTTAGGGTTGGTGTTAGGGTTGGAGTTAGGGTTGGAGTTAGGGTTGGATTTAGGGTTGGAGTTAGGGTTTGGAGTTAGGGTTGGAGTCAGGGTTGAATTTAAGGTTGGATTTAGGGTTGAAGTTAGGGTTGAAGTTAGGATTGGAGTTATGGTGGAAGTTAAGGTTGGAGTTAGGGTTGGAGTTAGGGTTGGAGTTAGGGTTGAATTTAGGGTTGAAGTTAGGGTTGGATTTAGGGTTGAAGTTAGGGTTGAAGTTAGGGTTGGATTTAGGGTTGAGATTAGGGTTGGAGTCAGGGTTGGAGTCAGAGTTGAAGTCAGGGTTGAAGTTAGGGTTGAAGTTAGGGTTGGATTTAGGGTTGAAGTTAGGGTTGAAGTTAGGGTTGGAGTTAGGGTTGGAGTTAGGGTTGGAGTCAGGGTTGGAGTCAGGGTTGGAGTCAGGGTTGGATTTAGGGTTGAAGTTAGGGTTGAAGTTAGGGTTGGAGTTTGGGTTGAAGTTAGGGTGGAAGTTAGGGTTGAAGTTTGGGTTGAAGTTTGGGTTGAAGTTAGGGTGGAAGTTAGGGTGGAAGTTAGGGTGGAAGTTAGGGTGGAAGTTTGGGTGGAAGTTAGGGTGGAAGTTAGGGTGGAAGTTAGGGTTGGAGTTAGGGTTGAAGTTAGGGTTGAAGTTAGGGTTGGAGTCAGGGTTGAAGTCAGGGTTGAAGTCAGGGTTGAAGTTAGGGTTGGATTTAGGGTTGAATTTAGGGTTGAAGTTACGGTTGAAGTTAGGGTTTGAGTCAGGGTTGAAGATAGGGTTGAAGATAGGGTTGGAGTTAGGGCGGAAGTTAGGGTGGAAGTTAGGGTTGGACTTAGGGTTGAAGTTAGGGTGGAAGTCAGGGTGGGATTTAACGTTGGAGTTAGGGTTGGAGTTAGGATTGGAGTTAAAGTGGAAGTTAGGGTTGGAATTAGGGTTAAATTTAGAGTAAGAGTTAGGGTTGGAGTTTGGGTTAGAGTTTGGGTAGGAGTTGCAGATTTAGGGTGGGAGTTAGGGTTGGAGTTAGGATTGGAGTTAGGGTGGAAGTTAGGGTTGGAGTTAGGGTTAAATTTAGGGTTGGATTTAGGGTTGAAGTTACGGTTGAAGTTAGGGTTTGAGTCAGGGTTGAAGATAGGGTTGGAGTTAGGGTGGAAGTCAGGGTTGGTGTTAGGGTTGGATTTAAGGTTGGATTTAGGGTTGGAGTTAGGGTTGAAGTTAGGATTGGAGTTAGGGTGGAAGTTAAGGTTGGAGTTAGGGTTGGAGTTAGGGTTGAATTTAGGGTTGAAGTTAGGGTTGGATTTAGGGTTGAAGTTAGGGTTGAAGTTAGGGTTGGATTTAGGGTTGAGATTAGGGTTGGAGTCAGGGTTGGAGTCAGGGTTGGAGTTAGGGTTGGATTTAGGGTTGAAGTTAGGGTTGGAGTTAGGGTTGGAGTTAGGGTTGGAGTCAGGGTTGGAGTCAGGGTTGGAGTCAGGGTTGGATTTAGGGTTGAAGTTAGGGTTGAAGTTAGGGTTGAAGTTAGGGTTGGAGTTAGGGTTGAAGTTAGGGTGGAAGTTAGGGTGGAAGTTAGGGTTGGAGTTAGGGTTGAAGCTAGGGTTGAAGCTAGGGTTGGATTTAGGGTTGGAGTTAGGGTTGAAGTTAGGGTTGAAGTTAGGGTTGAAGCTAGGGTTGGAGTCAGGGTTGGAGTCAGGGTTGGAGTCAGGGTTGAAGTTAGGGTTGGATTTAGGGTTGAATTTAGGGTTGAAGTTACGGTTGAAGTTAGGGTTTGAGTCAGGGTTGAAGATAGGGTTGAAGATAGGGTTGGAGTTAGGGCGGAAGTTAGGGTGGAAGTTAGGGTTGGACTTAGGGTTGAAGTTAGGGTGGAAGTCAGGGTGGGATTTAGCGTTGGAGTTAGGGTTGGAGTTAGGATTGGAGTTAAAGTGGAAGTTAGGGTTGGAATTAGGGTTAAATTTAGAGTAAGAGTTAGGGTTGGAGTTTGGGTTAGAGTTTGGGTAGGAGTTGCAGATTTAGGGTGGGAGTTAGGGTTGGAGTTAGGATTGGAGTTAGGGTGGAAGTTAGGGTTGGAGTTAGGGTTAAATTTAGGGTTGGATTTAGGGTTGAAGTTACGGTTGAAGTTAGGGTTTGAATCAGGGTTGAAGATAGGGTTGGAGTTAGGGTGGAAGTCAGGGTTGGTGTTAGGGTTGGATTTAAGGTTGGATTTAGGGTTGGAGTTAGGGTTGAAGTTAGGATTGGAGTTAGGGTGGAAGTTAAGGTTGGAGTTAGGGTTGGAGTTAGGGTTGAATTTAGGGTTGAAGTTAGGGTTGGATTTAGGGTTGAAGTTAGGGTTGAAGTTAGGGTTGAGATTAGGGTTGGAGTCAGGGTTGGAGTCAGGGTTGGAGTCAGGGTTTGAGTCAGGGTTGAAGTTAGGGTTGAAGTTAGGGTTGGATTTAGGGTTGAAGTTAGGGTTGAAGTTAGGGTTGAAGTTACGGTTGAAGTTAGGGTTTGAGTCAGGGTTGAAGATAGGGTTGGAGTTAGGGTGGAAGTCAGGTTTGGTGTTAGGGTTGGATTTAAGGTTGGATTTAGGGTTGGAGTTAGGGTTGAATTTAGGATTGGAGTTAGGGTGGAAGTTAAGGTTGGAGTTAGGGTTGGAGTTAGGGTTGAATTTAGGGTTGAAGTTAGGGTTGGATTTAGGGTTGAAGTTAGGGTTGAAGTTAGGGTTGGATTTAGGGTTGAGATTAGGGTTGGAGTCAGGGTTGGAGTCAGGGTTGGAGTCAGGGTTGAAGTTAGGGTTGGATTTAGGGTTGAAGTTAGGGTTGGAGTTAGGGTTGGAGTTAGGGTTAGAGTCAGGGTTGGAGTCAGGGTTGGATTTAGGGTTGAAGTTAGGGTTGAAGTTAGGGTTGGAGTTAGGGTTGAAGTTAGGGTGGAAGTTAGGGTGGAAGTTAGGGTGGAAGTTAGGGTTGGAGTTAGGGTTGAAGCTAGGGTTGGATTTAGGGTTGGAGTTAGGGTTGAAGTTAGGGTTGAAGTTAGGGTTGGAGTCAGGGTTGAAGTCAGGGTTGAAGTCAGGGTTGAAGTCAGGGTTGAAGTTAGGGTTGGATTTAGGGTTGGATTTAGGGTTGAAGTTACGGTTGAAGTTAGGGTTTGAGTCAGGGTTGAAGATAGGGTTGAAGATAGGGTTGGAGTTAGGGCGGAAGTTAGGGTGGAAGTTAGGGTTGGACTTAGGGTTGAAGTTAGGGTGGAAGTCAGGGTGGGATTTAGCGTTGGATTTAGGGTTGGAGTTAGGATTGGAGTTAAAGTGGAAGTTAGGGTTGGAATTAGGGTTAAATTTAGAGTAAGAGTTAGGGTTGGAGTTTGGGTTAGAGTTTGGGTAGGAGTTGCAGATTTAGGGTGGGAGTTAGGGTTGGAGTTAGGATTGGAGTTAGGGTGGAAGTTAGGGTTGGAGTTAGGGTTACATTTAGGGTTGGATTTAGGGTTGAAGTTACGGTTGAAGTTAGGGTTTGAGTCAGGGTTGAAGATAGGGTTGGAGTTAGGGTGGAAGTCAGGGTTGGATTTAGCGTTGGAGTTAGGGTTTGAGTTAGGGTGGAAGTTAAGGTTGGAGTTAGGGTTAAATTTAGAGTAAGAGTTAGGGTTGGAGTTTGGGTAGGAGTTGAAGATTTAAGGTGGGAGTTAGAGTAGGAGTTAGGGTTAGAGTTAGAGTAGGAGTTAGGGTTAGAGTTAGAGTTAGAGTAGGAGTTAGGGTTAGAGAGTTAGGGTTAAGTTAGAGTAGGGTTAGAGTTAGAGTAGGAGTTAGGGTTAGAGTTAGAGTAGGAGTTAGGGTTAGAGTTAGAGTAGGAGTTAGGGTTAGAGTTAGAGTAGGAGTTAGGGTTAGAGTTAGAGTAGGAGTTAGGGTTAGAGTTAGAGTAGGAGTTAGGGTTAGAGTTAGAGTTAGAGTAGGAGTTAGGGTTAGAGTTAGAGTAGGAGTTAGGGTTAGAGTTAGAGTAGGAGTTAGGGTTAGAGTTAGAGTAGGAGTTAGGGTTAGAGTAAAGGGTAGCATTAAGGTTAGAGTTAGAATAACAGTTTGGGTTAGAGCTAGGATTAGAGTTAGGTTTAGAGTTTGCATGGGTAAGAGTCAGCTTTGAGGCAGGATGTGACATCACTGGAACTGCAGCAGATAGAGCACACTGGGGCCACGCCTCCGAGGTCCCTATTTCATTTTTCCATTAGGATGAAAAACAAAACCTGATTGGTTAGCCTCACTGGTGACTCCACAATGCTCCCTAAAAGTACAATAATCCTTTAGATAGCCATAGTAGGCTTTAGACAGAAATTTGTCCTTGAGGCAGGATGTGACATCACCGGAACTGCAGCCGATACAGCATGCTGGGGCCACGCCTCCGAGGTCCTTATTACATCTCTCCATCTGACCTGATTGGTGATTCCACTATGGCGCCACATTTCTCTGTTTCGCATTCAGTCACTCAGGGGCCTTCACTGACAGGGCGCCATTTCTAAACCTTGACCACTCCTATAGGTGCAGCTCAACCCTTCCCTCCCCATCCAAGCTGGAGAAAATCCCGCCGCATGTCTTCGAGGAACCAATGCGTGGCGTTGAGCGTTTGGCGAGCTGCCTGTGTTAATTTCCCCCGGATTCCTCTTAATAATGATGTCTTGTTGTAAGTTGCGCAGAATTGGAACACAAGTTTTCTCAAGCAGAAAATGGCTTTCCCCTCCCCGCCTGGTGTAAAGAGATAAATAATAGTGTAATGAAAGGCGCTCGGCACATCCCTCCGCCGCTCTCCCCGAGGCGGACATCTCCAATGCGCGTCCTGCACAGCCTGCGTGCCACGACGTGACAATCTCGTTAGCATCTAACACATGGCAGCGGCAGGACGACGGGACTCCGCAAGTCATTCCCCCCCCCCCCCCTTTTTTTCTTTTTTTTTTTTTAAACCCTTCTGCACAAGAGGCAAAAAAAAAAAAAGGCGATCGGAGCGGCAAAGAGAAGAGATTTACGCCGGCTGTCACCGGCCGTGACATTTATATATGGCCGCACTGTACAGGCATAATGGACACAGCTGCGGCTTCGTAATGACCTGCAGCGCGCAGTATAGGCGGATGGATCCGCCGGGCCGCCATGCAGCTGCATTTCGATAGAGTCAGCTGCGGAGGGCGGTTAATCTGGAAGTCGAAGGACGAAAAAAAAAGCGGGGCCAAATGATTTGTCACAAAACCGGCAAAAAGAGCGATTTTTTATGTTGGGCTCAGTTTCACGGCCGGAGTTATAAATTCATTTTTTATTTTTTTTAAATCCGTGACACGCCGCTTACCCAGAATCCAACGCGGCCGGGTAGCTTTTCGCTGCTTTGGAGCAATAAATCTGCGTGTGCGTTGTTGTTGCTGGGAGTGGTGGAGCATTGTGTATTAATTGGGTCGGGGAAGTGTAAGTGACACACAGCCGGGGGGGGGAGGGGGAGGGCAACGCGCCGCATTGATTTTATTGGATTAGTCGGATACTTCAAAGGAAATTCACCTTCAGAAATATCAGGCTGTGTGCGTTGTGTAATGCGTTTGCCATGATGGATGTCTCTGCACTGAAAGGTAAATATCAGCTTCCAGCAGCTGTCAATCAGTGGAGCGTGTGAACAAGCGCCGCTGCCGTAGTGCGAATAAAATATGTTTTTTTTTTTGCATATTAACTGTGTCCATTTCACGGGGAGGCGGGATCAGGAAAAATGGAGGTTTGCAATTGTTTCTTGCTAAAAAGATGCATCTCTATATATATATATATACAGTGGAACCTTGGTTTACGAGTAACGCGGTTAACGAGCCTTTTGAATAACGAGCAACTTTAAAAAAAATAAAATCCTGACTCGGTCTGCCAGTGTTGTCTCGTAAAACGAGCAGAATTCAAGCTAACGGGGTGTGCAGTACCGCATTTGGCCTGAGGTGCAGGGGGGCGCCGGTGACACTCGGAACGGTTCAGAGCCACTCGGAAATACTCAGAATCACTCGGAAATACTCCGTTCCCGAGTGTTTCCGAACCTTTCCGAGGGTTTCCGAGATCAGCCGAGCTGTCCCCGAGTATTTCCGAGTCTCTCCGGCACCCCCCCCCCACCTCTGGCCACATGAGGTATTGCAAGGGGAAATGGAAAAGAAACACATATGGAGAGTGAAAGGCGCTGCTCACCCCGGTATAGTTTGTGGCATGGAAAGTTTCCCCAGTGGGGTTTTTAGGCAGCGAAGGTTCCAACTTGATGCAAAAGTAAATATACTAAAATAATTTATTGAGTATGTACATTGAATTGTTAGTAAGGTCTCAGGTAAAATAAAGATTGTTAGTAAGGTCTCAGGTAAAAAGAACATAATGATCCACACACATGGTTACAAACACAACATAGCAAGTACAGTTTCACATGTCAAAGAAATCTGTACATATTAAGTGCCTGACGCATTTCGATCCCTGATACGGGATCTTCTTCAGAGGATTGAGGTTTGCAACCAGCTGTGTGTTGGAAATGTTGCCTGTGACCAGAGTTCCGTTAAAATTGTTTAAAAGGGATCCCTGTTGTCTCCCGGCCGCTGGACTCGCCGGAGCGCGGCGCCACCAAGCCCCGTGCAACCTACAGAGAGTCATGCCGAGGAGAAGAGTCCCCCAAGGATTGCGCACGAACGGACGGCCGGCACGTTTCAGAGTGTGCTGGTCCTCCATAATAGGGAGCAGGGGATCACTGAATGCGGTATTGCATGCCATAGAAGTCAATGCGGAACAAATTATCTTTGTTTCCATTGACTTCTATGGGGAAACTCAGTTTGATATGCGAGTGCTTTGGATTACAAGCATTCCCCTGGAATGGATTATCCTCGTATTATATAAATATTTCGGGGGGAGTGGCAAACTGATGCCACACCCCCCCTCCTCCTCCCGTGGGGGGAGACAGATGGGAAGGCGGCAATCACCCCAAGCTCAGCAGGAGGCGGACGGGAAGGCAGCGATCTTCTCAAGCACCCCACCCCCCCTGGCGTTAGACAGATGAGAAGGTGCGACACCCCCACGCGGGAGATGGACCTTACCTTAGGAGGCAGGGAAAAGGAAAAGCCAGGCCCGTTGCTTCTCCTTCCGGCTGAACAGGAAGTGCCGAAAATACGTATTTTTTTTCGTTCACGTTTTATTCGCTTTTTTTTCGGATCATTTGTTATGAGTAAAATTCATTATTTCGAATGAATTTGAAAATTCTTAAAAATTCGAATTCGGTACATTCCGTTCGTATAGATACGGTATTCATTATTTAGAAAATTCATAAATCCGGATAAATTTGTATTCGTTACGTTCACTAACAGTAAATACCTAAAATTTTATAGTTTATAACTATTATTATAGTTTTTATTAATATTATTAACATTATTGATAAAAAATAATAACAATAATAAAAAAAACTATAATAATGATTACTAAACGTAATAAATTACCTATGATAGAAATTATCCGTATGTTTTTTTGTTCCTTTGGATTTTTGAATTTTCAGATTTTCGTTCTTTCGGATTTTGGAATTTCGGAAAAAAAAAATTCTTTCAAATTTTTTGGGATTTTCGAATTTCGGTTTTTCGTTCTTTTCGAAAATTCCTTTTTGGGAGATTTTCTTGAAATTTGGTTTTATGCCGAATTTTGAAGAAAAACAAATACGGAATGAAACGAATGTATGCACATGTCTAGTGTCCTGAGACCTGACTGGCCAGAGAGTCCTAATGAGGGGATCAGGACTCAGGACCTGCTTCCTGATTGACCGGGAGGAGAATCAGGAAGACAATAGTGAATATTCATTCGCTATTGTCACACAAGTGGGTGGGCTCGGGCCGCAGTGCTCCGCACCTGAAGTACACCCTTTTTTGAAGCCAATCAGACCCTAATGCCGCGTACACACGATCGGAAATTCCGACAAGAAAAGTTTGATGTGAGCTTTTGGTCGTAAATTCCGACCGTGTGGAGAGGCTCCATCTGACTTTTTCTGTCGGAATTTCCGCCAAAAAAAAATTGAGGGCTGGTTCTGACGGGAAAACTTTTCGGCGGAAATTCCGACCGTGTTTAGCCATTTTCGATGCACAAAAGTGCTGCGCATGCTCGGAATCAATTTGACGCATGCTCGGAATCCTTATACTTCATTTTTCTGTGTTGTACGTCCCGCATTCTTGATGGTCGGAATTTCCGACCAACATTTGTGTGACCGTGTGTGTGTGTGCAAGACAAGTTTGAGCCGAAATTCCGTCAGAAAAAAATCCATGGTTTTCTTGTCGGAGTTTCCGATCGTGTGTACGCGGCATCAGGCTAAATTTGAATACATTTGTAAATTCGGAAAAAATATGAATTCGCTACGTTCCATTCGTAAAGATGCGGTATTCGTTATTTAGAAAATTGGTAAATTCGGATAAATTCGTATTCGTTTACGTTTACTAACAGGCAGCCAAATTTGAAAGGAAATTCCTATGTCTATAATTTATTAGTTTATAACTATTATTATAGTTTTTATTATTGTAATTATTATTATTATTATTATTATTATTATTATTATTATTATTAATAATAATAATAAATAATAACAATAATAAAAAAATATATATAATAATGATTAATAATAAACATAATTATTTAATTATAATATAAATTATTGGTAGGTTTTATGTTCCTTCGGATTTTTTTAATTTTCCGATTTTCGTTCTTTCGTATTTTCATTCTTATTTTCAGATTTTCGTTCTTTCACATTTTCGGATTTTCGAATTTTGGTTTTTCGTTCGTCAGGATTTTCGTTTCTTTTCGAAAATTCCTTTTTTTGGAAGAATTTTCTGGAGAAATTATTGGTATGTTTTTATGTTCCTTCGGATTTTTTTAATTTTCGGATTTTCATTCTTATTTTCAGATTTTCATTCTTTAAAATTTTCGGATTTTCTCATTTTGGTTTTTCGTTCTTCAGGATTTTCATTCCTTTTCGAAAATTCCTTTTTTGGAAGAATTTTTTAAAACGTTTTTTTTGCCCAATTTTGACGAAAAACACATACGGAACGATACGAATTGCACATGTCTAGTGTCCTGAGACCTGATTGGCCAGGGAGTCCTAATGATGGGATCGGGACTCAGGACCCGCTTCCTGATTGGCCGGGAGGAGAATCAGAAAGACAATAGCGAATATACATTCGCTATTGTGAGTGAGTGAGTGAGAAACTTGTATATGCGAACTAAATTGCCTCAAGGCGCTTTTTCCATTCAGTGTCGTCCTGATCCTTCAGAAGAGGAGGGTCTTAAGTTTTTTGTCACACGAGTGGGTGGGCTTGGGCCGCAGAGCTCTGCAACCCGAGTCCACCCTTTTCTGAAGCCAATTAGAGCCTCAGGCTCTGATTATGTGCTTCAAAAAATGAAAAAAACAACAACATAAGAATCAACGCATCCAGCGCCCTGCATGTAGATTAGGGGCCGGGCGCATGGATTAGGGGGACAGCGCCCCTTATAGACGGGGCCGTCACTGCTTCCAGGATTACATAATACATCGATATACAGATTATATGCTGTCTCCAAGCTCCTGCGTGTGCATAACAGCATAGCTCCTGTCTCTGCTTTGGGGGGACGGACTCTTTCTGTAATAGAAACAACCTCATATGTGGTACTCGAGTCAGAGACACTGAAGAGCCCATCGGGGTGTCACACGGGCTTCATACCAAGAGGGGGCGCCGTGCTGCTGCCGGGTGCAAACCATCAAACACAGATCTGTTTTCAGCTTCCTCATTGAAATGGAATGTTATCTGACTCCCGACTCGGAGATATTTTTGGATAAAAATTTGAATGGTAGCTTGTTACATTGTCATCATTGTCATCATTGTCAGATGTATCCATTTCCCTGGAACACATGAAATGAAATTCCGCTTTTACCGTGACCTCAGAATTTACTCATCGTTTCACCATTACAGCCCTCTGTTCATTTTCTTGTTTTAAATATAATTTTAATATATATCTCATAAATATATACAGTATACACATACACTATATTACCAAAAGTATTGGGACGCCTGCCTTTACACGCACATGAACTTTAATGACATCCCAGTCTTGGTCCGGAGGGTTCAATATTGAGTTGGCCCCGCCCTTTGCAGCTATAACACCTTCAACTCTTCAGGGAAGGCTGTCCACAAGATTTAGGAGGGTGTCTATGGGAATGTTTGACCATTCTTCCAGAAGAGCATTTGTGAGGTCAGGCACTGATGTTGGATGAGAAGTAAACAAAAAACACAGAATGTCCAAGCTCAACTTACCAACCAATCAGCAACCAACCAAATTCTCCTGTCTAACGGTGCGTTTCAAAACAGGGGTTTAGTTGCACGCATTTGCAAATACATGTGTAAGCTGCAGGCCTCGTCAAGGCTCCCTGTGTGCTGCAGTCCTAACTCTAAAATTGAAGTTCTCCTCAGTGGAAGCACATGTATGCTGATGGATAGATAAAGGGCAGATGACTGGAGGGAGCCCCACCCTCCTTAGAGGGGCAGGAGCACACTAAACACCCAGCACATAGAAGTTGGATGAGAAGGCCTGGCTAGCAGTCTCCGCTCTAATTCATCCCAAAGGTGTTCTATTGGGTTGAGGTCAGGACTCTGTGCAGGCCAGTCAAGTTCCTCCACCCCAAACTCGCTCATCCATGTCTTTATGGACCTTGCTTTGTGCACTGGTGGGCAGTCATGTTGGAACAGGAAGGGGCCGTCCCCAAACTCCTCCCACAAAGTGGTCCAAAATGTCATTGTATGCTGACGCCTTAAGATTTCCCTTCACTGGAACTAAGGGGCCAAGTCCAACCCCTGAAAAATAACCCCCACACCATAATCCCCCTCCACCCCCCACACCATAATCCCCCCCTCCACCAAATACACAAAGCAAAGTCCATAAAGACATGGAAGAGCGCGTTTGGGGTGGAGGAACTTGACTGGCCTGCACAGAGTCCGGACCTCAACCCGATAGAACACCTTTAGAATAAATTAGAGGAAAGGCCTTCTCGTCCAACATCAGTGCCTGACCTCACAAATGCTCTTCTGGAAGAATGGTCAAACATTCCCATAGACACCCTCCTAAACCTTGTGGACGGCCTTCCCAGAAGAGTTGAAGCTGTTATAGCTGCAAAGGGCGGGGCCAACTCAATATTGAACCCTCCGGACTAAGACTGGGATGTCATTACAGTTCATGTGTGTGTAAAGGCAGGCGTCCCAATACTTTTGGTAATATAGTGTATATATAGATATATATAGGAAAAGCTTTATGGAAATAAAAATAAATACAGTATATATTTTTTCCATGCAGCTTTTACTTGTGCTCTTTGTTGATGTGTCTTCTCAGCCAGTTTCGTGCTTCAAAGATCCTCATTACAAAGGCTTCTTTGTGGCGCTCAGGTTGTTCCGCACGCGTCTTCTACGTCTATTTCCAAAAAAAAAAAAAAAAAGTCAAAATGCCTCCAAAACACAATAGATCTGAATTATAATCTATATATAGAATGCTGCCTCCTATGTATAACTAAACGTTCTTCTGTAAAAATAAATCCTCTTCTTTTATACTTTGTAAAACAGTCTTGAAAGTCACCGCTGTGCTGGAAAGTAGGAGACTGGAAGCTCCCCATAGCGGCTGGTCACATGACCATAGACGTGGGGGACTGACAGTCAGAGAGTGCCATGTTACTATTTTACCAGTCAATGACACGGACACATCCTGACTGATCTTCTCTGGTCCATCCTGATACTTCCCCACCAATCAGGCTAGCAAAGTCTCTTACTGAGTCCTCCTAAACGCAGATTTATTGGAAGGCCCTGATGAAAGTGGTTTGGCCCCCGAAACATGTTGGATTTTTTTTTTATATGATCATGGCTGGTGAGAGGAGCCAGCAGGGGGCTGTATATAGCTTCCTGGAAACATCACAGCACCCGGCCCCAGTACTCCTCTCCAGAGCCCTCAGTCATTGTGCAAGCAGTGGGAGGAGTTATGCAAATATTAAAATGCCTTGATGGGTGGGTGTCAGTCTGGAGGAGTGGGCGTTCCAAGAAAGGCTGTATTTGCATAGGTAACGCCCACATGTGATGCTGAGGCTCCATGATTGAAAGAACTGGAATCCAATAAATGAAAGGGGCGGGGCCAGGAACATTTAGGTTGGGAAGGAAACGATTAGCTGATGGGCATCCTCCAGCCAGGAAATGGGGCGGGGCTCTATCTGACTTGCTGTAGCTTCTAATGCACATTGTGAGAAGCTCACAGTGTGCAGTCAAATCAGAGGAAGCTGTTTCAGTCCAGGAGAGGAGCCGCTACCCCTGTGCAAGACGGAAGGGGAGGAGCCGCTACACCTGTGCAAGACTGAAGGGGAGGAGCCAGTAAACCTGTGCAAGACTGAAGGGGCAGAGCCGGTACACCTGTGCAAGACTGAAGGGGAGGAGCCGCTACACCTGTGCAAGACTGAAGGGGAGGAGCCAGTAAACCTGTGCAAGACTGAAGGGGCAGAGCCGGTACACCTGTGCAAGACTGAAGGGGAGGAGCCGGTACACCTGTGCAAGACTGAAGAGGAGGAGCCGTTACACCTGTGCAAGACTGAAGGGGAGGAGCCGGTACACCTGTGCAAGACTGAAGGGGGAGGAGCCGGTACACCTGTGCAAGACTGAAGGGGAGGAGCCGTTACACCTGTGGAAGACTGAAGGGGAGGAGCCGGTACACCTGTGCAAGACTGAAGGGGGAGGAGCCGATACACCTGTGCAAGACTGAAGGGGGAGGAGCCGTTACACCTGTGCAAGACTGAAGGGGAGGAGCCGGTACACCTGTGCAAGACTGAAGGGGAGGAGCCGGTACACCTGTGCAAGACTGAAGGGGGAGGAGCCAGTAAACCTGTGCAAGACTGAAGAGGAGGTCAGAGGTCAGAATTTAGATTGCATTGATTGGAGCCATTTTATTCTCAGAATATAAAATCGATATGTTTGGGAAGCAGCTCTATTGCTTCAGCTTTCATTAGTTGGCCGGATGGAAGTAATGATCGTGTTTCTGTACGGGTGGTTGGCGTGTTTGTCGCTCGCTGCCATCTGATCAGTCCCGTGACGCAGACACCGGGGACGGTTCCTCACATCTCCCCATAGACATTGGCCTCCAGGTTGTGACATGATGTAAGGAACTGCAACATCAGTGTGCAGCTGGCAGGTGATATTCTGCTGGCCACAGGATGGCGCTGTGCTCAGGTGCTCACACTTTACATTGGATTTGGACAGAATTTTTATTGGGAAAGAGACACAAGTCCCGGGATTGGAGCTCCGGCTATACAAGTCATAGAAGGGAAATCTAAGCTTCCTGTTATTGTCTTTTCTGCTACTTTTGTCTTCTGCAGAAATTTATTTATTTGTTTCTATTTTTATTTTGTGTTTATAAATATTTACAAGTGAAAACTCCGCCCCTTATGCAAAGAGAATATTTCAGTAACTTCACATGTATGTATGAATACATTTCCGTCATAATACACAGCAACCGGGGGTGGGGGACGGGGGGCACATGCCTTAGCCACAGCATCTCTATGTAGATGGTGGGGGGGGGGCACATGCCTTAGCCACAGTATCTCTATGTAGAGGGTGGGGGGGGGGCACATGCCTTAGCCACAGCATCACTATGTAGAGGGGGGGGCACATGCCTTAGCCACAGCATCTCTATGTAGAGGGTGGGGGGGGGGGGCACATGCCTTAGCCACAGCATCTCTATGTAGAGGGTGGGGGGGGCACATGCCTTAGCCACAGCATCTCTATGTAGAGGGTGGGGGGGGCACATGCCTTAGCCACAGCATCTCTATGTAGAGGGTGGGGGGGCACATGCCTTAGCCACAGCATCTCTATGTAGAGGGTGGGGGGGCACATGGCTTAGCCACAGCATCTCTATGTAGAGGGTGGGGGGGGCACATGCCTTAGCCACAGCATCACTATGTAGAATGTGGGGGGGGCACATGCCTTAGCCACAGCATCTCTATGTAGAGGGGGGGGCACATGCCTTAGCCACAGCATCTCTATGTAGAGGGGGGGCACATGCCTTAGCCACAGCATCTCTATGTAGAGGGTGGGGGGGGCACATGGCTTAGCCACAGCATCTCTATGTAGAGGGTGGGGGGGGCACATGGCTTAGCCACAGCATCTCTATGTAGAGGGTGGGGGGGCACATGCCTTAGCCACAGCATCTCTATGTAGAATGTGGGGGGGGCACATGCCTTAGCCACAGCATCTCTATGTAGAGGGGGGGGCACATGCCTTAGCCACAGCATCTCTATGTAGAGGGTGGGGGGGGCACATGCCTTAGCCACAGCATCTCTATGTAGAGGGTGGGGGGGGCACATGCCTTAGCCACAGCATCTCTATGTAGAGGGGGGGGTACATGCCTTAGCCACAGCATCTCTATGTAGAGGGTGGGGGGGCACATGGCTTAGCCACAGCATCTCTATGTAGAGGGTGGGGGGGGCACATGCCTTAGCCACAGCATCTCTATGTAGAATGTGGGGGGGGCACATGCCTTAGCCACAGCATCTCTATGTAGAGGGGGGGGCACATGCCTTAGCCACAGCATCTCTATGTAGAGGGTGGGGGGGGCACATGCCTTAGCCACAGCATCTCTATGTAGAGGGTGGGGGGGGGGCACATGCCTTAGCCACAGCATCTCTATGTAGAGGGTGGGGGGGGCACATGCCTTAGCCACAGCATCTCTATGTAGAGGGTGGGGGGGGCACATGCCTTAGCCACAGCATCTCTATGTAGAGGGTGGGGGGGGGGCACATGCCTTAGCCACAGCATCTCTATGTAGAGGGTGGGGGGGGCACATGCCTTAGCCACAGCATCTCTATGTAGAGGGTGGGGGGGGCACATGCCTTAGCCACAGCATCTCTATGTAGAGGGTGGGGGGGGCACATGCCTTAGCCACAGCATCTCTATGTAGAGGGTGGGGGGGGCACATGCCTTAGCCACAGCATCTCTATGTAGAGGGTGGGGGGGGGGCACATGCCTTAGCCACAGCATCTCTGTGTAGAGGGTGGGGGGGGGCACATGCCTTAGCCACAGCATCTCTATGTAAAGGGTGGGGGAGCACATGCCTTAGCCACAGCATCTCTATGTAGAGGGTGGGGGGGGCACATGCCTTAGCCACAGCATCTCTATGTAGAATGTGGGGGGGGCACATGCCTTAGCCACAGCATCTCTATGTAGAGGGGGGGGCACATGCCTTAGCCACAGCATCTCTATGTAGAGGGTGGGGGGGGGGCACATGCCTTAGCCACAGCATCTCTATGTAGAGGGTGGGGGGGGGGCACATGCCTTAGCCACAGCATCTCTATGTAGAGGGTGGGGGGGGCACATGCCTTAGCCACAGCATCTCTATGTAGAGGGTGGGGGGGGCACATGCCTTAGCCACAGCATCTCTATGTAGAGGGTGGGGGGGGGCACATGCCTTAGACACAGCATCACTATGTAGAGGGTGGGGGGGGCACATGCCTTAGCCACAGCATCTCTATGTAGATGGTGGGGGGGGCACATGCCTTAGCCACAGCATCTCTATGTAGAGGGTGGGGGGGGGGGCACATGCCTTAGCCACAGCATCTCTATGTAGAGGGTGGGGGGGCACATGCCTTAGCCACAGCATCTCTATGTAGAGGGTGGGGGGGGGCACATGCCTTAGCCACAGCATCTCTATGTAGAGGGTGGGGGGGGGCACATGCCTTAGCCACAGCATCTCTATGTAGAGGGTGGGGGGGGCACATGCCTTAGCCACAGCATCTCTATGTAGAGGGTGGGGGGGGCACATGCCTTAGCCACAGCATCGCTATGTAGAGGGTGGGGGGGGCACATGCCTTAGCCACAGCATCTCTATGTAGAGGGTGGGGGGGGGCACATGCCTTAGCCACAGCATCTCTATGTAAAGGGTGGGGGAGCACATGCCTTAGCCACAGCATCTCTATGTAGAGGGTGGGGGGGGCACATGCCTTAGCCACAGCATCTCTATGTAGATGGTGGGGGGGGGCACATGCCTTAGCCACAGCATCTCTATGTAGAGGGTGGGGGGGGGCACATGCCTTAGCCACAGCATCTCTATGTAGAGGGTGGGGGGGGGCACATGCCTTAGCCACAGCATCTCTATGTAGAGGTTGGGGGGGCACATGCCTTAGCCACAGCATCTCTATGTAGAGGGTGGGGGGGCACATGCCTTAGCCACAGCATCTCTGTGTAGATGGTGGGGGGGCACATGCCTTAGCCACAGCATCTCTGTGTAGAGGGTGGGGGGGGGGCATATGCCTTAGCCACAGCATCTCTATGTAGATGGTGGGGGGGGGGCACATGCCTTAGCCACAGCATCTCTATGTAGAGGGTGGGGGGGCACATGCCTTAGCCACAGCATCTCTATGTAGAGGGTGGGGGGGCACATGCCTTAGCCACAGCATCTCTATGTAGATGGTGGGGGGGGGCACATGCCTTAGCCACAGCATCTCTATGTAGAGGGTGGGGGGGGGGACATGCCTTAGCCACAGCATCTCTATGTAGAGGGTGGGGGGGCACATGCCTTAGCCACAGCATCTCTATGTAGAGGGTGGGGGGGGGCACATGCCTTAGCCACAGCATCTCTATGTAGAGGGTGGGGGGGGCACATGCCTTAGCCACAGCATCTCTATGTAGAGGGTGGGGGGGGCACATGCCTTAGCCACAGCATCTCTATGTAGAGGGTGGGGGGGGCACATGCCTTAGCCACAGCATCTCTAGGTAGAGGGTGGGGGGGGCACATGCCTTAGCCACAGCATCTCTGTGTAGATGGTGGGGGGGGCACATGCCTTAGCCACAGCATCTCTATGTAGAGGGTGGGGGGGGCACATGCCTTAGCCACAGCATCTCTATGTAGAGGGTTGGGGGGGGCACATGCCTTAGCCACAGCATCACTATGTAGAGGGTGGGGGGGCACATGCCTTAGCCACAGCATCTCTATGTAGAGGGTGGGGGGGCACATGCCTTAGCCACAGCATCTCTATGTAGAGGGTGGGGGGGGCACATGCCTTAGCCACAGCATCTCTATGTAGAGGGTGGGGGGGCACATGCCTTAGCCACAGCATCTCTATGTAGAGGGTGGGGGGGCACATGCCTTAGCCACAGCATCTCTATGTAGAGGGTGGGGGGGGGCACATGCCTTAGCCACAGCATCTCTATGTAGAGCGTGGGGGGGGGCACATGCCTTAGCCACAGCATCTCTATGTAGAGGGTGGGGGGGCACATGCCTTAGCCACAGCATCTCTATGTAGAGGGTGGGGGGGCACATGCCTTAGCCACAGCATCTCTATGTAGAGGGTGGGGGGGGCACATGCCTTAGCCACAGCATCTCTATGTAGAGGGTGGGGGGGGGCACATGCCTTAGCCACAGCATCTCTATGAAGAGGGTGGGGAGGGGGAGCACCTTGGGAGATCCAGAAGATCAGCAGATGCCTTTTCATTGCCTCTCCATTCAGTAACACCATCGATGTAAGGACATTTTACCTTCCAGTAACTCCACTGAAGCAGATACATTGTTTCCATTCAGTGACACCACCGACATGGGGACCTTTATCTTTTCTGTAACACCACTGATTCTATGTATGCCTAGTTGTATGTTCTTTGATCCTTGTTGTAGGTCTATATATGTCTAGTTGTATGTTCTTGGTTCCTTATAGTTCTATGTATGTCTAGTTGTATGTTCTTGGTTCCTTGTTGGAGTTCTTTGTATGTTCTTGGCTCTGTGTTGTAGTTCTATGTATGTCTAGTTGTATGTTCTTGGCTCCTTGTTGGAGTTCTTTGTATGTTCTTGGCTCCTTATAGTTCTATGTATGTCTAGTTGTATGTTCTTGACTCCTTGTTGGAGTTCTATGTATGTCTAGTTGTTTGTTCTTGGTTCCTTATAGTTCTATGTATGTCTAGATGTATGTTCTTTGCTCCTCGTTGTAGATCTATATATGTCTAGTTGTATGTTCTTGGCTCCATGTTGTAGTTCTAGGTATGTCTAGTTGTATGTTTTTGGTTCATTGTTGAAGTTCTATGTATGTATAGTTGTATGTTCTTGGTTCCTTATAGTTTTATGTATGTCTAGTTGTATGGTCTTGGCTCTGTGTTGTAGATCTATATATGTCTAGTTGTATGTTCTCGGCTCCGTGTTGTAGTTCTATGTATGTCTAGTTGTATGTTCTTGGCTCTGTGTTGTAGTTCTGTTGTGTATGTCTAGTTGTATGTTCTTGGTTCCTTTATAGTTCTATGTATGTCTAGTTGTATGTTCTTGGCTCCTTGTTGTAGTTCTATGTAGGTCTAGTTGTATGTTCTTGGTTCCTTATAGTTCTATGTATGTCTAGTTGTATGTTCTTGGCTCCTTGTTGCAGTTCTATGTATGTCTAGTTGTATGTTCTTGGTTCCTTATAGTTCTATGTATGTCTAGTTGTATGTTCTTGGTTCCTTGTTGCAGTTCTATGTATGTCTAGCTGTATGTTCTTGGCTCCGTGTTGTAGTTTTATGTATGTCTAGTTGTATATTCTTGGTTCCTTGTTGCAGTTCTATGTATGTCTAGTTGTATGTTCTTGGTTCCTTGTTGCAGTTCTATGTATGTCTAGTTGTATGTTCTTGGTTCCTTATAGTTCTATGTATGTCTAGTTGTATGTTCTTGGCTCCGTGTTGTAGTTCTATGTATGTCTAGTTGTATGTTCTTTGCTCCTTGTTGTAGTTCTATGTATGTCTAGTTGTATGTTCTTGGCTCCGTGTTGTAGTTCTATGTATGTCTAGTTGTATGTTCTTGGCTCTGTGTTGTAGTTTTATGTATGTCTAGTTGTTTGTTCTTGGCTCCGTGTTGTAGTTCTATGTATGTCTAGTTGTATGTTCTTGGTTCCTTGTTGGAGTTCTATGTATGTCTAGTTGTATGTTCTTGGTTCCTTGTTGTAGTTCTATGTATGTCTAGTTGTTTGTTCTTGGCTCCGTGTTGTAGTTCTATGTATGTCTAGTTGTATGTTCTTGGCTCCATGTTGTAGTTCTATGTATGTCTAGTTGTATGTTCTTGGCTCCATGTTGTAGTTCTATGTATGTCTAGTTGTATGTTCTTGGCTCCGTGTTGTAGTTCTATGTATGTCTAGTTGTATGTTCTTGGCTCCATGTTGTAGTTCTATGTATGTCTAGTTGTATGTTCTTGGCTCCATGTTGTAGTTCTATGTATGTCTAGTTGTATGTTCTTGGCTCCTTATAGTTCTATGTATGTCTAGTTGTATGTTCTTGGCTCCTTATAGTTCTATGTATGTCTAGTTGTATGTTCTTGGTTCCTTGTTGGAGTTCTATGTATGTCTAGTTGTATGTTCTTGGTCCCTTGTTGGAGTTCTATGTATGTCTAGTTGTATGTTCTTGGTTCCTTTGTTGGAGTTCTATGTATGTCTAGTTGTATGTTCTGGGCTCCGTGTTGGAGTTCTATGTATGTCTAGTTGTATGTTCTTGGCTCCATGTTGTAGTTCTATGTATGTCTAGTCTTATGTTCTTGGCTCCTTGTTGGAGTTCTATGTATGTCTAGTTGTATGTTCTGGGCTCCGTGTTGGAGTTCTATGTATGTCTAGTTGTATGTTCTGGGCTCCGTGTTGGAGTTCTATGTATTTGGGGATGTGGTAAACCCTCAGATGGCAGATTGTCTGGAATCCATAACTATCTATCATACAATTCTAAGGCAGACGTGAGTTTCTGCAGAGCGGAGAAAGTTTAGAACCCGCAGAAATCCTGCAATGTGTACAATCCAAATAGAAACATTTTATTCTCAACAAATCTGGAGTTTCCCTTTAGTGACCCCGGTGATGGATGGAGGGCTGTTCTGATTTATTTTCAGGCGGCCGGCTGTGCGTGAGGGTTTCCGCTTTGCCCTAATTTTCCACGCAAGTGTCTGGGCCGAGCCTGGAAAATTGTCACCTCCACTTTTCACGGCTCCACGCTGTCAGCTGCTGCCCTAATTTCATCTCAGCTCACCCCCCCCCCCCCCCTCCTTCCCTTCCAGTTCAGCGGCGCACGGCTCCTCCTCTCCGCAGCCAGCGAGCACTTTTCCCGTTTAGGCATCAGCTGCGCCGCCTGTTTTGTACCCGCTGTGCCGGTTGCGTCCAGGTTCTGACTAGACCACCAGCCGCAGACACCTGCCTGGCATCAGAGGAACAGCTTGTCATCCGCCGTAACCTTACATGGCGGCAGCCGGCGTCTTATCGTGTTCATTAGGCAGCGCACTTTCATTACAAACCTCTCTCTGCGGATATAATGAGGCGCGTTGGCATTATATAAGGCCGATGCCCGCCCTGCCTTTAGCACTACGGCTGACCCCGCGCCGCTGCAAGTCACGCAGGGCTGCACACCTCTCTAATGCCTTCGCCCGGAAGACGCAGAAAATTGGAATTGACCCGGAGAAAGTAAAAAAAAAAAGACCTTCACGGCCCAGAAGCCTCCAGGGAAGCAAAACTGTCAATTACGGCGGCTGCTAATTGAAATCGGAATCCATTATCGTTACCGGCTTTCCAAAGAGGTTCTGTGGCAGCTTCTGTAATGTGGAAAGCGCGAGCGACCGGCGGCCGCATTCCTATTATCTACTCTAATATTCTGCAGAATGCACAAAATAGACAAAAGAAAAAAAAAATCTCAAGTTTGTGTAAATAACTCTTTCCTGTAATTAGAAATCACGGCGAACAAAATCTCCACAGTCAGAATTACCAGTCACTTTGTACCCCTAGGGGGGTCCGGAAACAGCCCAATAATCTCCAGCAATCTGCAAAATCAGGGTCAGCGCTTGCAATTTACCATTAATGGTTTAGTATGGCATAAAAGTTGCCTTTGTGAACGGAATACAACAAGCAGAGGGGGACCACGTGATGTAGATGGAAAGCAGAGGCGTGCGCACTGAGTGTGCCAGGTGTGCCTGGGCACACCCTAATCACCATGTGCTGCGCAGATTACCCCCTGCTGACCCGCTGCAGAGAAAGGGACTGGGGAATCTCTGTCCTCAGCAGTGGTGGTGCGTCCATAGTGGGTGCAGGAGCGCCGCCCCCTCTCTCCTGCGCCCGTCACTCAAGTCAACAATACATACATTCATGCATTGCATGAATGTATGTATGGTCGCCGGCGCCGCTGCCGCCCACTATTCAGATGGCCGGCCCCCTGGTGAGCGCCGGCCATCTGAATAACAGCGGCTGGTTGGTCTTTGGAAGTGTCTATCAGAGTCAGCGTAGGCTGTAATCGACTTCTAAATAGTTAACCAGGGGATGCACGGGGGGTGCATTCCTTGGTTAACACTGACACGCGTCTCAGCCAATCAGGTTCACTGGGTCTGGTTACCGGTAACCTGATTGGCTGAAGCGACACCGAGGGAGGGAGAAGACATCGAGGGAGTGTGGAGGAGGACAGCGCTGACCCGAGGAAGGTGGGTGCCGGGCTGGGGGGAAACTGGCTGCATTTGGGGACAAACTGGCTGCATTTTGGGGGAAACTGGCTGCATTTGAGGGGGCAAACTGGTGGCGTTTGGGCACAGTGACAGCGTTTAATGGGCACAGTGGTGGCAGTTGATGTTTTTTTTTATTTTTTAGTTTGTTTGCGCCCCCCCAAAAATTTTGAGCACCAGCCGCCACTGGTCCTCAGTCTCTTTCTCTGTCTCAAAGGTGAGACATCAGGGATCTGTTTAGACCCCTGATATTTCACCTAGAACCCCCCCCCCCCCCAATGAGGCTCCTAATTTTTTTTTTTTATATATATATATATTTTTTTTTAAATAATGAAAATACACTACTGACACCAATCTCTGCCCTACTGATATTGTCCACTGTCCTACTGCTATATATATATGTACACTTTGGGCTTGGGGTGATGGATAGCCAATCACGAAACCCTCATCTAAGCTTTATCACGTGACCAAGGGACCCTATTATGGAGGTTCTTCCTGTTACAGGGTGAAAATTGTCACTCATTTGTGCTCTTGAGTTGTCACCATGTCACACGCATCATGGGTGAAGATCGCAGGTTCATAAAACTCCATGGTATGGGAGACATGATGGTCCTACATGGGGTGGCCAGTACACCAGTGGCACATTCTCTGCTCAGCCCTTCTCAACAATGCACACAAGGTGGGGTCAGATAGATAGGCCACATTCTGAGCTGTCGGGGGAAAGTGGTGGACTTGTAAATGAATCTAGAATTCCTGCCCACCCCTGCCTATTCCTGCCCATCCTTGCCCAGGCTGGACCCCCTGAGTTCCAGTAATCCATGTCCTCAGTCTACTTGTCTTCAGCAAACTGTTTGCCGGACTTTCTTGTGCATCATCTTTAGAAGAGGCTTCCTTCTGGGACGACAGCCATGCAGACCAATTTGATGCAGTGTGTGGCGTATGGTCTGAGCACTGACAGGCTGACCCCCCACCCCTTCAACCTCTGCAGCAATGCTGGCAGCACTCATACGTCTATTTCCCAAAGACAACCTCTGGATATGACGCTGAGCACGTGACCTCAACTTCTTTGGTGGACCATGGCGAGGCCTGTTCTGAGGGGAACCTGTCCTGTTATACCGCTGGATGGTCTTGGCCCCCGTGCTGCAGCTCAGTTTCAGGGTCTTGGCGATCTTCTTATATCCTCGGCCATCTTTATGTAGAGCAACAATTCTTTTTTTCACATCCTCAGAGAGTTCTTTGCCATGAGGTGCCATGTTGTGCTTCCAGTGACCAGTATGAGAGAGTGAGAGCGATAACACCAAATTTAACACACCTGCTCCCCATTCACACCTGAGACCTTGTAACACTAACGAGTCACATGACACCGGGGAGGGAAAATGGCTAATTGGGCCCAATTTGGACATTTTCACTTAGGGGTGTACTCACTTTTGTTGCCAGCGGTTTAGACATTAATGGCTGTGTGTTGAATTATTTTGAGGGGACGGCAAATTTACACCGTTATACAAGCTGTACACTCCTCCCCCCTGTGTACACTCCTCCCCCCTGTGTACACTCCTCCCCCTGTGTACACTCACTACTTTACATTGTAGCAAAGTGTCATTTCTTCAGTGTTGTCACATGAAAAGATTTACACAAATGTCACTGAGGGGTGTACTTATTTTTGTGAGATACTGTACCTGATGTAGTATCAGAAATTATCCCCCCCCCCCCCACTGGGTGTCCAAACAGTCAATCACTAAGTACTGGTGCTGTCACATGGGGGGAAGATAGTCACATGCTCCCATATACCCAGAAGGTCTCGGTACTTCTGTTTGGCCCTGTAGGCTACACCTAGTGGTAGAAGAGGGAAGGGCAGAGAAGGATCTGAAGCTGATGGGGACATCTTTAAATCAATCTACTGGTTTGCGTCTCCCGTGGGAAATGCACAGGCTCAGTTTAGGAGGCCGGACTCTATTTCTGCCCCAGGAATTTATGTAGAGATTCACTTATCGTGGGAAAGCAGATCTAAACTCTAAAGATGAACGATGCTCCATCCCATGGGTGACCCTACGAGGCGTCTCCCCACAGAGCTCCAACAGAGAGGTGAAGGGGTAAAGTGCCTTTTTAGGCATATTGTCTAAATACTAGACGTGTGCGATTCGTTTCCGAGAATTCGTACATTCAGAAGCATCCGAAATACGAAATTTCGTTGACGAATTTGGTTTGGGGAGTGGGAGAGACGGCTCAGACTGGTCCTGGTAGTCGAAGAGAGATTCAAAACTGGACAAAATAAGAATGTTCCTTAATATTGTTTTGTTATTGTCCTAATAATTACGAACATTCGTTATAATGAAGTTAAAAACCCAGGAAGTTATCACAGCACAGGGATGGTGGGAGCCCCTCATAATGAGCACAGCACAGGGATGATGGGAGCCCCTCATAATGAGCACAGGGATGGTGGGAGCCCCTCATAATGAGCACAGCACAGGGATGGTGGGAGCCCCTCATAATGAGCACAGCACAGGGATGATGGGAGCCCCTCATAATGAGCACAGCACAGGGATGGTGGGAGCCCCTCATAATGAGCACAGCACAGGGATGGGGGGAGCCCCTCATAATGAGCACAGCACAGGGATGGGGGGAGCCCCTCATAATGAGCACAGGGATGGTGGGAGCCCCTCATAATGAGCACAGCACAGGGATGGGGGGAGCCCCTCATAATGAGCACAGCACAGGGATGATGGGAGCCCCTCATAATGAGCACAGCACAGGGATGGTGGGAGCCCCTCATAATGAGCACAGCACAGGGATGGTGGGAGCCCCTCATAATGAGCACAGCACAGGGATGGTGGGAGCCCCTCATAATGAGCACAGGGATGGTGGGAGCCACTCATAATGAGCACAGCACAGGGATGGAGGGAGCCCCTCATAATGAGCACAGCACAGGGATGGTGGGAGCCCCTCATAATGAGGACAGCACAGGGATGGTGGGAGCCCCTCATAATGAGCACAGCACAGGGATGGTGGGAGCCCCTCATAATGAGGACAGCACAGGGATGGTGGGAGCCCCTCATAATGAGCACAGCACAGGGATGATGGGAGCCCCTCATAATGAGCACAGCACAGGGATGGGGGGAGCCCCTCATAATGAGCACAGCACAGGGATGGAAGGAGCCCCTCATAATGATCACAGCACAGGGATGGTGAGAGTCCCTCATAATGATCACAGCACAGGGATGATGGGAGCCCCTCATAATGAGCACAGCACAGGGGTGGAGGGAGCCCCTCATAATGAGCACAGCACAGGGATGGTGGGAGCCCCTCATAATGAGCACAGCACAGGGATGGGGGGAGCCCCTCATAATGAGCACAGCACAGGGATGGGGGGAGCCCCTCATAATGAGCACAGCACAGGGATGGTGAGAGTCCCTCATAATGATCACAGCACAGGGATGATGGGAGCCCCTCATAATGAGCACAGCACAGGGGTGGGGGGAGCCCCTCATAATGAGCACAGCACAGGGATGGTGGGAGCCCCTCATAATGAGCACAGCACAGGGATGGGGGGAGCCCCTCATAATGAGCACAGCACAGGGATGGTGGGAGCCCCTCATAAAGAGCACAGCACAGGGGTGGGGGGAGCCCCTCATAATGAGCACAGCACAGGGATGGGGGGAGCCCCTCATAATGAGTCAGACGACTGCCATATTGAGAAAGGTATTTTTTGCTTTTTAAATTCATCATAACGAATGTTCGGAATTGTTAGGAAAAGTTAACGAATCTAACGAAAATTCGTATTTCGTACGAAATGAATCCAAATTGAATTTCGGACACGAATTACAAAATACGAATTTTCGTCGAATACGAAACGTAACAAATTTATTGACGGCGCACATGTCTACTAAATACCCCCCCAGGATTTGATAAGCCTTGACAGTAGATATTCAATAATTTCTAATTTACTGAAGGAAATGTATCTTGGAGCGAAGACCTTCTTCCCGAGACATGAGGAATGTTCCGGGACGATCGTCGTTCCTGGATGGCTTTGCTGTATTCATGCCACAGATCCTCTGTCAGCCAAAAAAGAAAGTCCTAGTAATTTATATGACAGGAAGATGCTGCCCTTCCTTCCCTGGAGGAGGCTGTAGACAGGGCCGAATTTCCCACAAGGCCACCGAGGCCAGGCCTCGGGGCGGCAGTTGATACAGGGGCGGCGGCGCCGCTCCTGCGGCGACTTCTCGGCTTTCGCTATCATAGCCCCCTGTGGGCGGCGGCGCCGGCACTTGCTACTTTGCTCAAGCTGTGTGGAGGCGGCCGTGAGTGACAGGCGCGCGCACGGAGGCGTGCGTGGCGGCGTGAGGCGGCGCTCACGGAGGCGTGCATGGTGGCCTGAGGCGGCGTGAGGTGGCGCGCGCGGTAAGGACACCAAGAGAAATTAGAGGACTTTGAAGGCTGCCGCAGGTGTGTACACGCATCTCAATGGGACTTTTTTTATACCGGTTAGCAACATATTTTTTTTATCTTGTTTTTTCATTCAAAGTGAAAGACCACTTTAATATCGATTTTCGTGCTTGTTCTTGCAATTATATTTGTATGTGGGAGGCAGCAATATTTACTCTTTATTTGCTGTAAGCATACTTTGCTTCCTGCCTAGCAGTGGTGCACAATTCTTGTGCCTACCATTTGGTACATCCATCTATCAGGCCTGGCTGTCTGGAAACAAAATACGCTCCATGTGGCATATACCTTATCTCAGCAGTTTCTAATAAGCGAGTGATTGCAGTGAGGGCCCATTTGCACTGTACTTTGCAATGCTGCAGTACTAGAAGATACAATTCAATAGACTTGAATGAGGGATTGCAAGAAAAAAGACAAATAAAGTGTAATAAAGTTATTTGTGCAACAGGCTGTTGCACAAATCACTTTATTACACTTTATTTATGATATCTATGGCTGCTAGTGCTATGCATATTTATATAATCCATATTGAGCACTATATTTGGCTGCTTCTGCTTGGCACACACGCACAGTCGCACATGATGATGAATTTAAGTCGTCCTCATCATGTGCGATTGTACGTGTGTGCCAGGCCCAAGCAGAAGCAAGCAGCCAGTTAAATATTATAGTGCTAAATATGGATTATATAAATATGCATAGCAGCCATAGATATCATAAATAAAGTGTAATAAAGTGATCTGTGCAACAGGCTCATTAAAGGGGTTGTAAAGGCAATTTTTTTTCTTTTAAAAAAAATAACAAACATGTTATACTTAACTCCACTGTGCAGCTCGTTTTGCACAGAGTGGCCCCGAACCTGATCTTCTGTGGTCCCTCGGCGGCTCCTCCCAGCAAGAACTAACCCCCTTCATGCGAGCTCTCTCGCATATGGGAAAGTTCTTGCGGTCGCGCTCCCGTGATACAGCCGGTCCCCGTGTGTGTGTGGGGGGGGGGGCGGCATTGAAGGACCCGGCCTTGGGGCGGCAAAGGGAGTAAATCCGGGCCTGGCTGTAGATGGACCTTTTCGCCCCGATATGTTCCTGGAGGGGTCAATTTGAGGGCCACGGGGGGGCTGCAGTATTGTGTAGTGAGCAGCTGAGATTTCTGCCATGTCTGCCGGGTTCAGGGAAAAGAATTCCCTCTCACGGATGAGACAAGCTGTCCCATTAATAATGAATGTCTCCACCTGACTGTGCCTCTGGAGCGCACACAGGCCTGGCCAGGAGGAGGGGGGGAGGGGACTGGGCACATCTGACCCACTGGGGGGCCTAAGGCCTTGCCATCATGGAGCCCCCCTCTGATCCTGAGACTTGGGGGGAAGATTCTGAACCTTTAGAAAATAGATAGACTCAAATGAATTGGCATGCGATTGCCATCATCCCGGAATTAAATGGAAAGGACCTCAAAACATGGGATTTTAACCCCTTCAATACCGGGGGGGGCACTTTCACCCCCTTCCTGCCCAGGCCATTTTTCAGCTTTTAGCGCTGTCACAATTTGAATGACAATTGCGCGGTCATGCTGCGCTGTACCCAAATGACATTTTTATCATTTTTTTCCCCACAAATAGAGCTTTCTTTTGGTGGTATTTGATCACCTCTGCGGGTTTTATTTTTTGCGCTATAAACAAAAGAAAAGCGACAACTTTGAAAAAAAAACACAATATTTTTTACTTTTTGCTATAATAATATCCATTTTTAAAAAAAAAAAAAAAATTTCCTCAGTTTAGTCCGATACGTATTCTTCTACATATTTTTGGTAAAAAAAAAAATTGCAATAAGCGTTTATTGATTGGTTTGCGCAAACGTTATAGCGTCTACAAAAAAGGGGATAGATTTATAGCATTTTTTTTTTTTTTTACTAGTAATGGCAGAGATCAGTGATTTTTATCGTGACTGCGATATTGCGGCGGACACATCGGACACTTTTGACACATTTTTGGGACCATTCACATTTATACAGCGATCCCTGCTATATTATTATTATTATTTAGGTACTTATATAGCGCCGTCAATTTACGCAGCGCTTTACATATACATTGTACATTCACATCGGTCCCTATCCTCAAGGAGATTACAATCTGAGGTCCCTAAACTCACATTCATATACTGGGCCAATTTAGACAGAAGCCAATTAACCTGCCAGCATGTCTTTGGAGTGTGGAAGGAAACCGGAGTCCCCGGAGGAAACCCACACAGGCACAGGGAGAACATGCAAACTCCAGGCAGGTAGTGTCGTGGTTGGGATTCGAACCAGCGGCCCTTTTTACTGCTAGGCGAGAGTGCCGCCCACTACACCACTGTGCCGTCCATATAAAAATGCATTGATTGCTGTATAAACATGACTGGCAGGGAAGGGGTTAACATTGGGGGCGATCAAGGGGTTAAATGTGTTCCCTAGGGAGTGATTCTTACTGTGGGGGGAGGGGACTGATTGGGGGAGGTGACCGATGGTTGTCCCTATGTACAAGGGACACAGCATTGGTCTCCTCTCCCTGACAGGGCATGGATCTCTGTGTTTACACCCCATCATTACACACACAGATCCACGGTCCTGCTCAGTCCGCCCAGAACAAGAGGGTCTTCCTGTGATGGGACAACGTGTGCAATCGCTGTCTGTTCTGTTTAGGGATATGAATCCTCCTCTTTATGTGTCAGAACACGGAAGAAAAACGAGAAGAGCATTTTGTATTTGTAATTTCAGCAGATGTGAATCTATTCGGCCTGTGAGTTTTATGGTATCTCGCAGAACTGTATGCAAACCCATTGTAAATGCATCAGAAAGCGGGATAGATACAGTAAAACCTTGGATTGCGAGCATAATTCATTCCAGAAACATGCTTGTAATCCAAAGCACTTGTATATCAAAGCAAATTTCCCCATAAGAAATAATGGAAACTCAAATGATTTGTTCCACAACCATTTATTTATAGGTCCTTTAGTTTATAGTCCATATAAAAAGATTGTAGCAATGTTATTGGTTGTGTAACCATTAAATGTCCATCCACAAATGGAAGCCTCCCCAAGGGGATAAGAAGCAAAATCCAGAGTATAAAAGAGAAGAGAGGCACCTCTAAGTGTAGCAATATGTTGCTAAATGTTGTACCTTCATTAAATGTAACCATATTGCTACACTTAGAGGCGCCTCTCTTCTCTTTTATACTCAGTTGTGACATAACGCTACTTGTATATCAAGACATCGCTTGTATATGAAGTCAAAATGTTTTTTAAAATTTTGCTTGTCTTGCAAAACGCTCTCAAACCAAGTTACTCTCACACCAAGGTTTTACTGTATCTGTATCTTCTGCTTTCATCCCTTCCACTGTTTTCTCTCACGTCGTTTTTAAACCTTTATCCATTACTCTTTCACTCTGTTCATTTCTCCATCCAACTATCCCTCTATCACCTACTGTCTTCATCACCCATCCCTTCCTCCGTCTCCTTTCCCTCTCTCATTCCATCCTTCAATCCCAACATCTTTCTGTCCTCCTATCATCTTTCCTTCATCAATCCATCCCACTGATCCCTGAATCCATTCCTTCATTTCTCCATCCATCATTCCATCACTACATCCATCTATTCATTTCTCTATCATCTCCTGTCCCCATCCCACCTTCCCTTCTTTGGTCTACCTCTGTTTCCCCATCAATCCACCGCTCCATCCTTCCATCCTTCCCACTCCGTCACTCCCTCTGTCCATCATCCCATTCATTCATCCCTCCATCACTCCATCCCTTCTGTTTCCATCACTCCATCCCTACATTACTTCTTTACTATCTCTATTTACTCCATCAATCCACTCTCCACCCTTCTGTCCTTTACACGGTTTTTCCTTCAGTCCATCCCTCCATCACCTTCTGTCGTCATCACTCCATCCCTCCATCACCTTCTGTCGTCATCACTCCGTCCCTCCATCACCTTCTGTCTTCATCACTCCATCACTTCTGTCGTCATCACTCCATCCCTCCATCACTTCACTGGTCTATCTATCCATTCCCTATCAATCCACCCCTCCATCACTCCCTCTGTCCATCACCCTATTCATTCATCCTTCCATCACTCCATCCCTCCATCACTTCTGTTTCCATCACTCTATCACTCCATCCCTATAGTTTCCATCACTCCATCCCTACATTACTTATTTACTATCTCTATTTACTCCATCAATCCACTCTCCATCCTTCTGTCCTTTACACGGTTACTCCTTCTGTCCATAAGCCCATTCCTCCATCACCTTCTGTCGTCATCACTCCATCCCTCCATCACTTCTGTCGTCATCACTCCATCACTTCTGTTTCCAACACTCCATCCCTCCATCACTTCTGTTTCCATCACTCCATCCCTCCATCACTTCTGTTTCCAACACTCCATCCCTCCATCACTTCTGTTTCCATCACTCCATCCCTCCATCACTTCTGTTTCCAACACTCCATCTCTCCATCACTTCTGTTTCCATCACTCCATCCCTCCATCACTTCTGTTTCCATCACTCCATCCCTCCATCACTTCTGTTTCCATCACTCCATCCCTCAATCACCTTCTGTCGTCATCACTCCATTCCTCCATCACTTCACTGGTCTATCTATCCATTCCCTATCAATCCACCCCTCCATCCTTCCCACTCCGTCACTCCCTCTGTCCATCACCCTATTCATTCATCCCTCCATCACTCCATCCCTCCATCACTTCAGTTTCCATCACTCCATCCCTACATTACTTCCTTACTATCTCTATTAACTCCATCAATCCACCCCTCCATCATTCCCGCTCTGTCCATCACCCCATCCATTCACTCTGCCATCACTTCTCTCCCCATCACTCCATCCCTCCATCACTTCTGTTTCCATCACTCCATGCCTACATCACTTTCTTGCTATCTCTATCTCTATTTACTCCATCAATCCACCCTCAATCCTTCTGTTCTTCCCACTATCATTCCTTCTGTCCATATAAGCCCATTCCTCCATCACCTCCTGTCTTCATTACTTTATTCCTCCATCCCTTCACATCTCTTTATTCCCTATCAATTCACCCCACCATCCTTCTGTCCTTCTTCACTCCAGCATTCCCTCTGTCCATTGCTTCATCCCTCCATCACCTCCTCCTCCTCTCTCTATCAACCCTTACCCTAAATACTTTCATCCTCCATCTCTCCATCCTTCCATAAAATTGCCAGTAGGTGGTTGAGGAGGGAATAAATAGTCTAGGGCTTGGAGCAGAAGGGTTCTTGTCCAGTAGGAGAAGATCCCAGCCTGAAGGGCTGCTGCCCCTTTTGGGCAGTGTAGCTGGAGAGTGCAGGAGTTTGAGGTCCCAGCTCAGTGAGAGCTGGGGGGGGGAGGGGGAACCTATTTACTGGAAATTGTTGAAGCCAAATCAAGGGGTTTCACTACTAAAGATCTGGCCTGGAGACTCACAGGAGAAGTGTCTGGCCGATATTGGAAAGAGGCATCCAAGTATACGGGGACATTGTGAGTATATGCCTGGATGTGAGATCCTAGCGACTGTTCGCTGCTTTAACCCCTTGAGTATTTGCCCCATTGCTGCTGAAATCAGGACCTTTGCTCTGTGTGGAGTCCCAGGGTTGCTGTTCCCCTATTGTCTGCCAAGAAGGGAGATATCCTGAAGAGAGTAGACAAGCCAGCGAGTGTCCTCTGGTTACTTTGTGCACTAAATTCTGAATTAGACATGTGCAATTCGTTTCGTTCCGAATTCGTTTTTCGTCAAAATTCTGCATATTCGTTAATTTCGAAACATCCGAATTAACGAAAAACTTCCAAATACAAATTTTCAAAAAGAACGGAAATCCGAAAGAATGAAAATCCGAAAGGATGAAAATTCTAAAGAACAAAAATATGAAAATTAGAAAAGAACGAAAATCCGAAAATAAGAACGAAAATCTGTAAAAAAAAAAAAAAAAACATTTGAATAGTTTCTATTATAATTAAATTATTAGGTTTATGAACTATTATTATAGTTTGTATTATTATTATCATTATTATTATTTATTAATAATAATAATACTAATAAAAACTATAATAATAGTTATAAACTATTAAAATCATAGGTATTTCAAATTTGGCTGCCTGTTAGTGAATGGAACGAATACGAATTTATCCGAATTTATGAATTTTCGAAATAACGAATACCGCATCTATATGAATGGAACGTACCAAATTCGAATTTCTTCCGAATTTATTCAAAATAATGAATTTTGATCACAACGAATGATTAAAAAAAAAAAACGAAAAAAAAGAAAAAATTCGGCAACGCACATATCTATTCAGAATATCTCAAAGCTCCCCCTGCACCCCAACCAAGTTCAATGAGTATTAAAGCACAAAAGAACAGAGAAAAGAACCGGGGGGGGGGGGGAATCAGCGAGGCCCAACGGGGGTCTGTGCTGCACTAGAAAATTATTTAAAAATTCTGCGGGAAGAGTGAGACTCCCTATTAATGGGAGCCTGAAGAATGCAAAGAACTCAGTCACAGAGCCAGAAAAACCAGAAGACGTTACGTCTGTCCAGCATTTACCAAATACTACAATTTCATATTTTTGCCGACTGACCCCTAATATCCATCATACGCCAATCCCACCAGGGACAGGCGTGCTGCAGCGCGATCGCACGCATGTGCAAAGCTGGAATGTGCGTTTCATGGTGATGACCACAAGCGGTACATTAATTAGATCATAGGCAGCTGATTGATCAGACTCCTCAATTAATCCATAATTAAAAATGAAGGCCGAGCGCAGCCAAGCGAAGACGATTATAGGATAACGCTTACATTTAACCCCATCTAATCAGCAGGTATAGACCGAACGCCATCAAAGGGGGGTCATTCGCCCCGGGAAGGCGGCTGGCGGCTACACTCAGCCGAGGCCAGCTGGGTCAGAGGTGTGCGGTGACCTCAGTGGAGGCAATTAACCCTCATTTCTTGAAGGAAGAAATTTGCTGGAACAAGCGTGCCGCCAGCAAAGTCTGACTCTGATGATGGGTGGCAAAGTCTGACTCTGATGATGGGTGGCAAAGTCTGACTCTGATGATGGGTAGGAAAGTCTGACTCTGATGATGGGTAGGAAAGTCTGACTCTGATGATGGATGGCAAAGTCTGACATGATGGGTGGCAAAGTCTCACTCTGACGATGGATGGCAAAGTCTGACATGATGGGTGGCAAAGTCTGACTCTGACAATGGGTTGGAAAGTCTGACTCTGAAGATGGGTGGCAAAGTCTGACTCTGAAGATGGGTGGCAAAGTCTGACTCTGAAGATGGGTGGCAAAGTCTGACTCTGAAGATGGGTGGCAAAGTCTGACTCTGACGATGGGTGGCAAAGTCTGACTCTGACGATGGGTAGGAAAGTCTGACTCTGAGGATGGGTGGCAAAGTCTGACTCTGAGGATGGGTGGCAAAGTCTGACTCTGAGGATGGGTGGCAAAGTCTGACTCTGAGGATGGGTAGGAAAGTCTGACTCTGAGGATGGGTGGCAAAGTCTGACTCTGAGGATGGGTGGCAAAGTCTGACTCTGAGGATGGGTGGCAAAGTCTGACTCTGAGGATGGGTGGCAAAGTCTGACTCTGACGATGGGCGGCAAAGTCTGACTCTGACGATGGGTGGCAAAGTCTGACTCTGACGATGGTTAGGAAAGTCTGACTCTGACGATGGGTGGCAAAGTCTGACTCTGACGATGGGCGGCAAAGTCTGACTCTGAGGATGGGCGGCAAAGTCTGACTCTGACGATGGGCGGCAAAGTCTGACTCTGAGGATGGGCGGCAAAGTCTGACTCTGAGGATGGGCGGCAAAGTCTGACTCTGAGGATGGGCGGCAAAGTCTGACTCTGAGGATGGGCGGCAAAGTCTGACTCTGAGGATGGGCGGCAAAGTCTGACTCTGAGGATGGGCGGCAAAGTCTGACTCTGAGGATGGGCGGCAAAGTCTGACTCTGAGGATGGGCGGCAAAGTCTGACTCTGAGGATGGGCGGCAAAGTCTGACTCTGACGATGGGCGGCAAAGTCTGACTCTGACGATGGGTGGCAAAGTCTGACTCTGAGGATGGGTGGCAAAGTCTGACTCTGAGGATGGGTGGCAAAGTCTGACTCTGAGGATGGGTGGCAAAGTCTGACTCTGAGGATGGGTGGCAAAGTCTGACTCTGAGGATGGGTAGGAAAGTCTGACTCTGAGGATGGGTGGCAAAGTCTGACTCTGAGGATGGGTGGCAAAGTCTGACTCTGAGGATGGGTGGCAAAGTCTGACTCTGAGGATGGGTGGCAAAGTCTGACTCTGAGGATGGGTGGCAAAGTCTGACTCTGAGGATGGGTGGCAAAGTCTGACTCTGAGGATGGGTGGCAAAGTCTGACTCTGAGGATGGGTGGCAAAGTCTGACTCTGACGATGGGCGGCAAAGTCTGACTCTGACGATGGGTGGCAAAGTCTGACTCTGACGATGGTTAGGAAAGTCTGACTCTGACGATGGGTGGCAAAGTCTGACTCTGACGATGGGCGGCAAAGTCTGACTCTGACGATGGGCGGCAAAGTCTGACTCTGACGATGGGCGGCAAAGTCTGACTCTGAGGATGGGCGGCAAAGTCTGACTCTGAGGATGGGCGGCAAAGTCTGACTCTGAGGATGGGCGGCAAAGTCTGACTCTGAGGATGGGCGGCAAAGTCTGACTCTGAGGATGGGCGGCAAAGTCTGACTCTGAGGATGGGCGGCAAAGTCTGACTCTGAGGATGGGCGGCAAAGTCTGACTCTGAGGATGGGCGGCAAAGTCTGACTCTGACGATGGGCGGCAAAGTCTGACTCTGACGATGGGTGGCAAAGTCTGACTCTGACGATGGGCGGCAAAGTCTGACTCTGACGATGGGCGGCAAAGTCTGACTCTGACGATGGGCGGCAAAGTCTGACTCTGACGATGGGCGGCAAAGTCTGACTCTGACGATGGGCGGCAAAGTCTGACTCTGAGGATGGGCGGCAAAGTCTGACTCTGAGGATGGGCGGCAAAGTCTGACTCTGAGGATGGGCGGCAAAGTCTGACTCTGAGGATGGGCGGCAAAGTCTGACTCTGAGGATGGGCGGCAAAGTCTGACTCTGAGGATGGGCGGCAAAGTCTGACTCATTTTTTTCATCTTTAAAAAAATAAAAGAATTGAATGAATTTGTAATTCCCGATTCCTCCGTACAATTGCTGCATGACGGGTATTGGGTTTACTAGCTGGTGCTGAAACTCGGTACCTGCCAGAGTCGGCATCCTGCTAAAGAACTACAAGTTCCAGCATGCAAAGCCAGGCAATAAAGAGCTCCTGATTGGTTCCCGGTACGCCCCATGTAGGGACACTTTTACATACAGGAATCAGGTGTGAAGAGGTGGCTTTTCCCTGCGGACAGATCCGCCACACATCCAGAAGTAACAACACCTACCTCTCAGATTGGCTTATTAATGAATCAATTTTGGACGGCACCTTCCTCCCGAGGGACTCCGAGCACTTATCATATCTGATAGCAGGGAAGGCAGTCCTCTTCATTAGTAGAAAATAATATTAGAGCAATTTATCTACAAGCATGTCTTTGGAGTGTAGGATGTAACCCATACATGTCGGCAGGTGCAGCCAGCTAGTCTGCCACTAGGTGGCTCTGTTCCAGAATGGTGTGTGGTTACAGCAGAGAGTGTCATCAGGTGCTAGGCCCCTTTTAATTAGAAACTTCCTGCAGTGATGTCATGGTTGAGTCAGAGCCCACATACACTATATTGTCAAAAGTATTGGACACCTGCCTTTGGAGCCCTTTTAGGCAGGATTCACACTGATGGCATTTTTGGCGCTTTTTTGCATTTTGCAGATTTGCACTACAGATTGTGTTTCATAGGAAACCATGTAAAATGGACTGTAGTGCAAATCTACAAAATGCAAAAAGCACTAAAACTGCCGTAGGCGTGAATCCAGCCTCACACTGGGGCGGCTGAGCGTTAGCGCCGCTCGTTTTAGCGGTGCTTTATCACTGTTTAAGGGGCGCTTTTAACCCCCGCTAGCAGCCGAAGAAGGGGTTAAAAGCGCCTGTGTTGCGGCGCTTTCAAATCGATATACAGGCGCCATTCATTTCAAAGGGCAGGGCGTTTTTGGAGCGATGTATAAAGCACTCCCAAACCGCCCCAAAGATGCTGCTTGCGGGACTTTTCCAAGCGTCCCGCAAGTGCACCGCCCCAGTGTGAAAAGTCACACTGAAATGAACGGGAGGCGGTTTTCAGGCGCTATTTCTAGGCGGGGACACTGACACGGGGACATTCCCTCCCACATGCACGTCAGGCAAATTAGGCGGCTGCCTCCCCTCTCCTCTGTGAGTGTGTACGGTGGGAAGTGTGAGCTTCACACTTGACTTCCTTCGAAGCACACACAAGAGAGGGGAGAAGGAGTAGATCGGCTGTGTCTCCTCTCTCATTATTCCCTGCGAGAGAGGAAGGGGGGCAATGGGAACTATCAATAACCGGCTCTGATGTCACTGGTTGCTAGATGCGAGGCGGCTGTAGCAACCAGTGGCCGGCAGTAGACTCGGGAGGTGGAGGAGGAGCCGGAGCCAGCAATACGGTGGTTCAGTCCATACCTGTCCCCTGCATTCCCAGTGTCCGTTTTTTTTAATTGGGGGGGGCACAGTATAATGTTGGGGGGGCCATGGCCCCTTCTGGCCCCCCCTAGTGACGCCATTGTTTTTAGCACTAAAATGCCTGAAAATGACGTCAGTGTGAAAGGGGTCTTTTACGCACATGAACTTTAATGGCATCCCAGTCTTAGTCCGGAGGGTTCAATATTGAGTTGGCCCACACTTTGCAGCTATAACAGCTTCAACTCTTCTGGGAAGGCCATCCACAAGGTTTAGGAGGGTGTCTATGGGGATGTTTGACCATTCTTCCAGAAGTCATTTGTGAGGTCAGGCACTGATGTTGGACGAGAAGGCCTGGCTCGCAGTCTCCTCTCTAATTCATCCCAAAGGTGTTCTATCGGGTTGATGTCAGGACTCTGTGCAGGCCAGTCTAATTCCTCCACCCCAAACTCACTTATCCACACTATATTGGCAAAAGTATTGGGCCACCCCTCTAAATCATTTAGTGAAGGAGGGATTATGGTGTGGAGGGGGGGAGGGATTATGGTGTGGAGGGGGGGGATTATGATGTGGTGGTTGTTTTTCAGGGGTTGGGTTTGGCCCCTTAGTTCCAGTGAAGGGAACTCTTAAGGCATCGGCATACCAAGACATTTTAGACAATTTCATGTTCCCAACATTGTGGGAACAGTTTGGGGACGGCCCCTTCCTGTTCCAACATGACTGCCCACCAGTGCACAAAGCAAGGTCCATAAAGACATGGATGAGCGAGTTTGGGGTGGAGGAATATGACTGGCCTGCACAGAGTCCTTACCTCACCCCGATGGAACACCTTTGGGATGAATTAAAGCGGAGACTGCGAGCCAGGCCTTCTCGTCCAACATCAGTGCCTGACCTCACAAATGAGCTTCTGGAAGAATGGTCAAACATTCCTATAGACACCCTCCTAAACCTTGTGGACGGCCTTCCCAGAAGAGTTGAAGTTGTTATAGCTGCAAAGGGCGGGGCCAACTCAATATTGAACCCTACGGACTAAGACTGGGAGGGCATTAAAGTTCATGTAAAGGCAGGTGTCCCAATACTTTTGGTAAAATAGTGTGTGTATGTATATATATATACACAGTATATAGGGCACTTTATATTTAATAGAGTTGAAAAGAGTGCATTTTGAATAACCCCTTGTATGTATATATAATAAATTCTGTATCACCTAAAAGGCAACTCTTCCCAACAACAGCCCAATATCATCTTTCAGCTGGTCTGTAACAACTCACTATAAGAACAGTTTTAATTGATGAGGGAATTAATAAATGAGGGGGAGGGGTTTCTCTTTTGTTCTGTGGGATTGATCAGCTCCTTCTATTTCTGTCGTCTGTAATTCTGGAAGATCTTCAGTATCTTCTTCTTTTTTTTTTTTTTTGCTCTGACCGGCGTCGTTGATCCCCGGCGTGTGGTCGCCACCCTAGACCCCGGTTAGAGTCCTTCTAATTGGCGGCTCAGGGATAAAAGTCCCGGGGTTTAGTGTGGATGAGAGGCAGTTGGCGGCGATCGCGATTCGACAAAGTAACTTCCAGGCTGTGCCCCGTCTTCCCTTTGATAGCAGATCTGGGCAGCTTAGCGTGGGATTAATGCTGAGCGCCTCTGAAAGGCGCGGGGAGACGCGGCGTCTCTATCAGGTCTTACAACCTTCGCCTTTCCTCAGCTGTGCAGCAAAGATCACATCCTTTGAACATGGCAGAGGCCTCCTTCTTTCTTCACTTCCATAACGGCTCAGAGATGAATTCTGGGAGTTTCTAAAGATCTTTTCATCCTCCCAAAACTCAGCCAGCCAATAAAATGCCTCCAAAGGTGAAGAATATCCCTTCAAGAGAAGCGGAGCTTATCAATCATCAATATGTACAGAAGCAGAACTTTAATTTTTACAGATTAGATACAAAACTGGAGAAAATAAAATGAGAACAGACATGTTGGCCAATCAGAGCGCTCAGAATTCTTCTTTATGTTTCTATAAACTGAAAGTAAAATCTGATTGGTTGTTACAGGTGACTGACCCTTATTACTTGTTACTTATTTACTCCTTCCTTCCTTCCCTTCCTTCCTTCGTACCTTCCTTTCTTCCCTTACTTCCTTTCTTCCCTTCCTTCCTTCCTTCCCTTCCTTCCTTCGTACCTTCCTTTCTTCCCTTCCTTCCTTCCTTCCCTTCCTTCGTACCTTCCTTTCTTCCCTTACTTCCTTTCTTCCCTTCCTTCCTTCCTTCCCTTCCTTCCTTCGTACCTTCCTTTCTTCCCTTACTTCCTTTCTTCCCTTCCTTCCTTCCTTCCTTCCCTTCCTTCCTTCGTACCTTCCTTTCTTCCCTTACTTCCTTCATTCATTCGTTTCTTCCCTTCCTTCATTCATTCCTTTCTTCCCTTACTTCCTTTCTTCCCTTCCTTCCTTCCTTCCCTTCCTTCCTTCATACCTTCCTTTCTTCCCTTACTTCCTTCCTTTTTTCGTTCCTTCCTTTCTTCCCTTACTTCCTTCATTCATTCGTTTCTTCCCTTCCTTCCTTCATTCATTCCTTTCTTCCCTTACTTCCTTTCTTCCCTTCCTTCCTTCCTTCCTTCCCTTCCTTTCTTCCTTCCCTTCCTTTCTTCATACCTTCCTTTCTTCCCTTACTTCCTTCATTCATTCCTTCCTTCCCTTCCTTCCTTCGTACCTTCCTTTCTTCCCTTACTTCCTTCCTTTCTTCGTACCTTCCTTTCTTCCCTTACTTCCTTCATTCATTCCTTTCTTCCCTTCCTTCCTTTCTTTTTTCCCTTCCTTCCTTAGTACCTTCCTTTCTTCCCTTCCTTCCTTCGTCCCTTCCTTTCTTCCCTTACTTCCCTTCCTTCCTTTCTTCCCTTCCTTCCTTCCTTTCTTCCCTCTCTCTTCTGTTTTTTCTCTCACCTCTCTTCTCCCCTCTCGCCCTGCCTCCTCTCTCCTCTTTCTCACTCTCTCGTCTCCTTTCCTTTTCTCTCCTCCACACCACCCATCCTCTCCTTCCCCTCACCTCTCCACTCCATCTGCCCCTCCTCCCCCTTCTCTCCTCTCCTCTCCCCTCCCCTCTTTCTGCTTCCCTGCTCCTCTTCTTCTCTCTCCCTCCCTCTCTCTCTCATCTCCTCCCCCCCTTCTCACCTCTTCTCTCCTCTCATTTCCTGTCTCTCTGCCCTCTTCCCCCTCTCTCCCTCCTCACTTTCTGCCTCCCCTCTCCTCTTTCTCACTCTTTCTCCTCTAGTTTCCTCTCTTTTTCCTCTTTTCCTCTCACCCCTTCCCTTCCCTCCCCTCTCCTTTCTTCTCTCTCCTCTCTTTTCCTCTCCTCTCCCCTCCCTCCTCTCCTCTCCCCTCCCTCCCCTCACCCCTTCCCTCCCCTCTCCTCCCTTCCCTCCCCTCTCCTATTTGCCTCTCCTTTCCCACTTTATTCTCTCTTTTTTTCTTCTCTCTCTCTCTCTCTGTCCCTCCTTCTGCATCTTCTCTCTCTGTATCTCTTGCCTCTCATTTTTTCTTTCCTCTCTCTCTCTCTTCCCCCTCAAACCATTTCTCCTTCTCTTCCTTCCTCTCCTTTTCTCTCCCCTCTCCTTTTTCTGTATCTCTCCACTTCCCCCCTCCTCTTTTCTCTCTCCCCCCCCCTTTTTTCTCTCTCCCCCTCTCTCCTCTCTCTCTCTCTCTCCCTCTCTCTCCTTTTCTTCCTCTCTCTCTCTTCCTCGCTCTCTCTCCGTCCCTCCTCGTCGCTCGTCATTATTAAAACCGCACAGTCAGTAATTTTCGGGCGCTCCAATCCCTGATTAGCATTTGAAATACTAAGTACTTTACAGAACTTGATGAAGGGGAAAAAAAACCCTCCATTGTTCTATCAATGGAAATCTCGTAGAAAATAAAGGGCATGTTTAATCTCCAGTTAATTTGTTTAATTTACAGAAGCTGTGAAATAAAAGTCTGGCGAGGGCGCAGTGACAGGCGTGTGATGGATGATGTGTTTTGTTGAGGATTTTTTTTTTTTATCGGTGGCGCGGCCTGTAGCGCCTTACAGAACACAAATGGGTGCGAGGGCGGTCGTGTGCGGCGAGGCCCTTCGGTAGGGCGAACGCTTGTAAATTGGCGCACAGCGGCTCCCTAGCACCAGACGTCGTTTCCCATCCCAGGAAAACTGCAGGAATCAGCAGCCTCCACGTTCCGCAGATCCTTTTCATCACTTCCACTGGCAGGTAATTGGATAAAATTGTCAATTGGATTTTGTTTTACAAGAAAACATATAAAGCAAACCTAAGCGGAAGCGACATAATGTGAAACTTCTGAAAGAATTCGCCACCGCCGCCACGAGAGGATTGACAGGTTTCCAGTGTGCCCCCAGAAATGCCCTGGGCTAATTGGTGGACTCGTGTGGGGGAGGGGCGGGTGATGTCATAGCGACTTACATACAACAAAGTAATTATTAAGAGTGGAGGAACAGGTTGTAGTCCAGGAGTGAATTTCTAAATTTCCGATTTATTTATTTATTTATTTATTGTGGGTCCCACCATCTCCTCAGTCAGGGCTGCCAGGAGCTTCCCAAACCAGTCTGCCAAATTATGGAAATTGTTCTGCTCTGCAATACACAGTTTTTGGAGCCTTGTTTGGATTCCTATTGACTCCCATGGACTCACGGGTGGGGGGGGCAGGTGATGTCATGGCAGCTTGCACATGATAGTACTCGTTGCCCCCCTCTGCCAATTACTGCTACAAAGTCATTGTCCTATGTGGGGCAATTGGTGGAGTCAAGGAGTGAGTCGGGCCTAGTTGATAAGGGAGAGCATCTACAATGGGGAGGGAGACTAAGGTTTAGGTTGAGCCTTTGTGGCAGAATTAGGACCTGAGGCATGACAATATGATAGCCCGCCATGTGTCATTTGTAGAGGGAGAAAGCCACCCCAAGTTGGCACCACCAGGATAGCTGAAAATTATAAAGATGAAGATGACCCTGTTGGTGGGCAAGACATCTGGGACTTGGACAGCCATGGACGTTGGAATAATGTTTGCCTATTGACTATTGTTATGCAAGTTACCATGTAATAAAGAGGAATTTTAGGAAGAATGTGGACTGAGATTCTTCACTCTTATGGAATGTAGGATAAGCCTACACCTGGGGTAGAGACATGAGGCCACCTTGATCAGGAAATGGATGTGGACTGAGATTCTCCACTCCTATGGAATGCAGGGTGACCACGTGTCCCGGATTGCCCGGGACAGTCCCGCATTTTGCAGGTCTGTCCCGGGCACCTTCTTTCCAGGACAATACAGTGTCCCAGAATGAAACTGACATAGCCACCCCCCAGGGCCAATCTGATGCCCCCAAAAAAGGCCGCCACATCACCGCTTTACTCACTGACAGTACTTGTCCTGGCCGGGAATGCCTGGAGGAGCACAATCCCCGCCCCCTGCTTATGATTGGAGAAATAATAAATCCCGCCTCTTGTGTCCAATCGCTGTGCTGTGATTCGTTACAGCACAAGCTGATTTTTGGGAAGAGAGGGTGTCCCTGAATGGTAGTTTGGAAATGTGGTCACCCTAAGGGTAAGCCTATCGGGGAGCAGAGACATGAGACCATCCTGATCAGGAAATGGATGTAGACTGAGATTCTTCACTCCTATGGAATGTAGGGTAAGCCTATCAAAGAGCAGAGACATGAGACCATCCTGATCAGGAAATGGATGTTGGCCTGGTGAAATTAGGTCGGCCGATTTGGTGGGGGTGAGATGGATAGAACCATGCATCTTGTAACCTGTGACACTGGTGACTATCACAATGAGTGTTCGTTGGAACCCATGATGGACTGGGTCTACAACCACTGGTATCTTGGGGAGCTCCTCAGAAGGTGTGTTTCGTCATGGGGCCCACAGACCAAAGAGTGTAGAGTTGGAATTATGGCTTTGTGTTTTCTATGGTTTTTGGACCATCCATGATTGGAAATAATAAAGCCTCGTACACAGGGGCGGGAATCCCGTTGGGAAAAAAAAAACGTTGGTTTTCTCGACGGGATTCCTGGCAAGCTTGTCTTGCCAAGCCCTGTGTACAGACGGCCACTCCAATAAAACATCGTTCTTTTGAATGGCAAGAATGCGGTGACATCATCGACTACGACAAGCCGGCTCTCGTCACATTCGATGTCGTCGCCGCCATCTTGCTACACCCCACGCTAACCTTGTATGCTACTGCGCATGCGTCAAAGTCTTTTCGAGCATGCGCAGGTAAGCATACAGACGACCGGTTTTCTTGGCAGGAAACACTCTGCCGAGAATCCCGACGAGAAAAATGGGGGGCAGGTTCTCTATTTTTCTCATCGAGATTCCCGGCAGTTTTCCTGTCGAGAAACCGTACACACCAACGGTTTTCTCTGCAAAAAGCTCTCCCAGCAGTTTTCTTGCCGAGAAAACCGGTCTTGTGTACGAGGCTTTAGCCTTGATGTAGGACCTATAAACCCACCACAAAGTAGTGCATTAGCATCACACACACCTTTCTTGCAGTGAAATCAGAGAAAGACAAATTTAGTCCAGGAAAGGAGCCGGTACACCTGTGTAAGACTGAAGGGAAGGTCAGATTCCTTAGGAGACATTTAAAGGCCGTTACCCTCTTGAAAACCACCAAAACCTCCTTAATTTTGCCTATTGGCTCCACTGCATTTTTCCAAAATGGTAAACTTTTCCCCAAAATTTTGGCAAAGTGAAGGTAGTGGAATTAGCCCATCTCCAGCCTGCATCCATGTAAGTTGTTGTGGAGTCCAGCCAGAGGCGGCTCTCTAATTAGGCAAATTAGGCGGTTGCCTAAGGCCTCGTACTCACAGGGGCCTCGCGGCCGCCTAATTTGCCTGAGATCAATACTAATGTCGGCGTCATCGGATCTCTCTATTACCCCTCTCTCTTCCTCACCTCCCCCTCTCTCCCCCCTCTTGCATTGGCTGAATATGTCTGATGGGCGAGGAGGGTGCCCTGGAAGTGGTGCTGATCACCTGTGTGCTAGATCCGTGCATTTTCTGCAGCCATTTTTCTTGCTTGAATTATTTTTCCCATTATGGGCGTGAGTGCGGCCTCATGTCTAAGTTTTGCCTAAGGCCTCACAAAGCCTAGAGCCGCCTCTGAGTCCAGCGTATGAGCGGAGGCACACTGTGCACTCTGCAGCCTTGGTGTCTCCTCCATTAGCGGGAGCTGCATGTGAGGAAGGGCCCCGGCCTTGAAGTCTTTTAACGAAGCAGAGCCCTGCTATTCCTGTCTGCCGCCCCTCATCCCTTTATTACCAATACACCTGGGAAATATCTATAAATTAAATATTAGGCAAATGTACTTAAAGGAAAAAGTGGGCGGACACTGGGGGGAAGCTGACGAGATCTCCAGGATTATCCCAGCTAATGGACTTTGGCTGTCTGCTTATCTCCGATGGTCCTTTCTACGAATTGCGTCTAGGCGGTTTTCATTAGTTTTTTTTTTTCCTTGTTGTGTTTTCATTAATTGAAGCTGTCTGAGATCTGAGCGCTTCTGATAGCTTTAATTTCTGTGGCTCTTATTGTAACGCAAATGTTTCCTCGGATGTGAGATAAAAGGCGCCCAATGTGGCAATTTGTGGCCAGACCAGGTGGCAGTATTTTGTTAGGAAGCCCAGCTGACCGTCCACAGCGGGAAATATCAGATCTTTTCATCCTCTCCAGTGGTCATCACTCTGGAATAGAGCTGATCCTGAAATCTAGATGACATTCGATCCAGGAGTTTGGCCCAAACCAAATCCAATTTCCAGTCTAAAGCCCCGTACACGCGGTCGGACTTCCATCGGACTTTTCCGTGGATTTTTGTCCGAACGGAGTTGGCAGGGCACACCCATAGCATACACACCACAGGACTTTTCTGCAAACTTTCCCAAAACTTTTTGCAACATCACGTGGTTTTTCTGCTCTTTTCTGCTCTTTACCGCCACCCTTTGGTCAACTTCTGCTATTGTTGGTTGATTTTAACATTAGTTGTTTTGTCCATCGGACAAAAGTCCGATGGTTTTCTGTACACACAGTCGGACTTTGCTCCATCGGACTTTTGTTGGCCAAAAGTTTGTCTGTTTGCAGACCCAACTTTTGTCCGATGAAAACAAAAAAAAAAAAAAAAGTTTGTCCGATGGAGCGTACACACGGTCGGATTGTTGGTCCAACTTGCTCAAAATCAAGTTTGTTGGCCAAAAGTCCGACCGCCGTGTGTACGGGGCTTTAGTGGTTGGATGTCTTCTACAGCTTAGGCTTGAGCCCCCTTAACTTGACTGATAGTGCCACCAGCACCCCTTATCCCCTTCTATCTCAGTATTCCTGGTAGAATTTTTGAGGGATTTCAGGGCTGTTAAGAGCTTCTCTGCTGGTTTCTCTTATTTCCCAATTTTTGATTTCCCAAATTTTCGATTTTTTTTTTTTTGTTGCCCCATTATCTCGCCAAGCTGGAGCACCTGGAGCTTCCCAACCATATTGCACAATTTTGCATCATTTTCTTCTCCATGTCACACAATTTTTAGTGCCTGTTTTGGATTCCTGTTGACTTTAATAGTAATTATGGTTTGGAAATTCTATATTTCGGCAGCTTTTGAGATTTTAAGAAGCTCGGCTGAGACACAACCGGTCAAAAAATTTCTGATCGCTTATCTCTGGTTATGAAATATGTTTAGCATCCCTGCTTACAGACTGCTGAGATAAGTTCAGTCAACCTTTTAGAATCTGTACCTTATCAGTCAGGTCCGACCCAACCCATAGACTTCGGGCTTGTTTAGATGGGCAACACCCCCTGCTGCCCCTTTGAAAAATGATCTGTGGTGGATCACATTTCAGAGGGCAATTGACAGGGAGATGTGTTGCATCCTCACTGGATGTTTAAAGCCACCATGCTGCAACCACATGTATTGCATGTGTTTGCAGGGGAGTTGAGTCGCAGTCCCGTTAAATTTAATGGGTTGCGTTGAGCTGCATGTCCTAAACAGCTGCATGTGCTTGTTGAGGGAATCAGCCGGGGGTGGTGAAATCACAGCTCAACCACCTGCTTTTATACTCCTTTGTGTGATTGAGCCCTTAGACTGAGGTGTGTTCCCTTGGAGTAAATCCACAAGAGGTAGCAATAGTCCTTTAGAGTCCATGATTTGGCAGTAATTCATAAAGGCAAAAAAGTCCAAAACTGTCAGATATAAGTCCATGAGGGTCTACAGGCTCCAGACCCCCTAGGAACCCCAACCGGGCTCCCATCACCCCCTCTTCCCCCAAGGGGGGTGATCACACCCTACATTTTAGCAGTTTTTAGCCAACCAGCTTCTCAGGGCACTTAGTGAGCCCTATTTATATGGTATGACCTGCAGGGGGCAGTGACCACAGCTCAACCACCTGCTTTTACTGTCCTTGGGCTGCAAATCTGGATGAGCCCTTTAGACTGAGGGCTGGTTCACACCAGAACATGGTGCTAAAAAGGGATGTTCCCTTGGAGTAATACCACAAGAGGTACCAATGGTCCTTTAGAGTCCATGATTTGGCATTAATCCATAAAGGCAGCAAAGTCCATAACTGGTAGATTTACTGTAAGTTCATGATGGTCTACAGACTCCAGACCTCCCCTGGGAACCCCAACTGGGCTCCCCCTCCCCTCCCCCCCCCCCCAAGGATGGTGATCACTCTGGCAGAGTAACAGCTACATTTTGCCAGTCTTTACCCAGCCAACCTCTTAGGGCACTTTAGTAAACCCTATTTATATGGTATGACTTGCAGGGGGCAGTGACCACCTCTTAACCACCTGTTTTTACTGTCCTTTGGCTGCAAGTCTGAATGAGCCCTTAGACTGAGGGCTGGTTTACCTCTAAACACGGTTGCGGGAAAAGCGTGTTCCGTTGGAGTAATACCACAAGAGGTAGCAATAGTCCCTTAGAGTCCATGATTTGGCAGTAATCCATAAAGGCAGTAAAGCCCATAACTGACAGATATAAGTCTATTAAGATCTATAGGCTCCAGAACCCCTGGGAACCCCAACTGGGTTCCCATTCCCCCAAGGGAGTGATCACTCTGGCAGAGTAACAGCTACATTTTGGCATTCTTTACCCAACCAACCTCTCAGAGCACTAATGCCTCGTTTCCACTGAGGGGATCGGTTCGGTACGGCACGCTATTTTGGGCATTTCCATTATGAAAGCGTGCCATAAAACTGAACCGTACCGCAGCATTCTGGGTCCTGCTTCAGATGTGGGGCCATAGAAAATGGAACGGTTCGGTTAGGGCGGAGCTACAATACATTCCACTGATTGGCGGACACGCTAGGCATTTTTTCTAAACCCTGTATGGCCCCTGACGGTCCGTCTTGCAGTGGAAACGCTCTCACCAGAATAGACCGGACCATTCTAACCGTTCCAAACTGTACCGACCCGAACCGTTCCGCTCAGTGGAAACGAGGCATTAGTGAGCCCTATTTATATGGTATGACCTGCAGGGGGCAATGACCTTTGAAGAAAAGAACGGGAAAAGCTTTAACCCTTCCTGCTCAGTTACCCCCAGCTCAACAGGTCAACCCGAGAACACAACATTAAGGTAGGGTGACCAGACATCCCCGGTTCCCAGGGACAGTCCCCGGATTGAGGACACTGTCCCTGGACCAAGTCTGTCCCCGGCTTTGTCCCCGGATTGGATTTGAACAGGGGCTGGGGGGGCAATTTTAAAGACAGTCAGTGCAGAATAAAAAAAAAAAATCTGAATTACACCCCCCCCCCCGCTCCGCCGCTCCTAGCTTAGGGGGTGTATTTTTTGCCATTATCTGTGCCCCTTTCTGATGATCATGTGCTGGTCGGAGCGGAGGGAATATTTCTTCAGTTTCGGGCGCCCATTCAGCTCCGCCCACATGTTCTTCTGCCTTGGCTCAAGTCCCGGCCAATCGTCTGCCTGCTTATCTCCGTGCCTTCTCTGGCGGAGTGATCTTCCTCCACTCCCCACCCAGTAGTAGCCGGGGGTTTGGAGAGTGAGACTTGAGAGGCTGTGAGGCGGGCGGCGGCGGCGACGGGCAGAGAGTCGCTGATTGCCCCCATTACTAGTAAAAAAAAAAATATGTCCCCGGATTTCATTTAAAAAATCTGGTCACCTTACATTAAAGGGGTTGTAAAGGTACATGTTTTTTTTCACCTTAATGAATCCTATGCATTAAGGTGAAAAAACATCCGACAGTACCGCCCCCCCCCCCCCGAGCCCCCGTTTTACTTACCTGGCCCCTCGAAAGTCCCGCGCTCGTCCCCGTCATCCTCCTCGGTTCTCAGCCTGGCCGCCGATTGGCTACACTGGATGGATTGAAAGCAGCGCAGCCATTGGCTGACGCTGCTGTCAATCACATCCGATGATGCCGCGCGCCGGGGAGGGCGGGGCCGAGTGATACAGTCGGCGGCTATGGCCGCCGCTGTATCACGGGAGCGCGCCCGCAATAACTCCACGCATGAAGGTGTGGAGTCCTTGTGGGGAGGAGCCGAGACAGCCGCCGAGGGACCCCAGAAGACCAGGATCGGGGCCACTGTGTGCAAAACGAGCTGCACAGTGGAGGTAAGTATAAACTGTTTGTTCTTTTTTTGTGCAAAAAAAAGGGAAGCTTTAGTGTCCCTTTAAGGCATTGTAACAATTTGCACCTGGCTATACTAAATGAACTTGAGGGTAGGGTTGCCACCTGTCCAGGATTCACCCGGACAGTTCGGGTTTGGAATCATGCGTTCGGGTTTCAGACCTCCTGAAACCCGGACACATTACTCAGACCAGACTATGGCTTCCCAGCAGGGTTTCTGGCTGCAGTTGTGTAAGCCGAGAGTGGCTGTTACGCTCTCTTTCACACTGCCCAAAGCCAGCACTAACAATTACCCCTCCCCCCACACAGATGGGAGAGGAGAAAGGGCTTGATCTGCCCCTCTTCCTCTCACCCCTATCACTCTGTGTCAGCCTCAGCTACATCTGGATGAGTGGTGCTGACTGCCAAGGGGTAAGTGAGCTCACCATCCATCCCTGTCTGTGACTGAAGTTTACCCCCTTCTCTCTCCTGCCCCTGAGTGAGTACACTAAGGTAAATCCGGGTTCTCAGAGTTCTCCCTTACATCAGAGTTCTCAGTTTTCCTCCTTAGATCAGGGTTCCCAGAGCATCCCTTATGTTAGAGTCCCCAGAGTTCTCCCGTACAATCAGAGTCTGCAGAGTTCCCCCTTACAGTGAAAGGGAACTCTGCGAGTTCAGAAGTAAAAGTGGGGACTCTTGTGATTAACTTAATTTGATTAGAAATGTTATTTAATTGCAAAATATATGTATAGTTCATACTATAAAAAAAGATTGCTGTGCACCACTAAAGTGTTCGGGTTTGACTTGAAGAAAAGGTGGCGACCCTACTTGAGGGTCTAAACACAGCAAGAGAAAAGCAGTCCACTGGTGAGAACCTCCTGGAAGCACCAACTTATTACACATGTGCACCTCAGTACACCGCCGTCCACATCTTGTTACCTTTTGGCAAGTTGGCAGCCCATGACTTTTAACCGGCTGCCTTACCACAAGGCACATAAGTCGGTGATGTAACACAAAAAGGTAAATGGGCCCTAAAAGGCCACACATGACTCCATTAGCGGGGGGTTTAAAAATACATTTGGCCAACACACGTCCCCTATATGTGGAGGAGGGATTTGTGTAAAATGTACTTAAACCCGTTCGCTCGCGTCGTGAAATATCCATATTTTCAGCAAAAATAACACTCATTCGTATCCATTAGTGGCTCTCTGCATATTTAATTCCACAATCTGGAAGCAATTCAGGAATCTCTGCCAAGGCGCCCCCCACGCCGAACACATCATCCAGAGTATAAGAGAACCGTATAGGAGCGCGTCTAACGGGGCGGCCTGCGGCGCGGATCAATCCCCCCCCCCCCCCCCCCGGAAGAGGTCTTCTCCCAGATTGATAAATAGTCGTTTGTTGCGTCTTCATGTTATGAGAGATAATATCTGAGGAACGATTTCTTCCCCCCCCCCCTCGGCCTTTAATGTCAAACAGATTAGGATTGTTTCATGGAAACGCCTTCCCTACGCGTTGCGTTCTCCCCACCCCCTTCTCAAAGATAGATCGTGATTATTATTATTACCACAGTGCCCCCCCCCCAGGGCCCGCAGTAAAAATGAACCTGTCACATTAAAGGTCAACATGGAGCCAATGGATTTGATGTAACTGAACGTTTCTCTAAGGAATTCAATTGTAAAGCCACAAAATCTGCATGTGAGAGCCGAAATATACCGGGAAAAAAATGCTTTACGGGCGACATTATCACCGCCGATCGGCAAATGCTCACCGGAAGAGCAGAAAGGGTTCAGAGCGGTGGGTCGCGGACCATCTGCAGATATCGCTCCTGAAGTATTAGAGCACTGCCCCCGCGGGAGCTGCTTGAATATTTGCCCCCGGGTCTCCCACAGATTAATCCACAGCCAGTTACACTGTATTTTCACACAGCCAGGTGCACACACTCTTCCGCTCGTTGTCTCCAATGACCAGTCCGGGGGGATTTGTTTTTTATGTTTTATTTGGAGAACTTGGATAGGAGAAGGGAATTAGTAGGATACTCCAAATGAGCTATTCCTGGTGCGGCCCGTCCATTGTGGGCGCACGGGCGCCACTTCCCCGATCCACCGCCCTCCCTATCCATGCACCCCGCCCCCTTTCAGGACACCGGGCGCATTCATTCCTATGGCTGGTGTGTTTTTTGAAGCACCTGATTAGAACCAGAGGCTCTAATAGGCTTCAAAATAGGGAGGGCTCAGGACGCAGAGCATTGCGTCTGGAGCCCACTGATCCTCCTCCCGGCCAATTGGGAAGCGGGTCTGATACCCGTCACCCGATTGGCTGAAAGGACAGGCGATCCTATTGGATGCCTAGGAGGAGGGGGGGAGACATGAGTCGCTGCCCGATGGGCACTGCAGCCCGATCCCCGTCGCTGCCCGATGTGCCCGCCGATGCCCAGTCCCCGCCGCTGCCCGATGTGCCCACTGCCTAGATGGGGTAAGTGCAGAGGGGGAGGTGGGGGGGTTTGAGGTGCTGCGGGGGGGTTGTTTTTTGGAGGGGTGGCAAACAGTACCACCACCAAAATCCCCCCCCCCCCCCGTTGGTCAGTTCTGGTGCACTTATCGCTTCTATGCAGCGCTTCTACCAGGCTTCACCGGCGGCTTCCCCTGCTCGGCAGCGGCGACAGCTTTACCTTCTCCTGCTCTCCACGGACATCGGCTGGTTCCGTTTCCTCCCTCCTCCTCCTCGGCGGCCGATTGGGACTCTTCTCTTTTCGACCAATCGGAAAACGGGTCTCAGACCTGCTTCTGATTGGCCGGATTGAGAATTACAACAGTGAATATTCATTTGCTGTTGTAACACCTGGGTGGGCTCCTGAAGCAACGCTCTGCGCCACAAGCCCACCCTATTTTGGAGCCTATTAGAGCCTCTAATCAGGTGCTTCAAAACACCCCAACCCCCCCCCCCCCCCCCCGCCGCTGGAATTCAGGCGTCCGCGTCCTGAAAGGGGCCGGACACATGAATAGGGGGGTGGCTGCGGCGGCCTTGCATAGATTTATGCTATGCATGGATTTATCCATTATTCATATGGGGGGGGGGGTGGCGTAGATAGAGGGAGCGGCGCCGGGGTGCCCCTAATGAATGGGCGGTTGAACTAGAAGGGAGGATTAGGGGAAGCTTTGTGCTGGAAGAAAGGATTGGGGGGGGTTGTGCTAGGAGGGGGATTTAGGAGGGACTTGTTCTAAGAGGGAGGATGGGGGAGGGATTTGTATTGGGAGGGGTAATTTGGGGAGGGGTTAGTTGTGCTAGGAGGGGGGACTTGTTCTAGGAGCGGGGATCGGAGGAGGGATTTGTGCTGGCAGGGGTGGGCAAAGATTTGTGCTGGAAGGAGTGATATGGGGGAGGATTTGTGTTAGGAAGGGAACTTTGGGGGGAAGGTTGTGCTAGGAGGGGAGATTTGGGGGAGGGGGTTGAGCTAGGAGCGGGGATCGGGGGAGGGATTTGTGCTGAGAGAAAGGATTTGGGGGGATATTTGTACTGGAGGGGGGATTTAGGAGAGACTTTTTCTAGGAGGGAGGATGGGGGTGGATTTGTATTGGGAGGGGTAACTTGGTGTGGGGTTAGTTGTGCTAGGAGGGGGGACTTGTACTAGGAGCGGGGATCGGGGGAGGGATTTGTGCTGGGAGAAAGGATTTTGGGGGATATTTGTACTGGAGGGGGGATTTAGGAGGGACTTGTGCTAGGAGGGGGGACTTGTTCTAGGAGCGGGGATCGGAGGAGGGATTTGTGCTGGCAGGGGGGCAAAGATTTGTGCTGGAAGGAGTGATATGGGCAAGGGGGAGGATTTGCATTAGGAAAGGAACTTTGGGGGGGGTTGTGCTAGGAGGGGAGATTTGGGGGGGTTGAGCTAGAAGGGAGGATGGGGGGAGATATTTGGGCTGGGTGAAGGGATTTGGGGGATATTTATACTGAAGGGGGGGATTTAGGAGAGACTTGTTCTAAGAGCGGGGATCGGGGGAGGGATTTGTGCTGGCGTGGGGGGGGGGCAAAAATTTGTGCTGGAAGGAGTGATATGGGCAAGGGGGAGGATTTGCGTTAGGAAAGGAACTTTGGGGGGGTTGTGCTAGGAGGGGAGATTTGGGGGGGTTGAGCTAGAAGGGAGGATGGGGGGAGATATTTGGGCTGGGTGAAGGGATTTGGGGGATATTTATACTGAAGGGGGGGATTTAGGAGAGACTTGTTCTAAGAGCAGGGATCGGGGGAGGGATTTGTGCTGGCGTGGGGGGGGGCAAAGATTTGTGCTGGAAGGAGTGATATGGGCAAGGGGGAGGATTTGTGTTAGGAAGAAAACTTTGGGAGGGGGGGTTGTGCTAGAAGGGAGGGTGGGGGGAGATATTTGTGCTGGAGGGGGGATTTTGGAGGGAGGATGGGGGAGGATTTGTATTGGGAGGGGTAACTTGGGGAGGGGTTAGTTGTACTGGGGGAGGGGGGGCTTGTTCCAGGAGCGGGGATCGGGGGAGATTTGTGCTGGGGGGGGGAGTTTTGGAGATTTTGTTTGAGGAGAATTCTGGCTTGCAGAGGGAATATATGGTGGGGGGGGAGGGGGGGAGCATGCAGATTAGTGCTGGATTAATAAATGATAAATGATCGATCAGATCTCTGGGTTCAATATGCGATCTCCTTATCTGAACGATTAAAATACAGTCCAATCGATGCCACTAATCAATCATTTTCCACCCGGGCCGATCGACCCAGTTTGATTGAATCGATCGGAAGAGAAGTTCTGTCTATTCGATGGAATCGCACATCGATCGGTTAATAAAATCGCAGCGTGTATGGCCACCATGACAGTCCAGCCGATGGGCACATCCCGCCGTACGCCGCGCATACATTTGGCGGCTGAAGATGGGAATTGCGGTGAATTGTCGACACCCCCCAGCTGTCAGGAGGTCGCGCCGGTAGATTTATGGGTCGGCTCTCGGCGTTTGTTTTGCCTTCAAGAGACTGAAAACCGGAGAAAGTCAAATACTTCATAATTATCTGAGAACTGTGCGCTCCCTGCGGCCGCACCGACCGCCATCCATCTCTGCCCTGTAAGCCATGGAGCTTTACAGAACAGCCCACCGGCGTCCTCGCTACCCGACCCGCCAAACTCCACCTCCTGACCTCTTCCTGGATGATGGATGGAGAGTCTCACTTCTCTGGCTTCACAGCTGCCGGCCTTTCATAACATCGCATATAAAGAGATACTAATTATTGATCTTTTCCTAAATATTCCCGAGATTAGTGATCTCTGTACAGCGCTGCGGTATATGTCAGAGCTATATACATGTATAATAATAATAGTGTGTGACTGTGGGGGAGGGGACATTAGAGTGTAAGCTCCTCTGTATAGAGACTGATGTGATGTGGGGGGAGGGGACATTAGAGTGTAAGCTCCTCTGTATAGAGACTGATGTGATGTGGGGGGAGGGGGACATTAGAGTGTAAGCTCCTCTGTACAGAGACTGATGTGATGTGGGGGAGGGGACATTAGAGTGTAAGCTCCTCTGTATAGAGACTGATGTGATGTGGGGGGGAGGGGACATTAGAGTGTAAGCTCCTCTGTACAGAGACTGATGTGATGTGGGGGGAGGGGACATTAGAGTGTAAGCTCCTCTGTATAGAGACTGATGTGATGTGGGGGGGGGAGGGGACATTAGAGTGTAAGCTCCTCTGTATAGAGACTGATGTGATGTGGGGGGAGGGGACATTAGAGTGTAAGCTCCTCTGTATAGAGACTGATGTGATGTGGGGGGAGGGGGACATTAGAGTGTAAGCTCCTCTGGTACAGAGACTGATGTGATGTGGGGGAGGGGACATTAGAGTGTAAGCTCCTCTGTATAGAGACTGATGTGATGTGGGGGGGAGGGGACATTAGAGTGTAAGCTCCTCTGTATAGAGACTGATGTGATGTGGGGGGGAGGGGACATTAGAGTGTAAGCTCCTCTGTACAGAGACTGATGTGACTGTGGGGGGAGGGGACATTAGAGTGTAAGCTCCTCTGTACAGAGACTGATGTGATGTGGGGGGGAGGGGACATTAGAGTGTAAGCTCCTCTGTATAGAGACTGATGTGATGTGGGGGGGGAGGGGACATTAGAGTGTAAGCTCCTCTGTATAGAGACTGATGTGATGTGGAGGAGGGGACATTAGAGTGTAAGCTCCTCTGTATAGAGACTGATGTGACTGTGGGGGAGGGGACATTAGAGTGTAAGCTCCTCTGTATAGAGACTGATGTGACTGTGGGGGGAGGGGACATTAGAGTGTAAGCTCCTCTGTACAGAGACTGATGTGATGTGCGGGGGAGGGGACATTAGAGTGTAAGCTCCTCTGTATAGAGACTGATGTGATGTGGGGGGAGGGGACATTAGAGTGTAAGCTCCTCTGTACAGAGACTGATGTGATGTGGGGGGGAGGGGACATTAGAGTGTAAGCTCCTCTGTACAGAGACTGATGTGATGTGGGGGGGAGGGGACATTAGAGTGTAAGCTCCTCTGTATAGAGACTGATGTGATGTGGGGGGAGGGGACATTAGAGTGTAAGCTCCTCTGTATAGAGACTGATGTGACTGTGAGGGGAGGGGACATTAGAGTGTAAGCTCCTCTGTATAGAGACTGATGTGACTGTGGGGGGAGGGGACATTAGAGTGTAAGCTCCTCTGTACAGAGACTGATGTGATGTGGGGGGGAGGGGACATTAGAGTGTAAGCTCCTCTGTACAGAGACTGATGTGATGTGGGGGGGAGGGGACATTAGAGTGTAAGCTCCTCTGTATAGAGACTGATGTGATGTGGGGGGAGGGGACATTAGAGTGTAAGCTCCTCTGTATAGAGACTGATGTGACTGTGGGGGGAGGGGACATTAGAGTGTAAGCTCCTCTGTATAGAGACTGATGTGATGTGGGGGGAGGGGACATTAGAGTGTAAGCTCCTCTGTATAGAGACTGATGTGATGTGGGGGGAGGGGACATTAGAGTGTAAGCTCCTCTGTACAAAGACTAATGTGATGTGGGGGGAGGGGACATTAGAGTGTAAGCTCCTCTGTACAGAGACTGATGTGATGTGGGGGGAGGGGACATTAGAGTGTAAGCTCCTCTGTACAGAGACTGATGTGATGTGGGGGGAGGGGACATTAGAGTGTAAGCTCCTCTGTATAGAGACTGATGTGATGTGGGGGGAGGGGACATTAGAGTGTAAGCTCCTCTGTATAGAGACTGATGTGATGTGGGGGGGAGGGGACATTAGAGTGTAAGCTCCTCTGTACAGAGACGGATGTGATGTGGGGGGAGGGGACATTAGAGTGTAAGCTCCTCTGTACAGAGACTGATGTGATGTGGGGGGGGGGAGGGGACATTAGAGTGTAAGCTCCTCTGTATAGAGACTGATGTGATGTGGGGGGAGGGGACATTAGAGTGTAAGCTCCTCTGTACAGAGACTGATGTGATGTGGGGGGAGGGGACATTAGAGTGTAAGCTCCTCTGTACAGAGACTGATGTGATGTGGGGGGAGGGGACATTAGAGTGTAAGCTCCTCTGTATAGAGACTGATGTGATGTGGGGGGAGGGGACATTAGAGTGTAAGCTCCTCTGTACAGAGACTGATGTGATGTGGGGGGGAGGGGACATTAGAGTGTAAGCTCCTCTGTATAGAGACTGATGTGATGTGGGGGGAGGGGACATTAGAGTGTAAGCTCCTCTGTATAGAGACTGATGTGACTGTGGGGGGAGGGGACATTAGAGTGTAAGCTCCTCTGTATAGAGACTGATGTGATGTGGGGGGAGGGGACATTAGAGTGTAAGCTCCTCTGTATAGAGACTGATGTGATGTGGGGGGAGGGGACATTAGAGTGTAAGCTCCTCTGTACAAAGACTAATGTGATGTGGGGGGAGGGGACATTAGAGTGTAAGCTCCTCTGTACAGAGACTGATGTGATGTGGGGGGAGGGGACATTAGAGTGTAAGCTCCTCTGTACAGAGACTGATGTGATGTGGGGGGAGGGGACATTAGAGTGTAAGCTCCTCTGTATAGAGACTGATGTGATGTGGGGGGAGGGGACATTAGAGTGTAAGCTCCTCTGTACAGAGACTGATGTGATGTGGGGGGAGGGGACATTAGAGTGTAAGCTCCTCTGTATAGAGTCTGATGTGATGTGGGGGGAGGGGACATTAGAGTAGGGTGACCAGACATCCCCGGTTTCAGGGGACAGTCCCCGGATTGAGGACACTGTCCCCGGACCAAGTCTGCCCCCAGTTTTGTCCCCGGATTGGATTTGAACAGGGGCCATGGGGCAATTTCACAGACAGTCAGTGCAGGGGGGTGTATTTTTCCATTTTCTGTGCCCCTTTCTGATGATCATGTGCTGGTCGGAGGGAATATTTCTTCAGTTTCGGGTGCCCATTCAGCTCCGCCCACATGTTCTTCTGCCTTGGCTCAAGTCCCAGCCAGCCGCCTGCTTATCTCCTTGTCTTCCCTGGTGGAGTGATCTTCCTCCACTCCCCACCCAGTAGTAGCCGGGGCCCGGAGAGTGAGACTTGACTGGGGCTGTGAGGCGGGCGGCGGCGGTGGGCAGAGAGTCGCTGATTGCCGCCATTACTAGTAAAAAAAAAAAATATGTCCCCGGATTTCATTTTAAAAATCTGGTCACCTTACATTAGAGTGTAAGCTCCTCTGGTACAGAGACTGATGTGATGTGGGGGGGAGGGGACATTAGAGTGTAAGCTCCTCTGTATAGAGACTGATGTGATGTGGGGGGGAGGGGACATTAGAGTGTAAGCTCCTCTGTATAGAGACGGATGTGATGTGGGGGAGGGGACATTAGAGTGTAAGCTCCTCTGTATAGAGACTGATGTGATGTGGGGGAGGGGACATTAGAGTGTAAGCTCCTCTGGTACAGAGACTGATGTGATGTGGGGGGAGGGGACATTAGAGTGTAAGCTCCTCTGTATAGAGACTGATGTGATGTGGGGGGGAGGGGACATTAGAGTGTAAGCTCATCTGTATAGAGACTGATGTGATGTGGGGGGAGGGGACATTAGAGTGTAAGCTCTTCTGTATAGAGACTGATGTGACTGTGGGGGGAGGGGACATTAGAGTGTAAGCTCCTCTGTATAGAAACTGATGTGGTGTGGGGGAGGGGACATTAGAGTGTAAGCTCCTCTGTATAGAGACTGATGTGATGTGGGGGGAGGGGACATTAGAGTGTAAGCTCCTCTGTATATAGACTGATGTGATGTGGGGGGGAGGGGACATTAGAGTGTAAGCTCCTCTGTACAGAGACTGATGTGATGTGGGGGGGAGGGGACATTAGAGTGTAAGCTCCTCTGTATAGAGACTGATGTGATGTGGGGGGAGGGGACATTAGAGTGTAAGCTCCTCTGTACAGAGACTGATGTGATGTGGGGGGAGGGGACATTAGAGTGTAAGCTCCTCTGTATAGAGACTGATGTGATGTGGGGGGGAGGGGACATCAGAGTGTAAGCTCCTCTGTATAGAGACTGATGTGATGTGGGGGGGAGGGGACATTAGAGTGTAAGCTCCTCTGTATAGAGACTGATGTGATGTGGGGGAGGGGACATTAGAGTGTAAGCTCCTCTGTACAAAGACTGATGTGATGTGTGGGGGGGAGGGGACATTAGAGTGTAAGCTCCTCTGTACAGAGACTGATGTGATGTGGGGGAGGGGGCATTAGAGTGTAAGCTCCTCTGTATAGAGACTGATGTGATGTGGGGGGGGAGGGGACATTAGAGTGTAAGCTCCTCTGTATAGAGACTGATGTGATGTGGGGGGAGGGGACATTAGAGTGTAAGCTCCTCTGTATAGAGACTGATGTGATGTGGGGGGAGGGGACATTAGAGTGTAAGCTCCTCTGTATAGAGACTGATGTGATGTGGGGGAGGGGACATTAGAGTGTAAGCTCCTCTGTACAGAGACTGATGTGATGTGGGGGGAGGGGGCATTAGAGTGTAAGCTCCTCTGGTACAGAGACTGATGTGATTGGCCCAGTGATCTCTGTACAGCGCTCCGGTATATGTCAGAGATATAGAAATGTATATTGTGAGGATGCAGGTAAGGGACACGGACAGACACCTGGCAGAGGTTCTAACCCTCCCCCACTCTATTTAAAACGTCAAAAATGACTTTTGCCTGGAGTTCCTTTAAGGACACAATTTTTTTTTTAGGCCCTCAGAAGGAATGTGAATTTTTTTTTTTTTTATTCCAAAAAGAAGATTAATAACAAAAAACATGTTTTGCCTGCAGTGACGGCACAATGGAGGAGTCGGTGCGCAGAGCCTCGAGCGGGGGATGGGGACTGCGCTGTTTTTTTTTTTTTTTTTTAGAATATAAAAATAGAAATTTGTAAGATCTGCACAAATCTCGAAGGACGTTGTTTTCTTCGACCAGAAGAGGATTCTGGGAGGAGCTGAAGTTGGCGGGTTTGTGTCTTTGTTTTCATTGGATGAGGGTCTAGTGAAGCTGGAGAGCGGAAATCAAAGATTGACTCTATGGGGGGGGAGGGGTGAGGAGGCGGGGTCAGGATATGCGCAAAATTAAAGAATGGGTACGAAAGATGGAACAATGGCGAATTCGGCCAGCAAAGGTGGTGAAAGGTAAGCGGTAATGTAGCCCGTGATTGGCTAAGAATGAAGAGTGAGAGAGACACTGGCTGCAGCTGCTCTGTATCTGCTGTCCTGCGGTACTGAACTTGTAAACCGCTTTGTCAGCCAGAGGAGGGAGCTGCTGAGCAGGAATTTTTATAGCACTGATCGCTGTAAAAATGACAATGGTCCCAAAAATCAGTCAAAAGTGTCCGATGTGTCCGCCATAATGTCGCAGTCACGATAAAAGTAGCTGATCGCCGCCATTACTAGTAAAAAAATAAAAATATTAATAAAAATGCCATAAAACATTTTGCGCAAACCAATCAATAAACGATTATTGCGATTTTTTTTTTTTACCAAAAATATGTAGAAGAATACGTATCAGACTAAACTGAGGAAAGAAATGTTTTTTTATAGATTTTTTGGGGATATTTATTATAGTAAAAAGTTAAAAATATTGCATTTTTTTTTTCAAAATTGTGGCTCTATTTTTGTTTATAGCGCAAAAAATAAAAACCGCAGAGGTGATCAAATACCACCAAAAGAAAGCTCTGTTTGTGGGAAAAAAAAAGGACGTCAATTTTGTTTGGGAGACACCTCGCACGACCGCGCAGGTGTCAGTTAAAAACGACGCAGTGCCGAATCACAAAAAAGTGCTCTGGTCTTTGGCCAGCCAAATGGTCCGGGGCTTAAGTGGTTAAGGAACTGACCATACAACCATCTAGTAGTCTTACTGCTGCCCCCAAGCGTGACTGGGATTTATCTTATGTACACCACCAATACAACTGGACCCCAACATTAGCCGGCTGAATAGTTCAATAGACTGAGTCAGGCAGCACTGCACTGTGGGAACTGTAGTCCTGATGAGAAACTCTACTGTGTAATCAAGAGCTTTTGAACTATATTCCCAAGAGAGGAGATTTCCAGGGGGAGGGGAAAGGGCTGCAATTTCACAGACTGTACGGGACACAGCTTCCTATTACCATGAGGGGGACTGGAGGGGGCACATTGCAGTCTAGTGTGCACCATCACTGCTACATAACAATGGCCCGAGCAGGTTTTGGAGTGCCAAGTGCAGCCAGAGTCACCTGGGTACCGAGCAGAGAGTGGACTGATCACTGTGTGTGGGTGGATAGTGAGCTTCAATATCGCTGGGACTGGAGAGCTGCTGTGGGAAATTAACTATCTGCTGCTAGAGAGACCGAGTCCTTTAGGAACTGACCATACAACCATCTGGTGGCCTTATTGCTGCCTGCAGGCATGACTGGGTCTATCCTCATGTGTTCCAATGGTACAGCTGGGCCCCAATGCTAGCCAGCTAAAGCGTTGGGACTAAAGACTGTTCCTTTACACCTACTACATAGAGACCTTCACCTATTCAAATTCAAAATTGAAACATATTGCAATAAATAAGGTAAGGAATATAAAAGCATAAAATAGGATGTAATAGAACAAATATAAACGTCTTCCGAAATTTTAATCAATTTGAAAATATATATAACAACTGAATCCAAATATACAATGTAATGGGAGGACCTCTGATGTGATGGGGGGGCTCTGATGTAATCAGGGGGACCTTTGATTCTGATGAAATGGGGGGGCTTTGATGTAATGGGAGGGGACCTCTGATGTAATGGGGGGCCTCTGATGTGATGGGAGGGGACCTCTGATATGATAGGGGGATCTCTGATGTGATGGGTGGGACCTCTTTTGTAACGGGTGAACCTCTGATGTGATTGGGAGGACCTCTGATGTAATGGGAGAACTTCTGATATGATGGGGAGACCTGTGATGTAACAGGAGGACCTGTGATGAGATGGGTGACTTCTGATTTGATAGGGAGATCTCTGATGTGATAGGGGAACTCTGATATGATGAGAGAACCTTTTATGTGATTGGAGGGGCCTCTGATGTGACGGGGGAGCTTCTGATGTGATGGGGGACCTCTGATGTGATGAGAGGTCTTCTCATGTGATGGGGGGACCTCTGGTGTGATGGGCGGACCTCTGGTGTGATGGGCGGACCTCTGATGTGATGGGGGAGCCTCTGATGTGATTAGGGAGCCTCTGATGTGATGGGGGGAGCCTCTGATGTGATGGGGGGGAGCCTCTGATGTGATGGGGGACCTCTTATGTGATGGGGGGACCTCTGATGTGATAGGGGAGCCTCTAATGTGACAGGGGGTCTTCTGATGTGATAAAGGGACCTCTGATGTGATGGCAGGACCTCTGATGTGTTAGGGGGACCTCTGATGTGATGAGATGACTTCTGATATTATTAGGGAGCCTCTGATGTGATTGGGGAACCTCAGATGTGATGAGTGGACTTCTGAATTTATTGGGGAGCCTCTGATGGGATGGGGGAGCCTCTAAAGTGATAGGGGTACCTCTGATGTATTAAGGGGACCTCTGATGTGATGGGGGGACCTCTGATGTGATGGGGGACCTCTGATGTGATGGGGGGGGACCTCTGATGTGATGGGGGGGACCTCTGATGTGATAGGGGTACCTCTGATGTGATGGGGACCTCTGATGTGATGGGGGGACCTCTGATGTGATGGGGGACCTCTGATGTGATAGGGGTACCTCTGATGTGATGGGGACCTCTGATGTGATGGGGGGACCTCTGATGTGATGGGGGACCTCTGATGTGATGGGGGGACCTCTGATGTGATGGGGGACCTCTGATGTGATGGGGGGGACCTCTGATGTGATGGGGGGGGACCTCTGATGTGATGGGGGACCTCTGATGTGATGGGGGGACCTCTGATGTGATGGGGGGACCTCTGATGTGATGGGGGGACCTCTGATGTGATGGGGGGACCTCTGATGTGATGGGGGACCTCTGATGTGATGGGGGACCTCTGATGTGATGGGGGGACCTCTGATGTGTTGCAGCCATCGCCAGACCAGGCAGCCAATCAGAGCTTGCCATTCATATCCTGGGATTTTTTTCCACATATACAGATATTTTTATCGGGTAATCCCTCTGCTGTCGCCGGGACGTGGCGATGAACTCGGCGTCCATTGAAGTCTTGGATTCCCATATTCTGGAATTCTGATGCCGCGTACACACGACCGTTTTTAATGTCATTGAAAAAAACTGCATTTTTCTCAATGTGATTTTTCGTGTTTCCTCTCAAGCCTGCCTTGCCTACACACTATCTTGGGGGAAAAATGTACGAGTAAAGCGCGGTGACGTACAACGCGTACGACGGCACTATAAAGGGGAAGTTCCATTCGGATGGCGCCACCCTTCATGTTAGTAAAGTTTGTTGAGTGACGATTCGCGCTTTTCAGCCTCGTGCTTTTCAGTCCGTTACAGCGTGACGAATGTGCTATCTCCATTATGAATGCTAGCGTTACCAGAACGAGCGCTTCCGTCTCATCACTTGATTCTGAGCATGCGCATTTTTTTCACGTCGTTAAAGCCCACACACGGCCGTTTTTCATGACGAGAAAAACGACAATGTAAAAAACGACGTGAAAAATTAGAGCATGTTCCAATTTTTCTCGTCGGGAAAACTGCTGGAAAGCCCACACGCCATCATTTTTAATGACCATTTTAAAAAATTTCACTTTTCTCGTCGTTAAAAACGGTCGTGTGTACGCGGCATGAGTTCTGGGATCCCGATTCCCCTGAATCCAACGTTCTGTGGGTTTTTTTTTTTTTTTACAGATCCTGAGCCGAGCGATGATTCTGTCACACCTTCTTCACGCCGAGCGAGCAGAACGCTGACACAGACACACCTCAGAATCTGTCACAGCGCTGACACCCCAATCCTGCACCGCCACTTAACCCCTGCAGAGCCGCCATGCTTCCCCCTCCCCCACCCTCCAATCACTTTATATGGCCCACAGGCTCAGGCGCCGACAGCATCCAGACTCACAATGCGAGCGAGGCTGTCAATTCGTCATTCATTTGCTGATTATACAAAGTAACTTATTTCCTTCTCTGTGTCCTCCAATAATATTACAAAGTAATCAAATCTTTCCTCCTTCCCCCTTCATAGTGTTTGTTTCTATCCTCCTCCTGCACTCCTCGCCCTGCGCCTCTCACCCTGCGCTCCTCCTCCTCCTGCACACCTATCCTTGTGCTCCTCCTCCTGCACTCCTCTTCCCGCACTCCTCCCCCTGCGCTCCTCCTCCTCCTGCACTCCTCACCCTGCGCTCCTCCTCCTGCACTCCTCCTCCTGCACTCCTCCTCCTGCGCTCCTCCTCCTCCTGCACACCTATCCTTGTGCTCCTCCTCCTGCACTCCTCCTCCTGCACTCCTCTTCCCGCACTCCTCCCCCTGCGCTCCTCCTCCTCCTGTACTCCTCACCCTGCACTCCTCACCCTGCGCTCCTCCTCATGCGCCTCCTGCACACCTATCCTTGTGCTCCTCCTCCTGCACTCCTCCTCCTGCGCTCCTCCTCCTCCTGCACACCTATCCTTGTGCTCCTCCTCCTGCACTCCTCACCCTGCGCTCCTCATCCTGCGCTCCTCTTCCTGCACTCCTGCATGCCTATCCTCGTGCTCCTCTTCCTGCGCTCCTCATCCTTTGCTCCTCCTCCTGCACTCCTCTTCCTTCACTCCTCCTCCTCCTGCACGCCTATCCTTGTGCTCCTCCTCCTGCACTCCTCACCCTGCGCTCCTCCTCCTGCACTCCTCTTACTGCACTCCTCCCCCTGCACTCCTCCTGCACGCCTATCCTTGTGCTCCTCCTCCTGCACTCCTCTTCCTGCGCTCCTCATCCTTTGCTCCTCCTCCTGCACTCCTCTTTCTGCGCTCCTCACCCTGCTCTCCTCATCCTATGCTCCTCCTTCTCCTGCACTCCTCTTCCTGCGCTCCTCCTCCTGCACTCCTCATCATGCACTCCTCACCCTGCACTCCTATCCTTGTGCTCCTCCTCTTGCACTCCCCCTCCTGCGCTCCTATCCCTGTGCTCCTCATCCTGCTCACTACACCGATTGTTAAGCCAAACTCTGCCCCCCCCCCCCACAGACTTGCACAAGACTACCGACTCCTCTTCTGGACTGATAACGGCTTCCTCTGATATCACTGAACACTGTGAGCTTCTCATCATGTGCATTAGAAGCTGCAGCAAGTCAGATAGAGCCCCGCCCCATTTCCTGGCTGGAGGACTTCCAGCATCATCTAGTCCTTTCCTCCCCAGCCTGACTGTCCCTGGCCCCGCCCCTTTCATTCATTGGTTCTCAGTTCTTTCAATCATGAAGGCTTAACATCAAATGTGGATGTCAGGGCCACTAATAGGTGTGTGTCACTGGGCCTCCTGTAGGGGGCCCGGGCACACAGGGGGACCAAGACAGCAGGAGGATCGGTGGGGCGGGACAGGAGGGCAATTACAGAACAATGCACTGTCTGTGCCTCTCCCTCCAGCAGCTGAAAGCCGGAGAGAGGGGGAGAAACTGGCTTTCAACTGCTGGAGGGAGAGACACAGACAGTGCATTGTTCTGTAATTGTCCTCCTGTCCCGCCCCACCGATCCTCCTTCCCTGTGCTGCCCACATCTGATTCCCCCCTGTGTGCCCCCCCCCCCCTTACCCCCCTGCAGCATTGCTGGCTCTCCTCCTCGCCAGCTGCTGTGGGCGCCCAGGTGGATGGAGAGTGGGGGAAGGGGCCAGTAAATATGTCATTTACCGGCCTCTTCCTGAATTGGACACAGTGAGTGATCAGTACGGATCACTCACTGTGCCCATTCATGACTGAGCATAACAAACAGTGTTTACTATGCTTCAGTTTATGAATGAACAGAAACCTCCTAGTTATTCAGCCACCCCCTCCCCCAACAGTGTTGTAAAAAAAATGTAAACAAGTAAAAAAAAAAATTGAAATCGTAAAAAAAAAAAAAACATTTTGAAGAATTGAAAAACATCACTTATTTTTTTTTACATTTTTGTAAGTGGGGGGGGGGGGGGCAGGGAGGCTGTACAGAGCCCCTGTGATTTCTAGCAGCCCTGGTGGGCGTTGCCTATTTAAATACATAAATACAGCCCGCCAGGGAACGCCCACTCCTCCAGGCTGACACCCACCCATCAAGGCATTCTGACATTTGCATAACTCCTCCCACTGCTTACATCAGCACTAAGTGCTGTGATGTCATAAGGAAGCGCTGTACAGCCCCTCCCACTAGCCGTGATCTGCCTGCATTGCATAAAGAAGCACAGAGACCCAGTGATGAGGGGGGAGGGGGAAAGGCAGATTAAACTTTAGGTTTGTGTATCTGTTGTAAATAACTATTTGAATCAACATTCCAAGGCAACTCCAGCCGGGAAGGAAAAGGAACGAATAGAAAATCTTTAGCACCCTCTGAATGGACAGAAGATGCTTTTCCACTGCTGATTACTCGGCAATGGCAGAATGTAGATGATCTGGCTGTATGTCTGTCTGGATCTCTGTAGATGAAGAGTTCTGACAATCTCCAGTCTATATACCTCTGATGACGTTCCGTGCCGCGCCTGCGTGCCGCGCCTGCGCGGGAGAATCGCTGAGTGCTCTTTTTTGGCGCCTCACACTCCTAATTTGCAGCATCCCATCACTTGCAACGAGAAGTGATCACAATTACAGCTGTCACCTCCCTGCGACTGCGAGGGGTGCGAAGAGAGCGGGTGTCACGCCAAGGTCGGGGGAGGGGAACCATAGGCAGATTTACCTTCATTCCCACTGAAAGGAGAATATTCATCAATTCATAGAGACAATATAACTGTGTGCAGCTAATATAACTGAGTGAAATCTGTTCTTATATTATCACTCTGGGTGACGTGAGATACATCGCTGTCAGTCTAACATGATTCAGGCACTGGGGGGGAGAGAATATACAGAGGACCAATAGGCAGGCTGGAGGCGGGGAAGAGAGGAGATAGATATACAGTGTCTGGAAAAAGTATTCACACCCCATGAAATTTCCCACATGTTCTCATGTTACATCCAGAAACGTAAATGTATTTTATTGGGATTTTATGTGATGGACCAACACAAAGTGTCACCTAATTGTGAAGTGGAAGGAAAAATGATACAAATAAATATGTGAAAAGTGTGGGGGAGGGGCGGTATTTGTATGGCGCCCCCCGGAGTCAATACTTTGTAGAACCCCCTTTCTCTACAAGTCTTTTTGGGGGTGTCTCTACCAGCTTTGCACATCTAGAGAGGGACATTTCTGCCCATTCTTCTTTGTAAAATATCTCAAGCTCTGTCAGATTGGATGGAGAGCGTCTGTGATCAGCAATTTTCAAGTCTTGCCTCAGATTCTCAATGGGATTTAGGTCTGGACTGTGACTGGGCCATTCTAACACATGAATATGCTTTGATCTAAACCATTCCATTGTAGCTCTGGCTGTACTTTAGGGTCGTTGTCCTGCTGGAAGGTGAACCTCCGCCCCGGTCTCAAGTCTTTTGCAGACTCTAACAGGTTTTCTTCTAAGATTGTCCTGTATTTGTCTCCATCCATCTTCCCATCAACTCTGACCAGCTTCCCTGTCCCTGCTGAAGAAAAGCATCCCCACCACATGATGCTGCCACCACCATGTTTCACGGTGGGGATGGTGTGTTCAGGGTGATGTTCAGTGTTAGTTTTCCGCCACACATAGCGTTTTGCTTTTAGGCCAAAAAGTTAAATTTTGGTGTCGTGACCAGAGCACCTTCTTCCACATGTTTGCTGTGTCCCCCACATGATTGCTGTGTCCCCCACATGATTGCTGTGTCCCCCACATGATTGCTGTGTCCCCCACATGTTTGCTGCATCCCCCACATGTTTGCTGCGTCCCCCACATGATTGCTGTGTCCCCCACATGATTGCTGTGTCCCCCACATGTTTGCTGCGTCCCCCACATGATTGCTGTGTCCCCCACATGTTTGCTGTGTCCCCCACATGTTTGCTGTGTCCCCCACATGATTGCTGTGTCCCCCACATGATTGCTGTGTCCCCCACATGATTGCTGTGTCCCCCACATGTTTGCTGCGTCCCCCACATGTTTGCTGCGTCCCCCACATGATTGCTGTGTCCCCCACATGATTGCTGTGTCCCCCACATGTTTGCTGTGTCCCACACATGATTGCTGTGTCCCCCACATGATTGCTGTGTCCCCCACATGTTTGCTGCATCCCCCACATGTTTGCTGCATCCCCCACATGTTTGCTGCGTCCCCCACATGTTTGCTGCGTCCCCCACATGATTGCTGTGTCCCCCACATGTTTGCTGTGTCCCACACATGATTGCTGTGTCCCCCACATGATTGCTGTGTCCCCCACATGTTTGCTGCATCCCCCACATGTTTGCTGCATCCCCCACATGATTGCTGTGTCCCCCACATGTTTGCTGTGTCCCCCACATGTTTGCTGTGTCCCCCACATGTTTGCTGTGTCCCCCACATGTTTGCTGTGTCCTCCACATGATTGCTGTGTCCCCCACATGATTGCTGTGTCCCCCACATGTTTGCCGTGTCCCCCACATGGCTTCTCACAAACTGCAAACAGGACTTCTTATGACTTTCTTTCTCCAATGTCTTTCTTCTTGTCACTCTTCCATAAAGGGCAGATTTGTGGAGAAGCACGACTAATAGTTGTCCTGTGAACAGATTCTCCCCCCTGAGCTGTGGATCTCTGCAGCTCCTCCAGAGTTACCATGGGGCCTCTTGGCTGCTTCTCTGATGAATGCTCTCCTTGCCCGGCCCGGTCAGTTTAGGTGGATGGCCATGTCTTGGTAGGTTTGCGGTTGTGCCATACTCTTTCCATTTTCCGATGATGGATTGAACAGAGCTCCGTGAGATGATCAAAGCTTGGGAGATTTTTTTTATAACCTAACCCTGCTTTATACTTCTCCACAACTTTATCCCTGACCTGTCTGGTGTGTTCCTTGGCCTTCATGATGCTGTTTGTTCACTAAGATTCTCAAACAAACCTCTGAGGGCTTCACAGAACAGCTGTATTTATACTGAGATTAAATGACACACAGGGGGACTCTATTTACTAACTAGGTGACTTCTGAAGGCAATTTGTTCCCCTTAGTTAGGGGTATCAGAGCAAAGGGGGCTGAATACAAATGCCCCCCCCCCACACACATATTTATTTGTATTATGTATCAGGTGCGTAGTGTACGGTGTGTGTGGTGCGGTGAGAGGTGTGTGGTGTGAGGGGCGCGGTGCGAGGGGCACGTTGCGAGGGGCGAGGGGCACGGTGCGAGGTGTGTGGTGTGATGGGCGCAGTGCGATGTGCGAGGGGCGCAGTGTGAGATGTCATTACAATTTAGAAATGAATAATAACAATGTAATTATCCGGTGGTTTGATACAGATATAATGCATATAATATATATCCGACCTCCTGACCCCGGGAGATGGAAATGCAATTAGCGGGGGAACATCGTGGCGATGAAGACGTGTTATTTTTCTTCCTGTGGAAGGTGACAAATTTCAGCGCACACTTCAAAAAATTATTTGCATTTGTTTTATATCTCCAAGGTCGTCCTACATGGAGGCCCTAATGAGCGGAGAACGGCGCCGGGCTTTAGATATTTATAATTGCGAAGAAAAGAGAACATTGCGAGTGTATCATAAAATCGTTCTCGTTACGGAGAAACAATCGTCATTTCATCCTTTCATTAACATTGTATCAGAATGTCCTTTATATTATTTCTGAAACAACAGGAAGTAAAAATGTTCATGAAGAATTCTGGGTGTGGAGATTTTCTATATAATTACAATGTATCAGCTTGGTCCAATGTCACTCCGTATATACCACACCTGTGGGAGCCCGGATGCTGGAAATCACTAAAGTAGGCACCACTACTACACCTCTACTACACTCTTACTACACCACTACTACACCACTACTACACCTCTACTACACTCTTACTACACCGCTAATACACCACTACTACACCTCTACTACACCACTAATACACCTCTACTACACCTCTACTACACCTCTACTACACCTCTACTACACCTCTACTACACCGCTAATACACCTCTACTACACCACTACTACACCACTACTACACCACTACTACACCTCTACTACACTCTTACTACACCGCTAATACACCACTACTACACCTCTACTACACCGCTAATACACCTCTACTACACCTCTACTACACCTCTACTACACCTCTACTACACCTCTACTACACCGCTAATACACCTCTACTACACTCTTACTACACCACTACTACACCACTACTACACCTCTACTACACCGCTAATACACCTCTACTACACCTCTACTACACCGCTAATACACCACTACTACACCTCTAATACACCTCTACTACACTCTTACTACACCACTACTACACCACTACTACACCTCTACTACACCGCTAATACACCTCTACTACACCGCTAATACACCTCTACTACACTCTTACTACACCACTAATACACCACTACTACACCTCTACTACACCACTACTACACCTCTACTACACCACTAATACACCACTACTACACCGCTAATACACCACTACTACACCTCTACTACACTCTTACTACACCACTAATACACCACTACTACACCTCTACTACACCTCTACTACACCACTACTACACCACTACTACACCGCTAATACACCACTACTACACTCTTACTACACCGCTAATACACCACTACTACACCACTACTACACCTCTACTACACTCTTACTACACCACTAATACACCACTACTACACTCTTACTACACCGCTAATACACCTCTACTACACCACTACTACACCGCTAATACACCTCTACTACACTCTTACTACACCGCTAATACACCACTACTACACCACTACTACACCTCTACTACACTCTTACTACACCACTAATACACCACTACTACACCTCTACTACACTCTTACTACACCACTAATACACCACTACTACACCTCTACTACACTCTTACTACACCGCTAATACACCACTACTACACCTCTACTACACCGCTAATACACCACTACTACACCTCTACTACACTCTTACTACACCTCTACTACACTCTTACTACACCGCTAATACACTCTTACTACACCACTAATACACCACTACACCTCTACTACACCTCTACTACACCTCTACTACACCGCTAATACACCACTACTACACCTCTACTACACCGCTAATACACCACTACTACACCTCTACTACACTCTTACTACACCACTAATACACCACTACTACACCTCTACTACACCGCTAATACACCACTACTACACCTCTACTACACTCTTACTACACCACTAATACACCACTACTACACCTCTACTACACTCTTACTACACCACTAATACACCACTACACCTCTACTACACCTCTACTACACCACTACTACACCTCTACTACACTCTTACTACACCACTAATACACCACTACTACACCTCTACTACACTCTTACTACACCTCTACTACACTCTTACTACACCGCTAATACACTCTTACTACACCACTACTACACCACTACACCTCTACTACACCATTACTACACCTCTACTACACTCTTACTACACCACTAATACACTCTTACTACACCGCCACCACACCACTACTAGCATTTTTTCAATTAATGCAAAGTGTTTTCTCATTGAAGAAGGTGATAGGTGGGGCGATGACATCACAGTCTCCACTTTGTCTCCACTTTGCACTGGAGAGCAGTGAAAGGCATTCTGTGAAAAGCCCCTCTGCGGAGTGAGCATCCTCCTGTGGTCACTTTTCAGCAGAGAAGCTGCTCAGCACAGGACTTGGAAGACAACAGAGACAAATGTAGTAGCGGCAACTACTACAGGGATTCTCTGCTTCCATAGCATTCCCTCAGATATGTGTGTGCCAAGCTGGACCAACATAACTAGGCAATAAAATCCATCCCCACCCCCAGAGTTCAAATATAACACCAATAAGTGTCACTTTCAGTAACATTAGAGGATGATTCCCACCAGCAGGCGCGCAGTGAGGTCCTCATACCGCATGAGATCTACAACTCATCGCAGTGCTTGGTTTTTGTTTTGTATTTTCTTTTTTTCTAACTTTATTTTTTACTCATACTTATTTGCTTATGTATATTTATTTATCTGTTTTTATTTATGTATTTCAATTTTATGTATTTATATTTATTTATCTGTTTTATTTATGTATTTTGTTTTTATTTATTTATATTTATCTGTTTTAATTCACGTGTTTTATTTTTATATATTTTGTATTTGTTTATTTTTAGTTTTATGTATTCATATTTTATTAATTGGTTGTGTAATGGTTGTATATTAGCTTGTATTAGTCATGTATTGGTCATGTATTGGCTTGTATTGGTCATGTATTGGTCATGTATTGGTTGTGTAATGGTCTAGTATTGGCTTGTATGGGTTGTGTATTGATACGTGTGAAAACTAGCGTGGAAATTTACACAATTATCACTGTTACATAGTTTGTCTAACAATTTTATTTTTTTTTGCCAGCAGCTTTTTTCAGTTTATTCTGTTTATTTACCTGCCAGCGCGTTTTCTATTATTATTTTATATTGACAACAAAAGCACCATTGCAGCAAGGGCCCCCCCCCCCCCGGGCAGTGATGTAAACAAGGAGGTGGGACTTTATGTGAAGCTCAGGATGACAAAATGAATAGAATGGTGGAAAATAAATGATTTAATGATAATAATAATAATTTAATAATAATAATTATAATTTAATAATAATAATTTAAAAATTAAAATAATAATATTTGATAATAATAATAATTTAATAATAATAATTTATTAATAATAATAATAATAATTTAATGATACAATTTAAAGATACGTACATTTAATTCCATGTACAAAGAAATGCACCCATAACATGGTGCCAATTTCTAACCTGGCAATCATTGGTAATAACATGTTTACAGACATTTAATATTCAAGGTAAAATAAAGGGGGGGCCACCATATTCATAGATGGATATATATGTTGGAATAATAGCATCTGCACGGTCAATAGTCTTAGGATCCCTATCAAGTTAGAAATAATATAGACACATATCATGGTGGTTGTGTACTTCGTACACCATATCTAGTAGCTCGACGCATTTCGCGGCTTTAAACCACTCTTCAGGAGCAGACATGTAAGGTATCTGCAATAGGAGAATAAATTAACTACGTAAGTTAACTATGTCAGTGTAGGGGGGATAGGTAAAGCCCCCCCAAAGCCGTATAGGACAAGATAGCTTAGGAATATGTATGCACTGGAAGGCATGGTGTCAAGGACCGTAGGCCACCCAGGAGCATCCGAGTCGGGAGCCGAGAGGGCATGTACAAGGCGGCACTCATCACAGACAGTCGTCCAGGCGGTTCCGCGCTCTCCACGCTCCCCTGGTGTAAGTGTAGCGAATGGTGAAATGCGGTGAGAACAGTAAAACAAAAAACAATGTTGGGGCCATGTGCGTGGGATGTGGGTCAAGTGAATTAAAAGTGGACTGGGTGGGGAAAGGGGTTAGTGCAGGGGTGAAGGAATAAACTGGGGGCCAAACGGGAGTGAAGGGGGAAGACCATGGTAAAGGATCATCACCAAGACACCCGGTGAAGGAGGAAATTTAAATGAACGGGTGAAGGTGTAAAAAATACCTGTGTTAGAGGGAGAAGGAGACCAGTCCATCAATGGTGTAAGGCCAATGTGACGGAGGGCTCAGAGGAACTCAGAGCATACCTGGGCCGCCGCCCGTAAATACACGCCGCTACAGCCACGCCCCCTACTCCACAGCCACGAGCGTGGAGGGGCGGGGGACGCCTACGTCCGGGCGTGTCTACGCCCAGCAGCCGGCACCACCCCAGCCCCGCCCACACTCGGGAAGATGGATAGTAGTACGCCGGAAGGACCGCGTCACAAGGGTGCCGCGCATCCGGCGCACACGTGTGACGTTGACGCACAGTGGCGGCGTATCCGCCCCCCCCCCCCCGAGCGTCAGAGGCGGGCGGGAGGGAGGAAAGCCCCAGTGTGTGTCACGGCTCACGCACCAATGGAACACGAGCAGCAAGGAGGCCGAGACCCCCAGACAGCCAATGCACAAAAGGTGTGCAGGTATATATTATGAACTTAAAACAGTTCTGCAGATGGTCAGGGGGGGGGGGGGGGTGCCATTGGACCAGTATGGCCGGGAGCAGAAATCAGTTACAGCAGTAAAATGATTTCTTTTCCACCATTCTATTCATTTTGTCATCCTGAGCTTCATATAAAGTCCCACCTCCTTGCTCGCGTCACTGCCCCCCCCTTGCCACAGTGGTGCTTTTGTTGTCAGATGACAGGGATGGAGTCACATGACTTTACCCAGTCATGGCTTCATTTAACCACTTCAGCCCCGGACCATTTCGCTGGTCAAAGACCAGGCCACTGTTTGCGATTCGGCACTGCGTCGCTTGAACTGACAATTGCACGGTCGTGCGACGTGGCTCCCAAACAAAATTTACGTCCTTTTTCCCCACAAACAGAGCTTTCTTTTGGTGGTATTTGATCACCTCTGCGGTTTTTATTTTTTGCGCTATAAACAAAAAAAGAGCAACAATTTTGAAAAAAACAACAATACTTTTTGCTATAATAAATATCCCCAAAAAATATATAAAAAACATTTTTTTCCTCAGTTTAGGCCGCTACGTATTCTTCTACATATTTTTTGGTAAAAAAATTGCAATAAACATTTATTGATTGGTTTTCACAAAAGTTATAGCATCTACAAAAATAGGGGATAGTTTTATTGCATTTTTATTAATAATTATTTTTTTACTAGTAATGACGGCGATCAGCGATTTTTATCGTGACTGCGACATTATGGCAGACACATCGGACACTTTTGACACCATTTTGGGACCATTGTCATTTTTACAGCGATCAGCGCTATAAAAATGTACTGATTACTGTAAAAATTACACTGGCAGTGAGGGGGTTAACCTGTAGGGGGTGCTGAAGGTGTTAAGTGTGACCTAGGTAAGGATTCTAACTGTTAGGGGGCGTGGCTTGCCGTGACACGTCACTGATCGCTGCTCCCGATGACACGGAACAGACGATCAGTGACATGTCACTAGGCAGAACGGGGAGATGTTTGTTTACACTTACCTCTCCCCGTTCTTCAGCTCTGTGACCCAATCGCGGGACACCGGCAGCGATCGGGTCCGCAGGTCCCGCGCGCGTGACCCGCGACTGGGATCTTAAAGGGGACGTACCTGTACGCCCTTATGCCATTCTGTCGACGTATATCGTCGTGCGGTGGTCCATAAGTGGTTAAAGTCCCAATTTCCCCAATCCCCCTCTTTTTATTATTGTTTTATAATTGTTGTGTATTGGTTGTGTATTGGTCATGTATTGGTTATGTATTGGTTGTGTATTGGTCATGTATTGGCTGTGTATTGGTCATGTATTGGTCATGTATTGGTCATGTATTGGTTGTGAATTGGTCGTGAATTGGTCATGTATTGGTCATGTATTGGTTGTGAATTGGTCATGTATTGGTTAATGTATTGGTTGTGAATTGGTCATGTATTGGTCATGTATTGGTCGTTTATTGGTCATGTATTGGTCATGTATTGTTTGTGTATTGGCTTGTATTGGTTGGTGGTGTGGTCTGTGAACCTGGAACTCCCGGATTGGAGGTGCGTTAGGCGGCATCATTGTGTGTATTGAGGAGAGAGACTCTGAAGTGCAGCGGGGTAATAATTGGGCTCTGTCAGGCGGCGGGGGGCCCAGCTGCTGCTGATGGTGTTAATACAATAGTGTCATTAAGCTCTCATTGTCGGCGTCTCTGAGTAAGAGATGGATCCCACCGTCAATTAAACAGGTCACGTCTGACTGCTGGGTGATATGCGTTTATCTAAGCAATTTCACCAGGAGAGAGACGCCAGGCTGAGCGCAGATGAGAACTCAACTCAGTGCTGAAAAATCCTGGAGGGTCACCATTCACCCTAAAATCTGACCGTACAATCAACTACAGGCATGAGGACTCCACTAACCTATCAGATCAATCTCCATCTGAGCACTTCCTCAGTCTCCCCTCCCCCCAGTGATCAGACTGTACATTGTAACTTTGTGTCAAGTCAAAAGGTGAGAGGCTGCAGCAAGGGCTGATCAGTGTCAGACATTTGTGAACACAGCCTGAGAACTGCACATACATCAGAATTTACAGGACTGTATCATCACTGAGCCGGCATCTTAACACTGCGACTACGACTACGACAAGCCGCCACTCGTCACATTCCATGCCGTCGCCGCCATCTTGCTACACCCCACACTAACCTTGTATGCTACCGCGCATGCGTCGAAGTCTCATCAAGCATGCACTGGCTTTCCTGGGGACAGGTAAGCATACAAGCCTCGTACACACGCACGGTTTTCTTGTCGGGAAACAGGCCGACCAGAATCCCGGCGAGAAAATAGAGAGCAGGTTCTCTATTTTTCTCATTGAGATTCCCGGCAGTTTTCCAGACGAGAAACCATACACACGCGGTTTTCTCAGCAAAAAGCTCTCCCAGCAGTTTTCTTGCCGAGAAAACCGGCCGTGTGTACGAGGCTTTACTCTATATGTTGTGTCACCAACACTGAAACCTTCTGGATTTCACCAGAACAGGAAAGGGGATCCCCTCACTTTGGGGAAATATCTCTCACTTCCTGTTGTATGGAGGTGACCGGAGGTAAAGGAGTATTTTTTTACTGAAGCTTCCAAAGAGACGCGTAGGGTGTCGGGTCACTCAGCTTCTCTATAAGATACAATAGAAAATAAATTCTAAGCAGAATTGGTTGGTAAGTTATTGTACGGCTCCGGGGATAACAAGGGGGTGAGGAGGGGTCAGTGGAATGAATAGAGGAAGCCGGCTCGGAGTATTGTCTGCTTCTCTATAGGCTTTGGTGTTTGTGAGGACGAGCTTCACCGGAATCTCGTATTTTAGGATAATTGAAGTTCTTTCATTCAGCTTCAGCTTGGTGTGAATTTGTGATGTACGTAAAAAATATGACAATAAAGTAACTATCCGGCCAGCTATTGGTTTGGCAGTGGGGTTTAGGGGTACTTGGGGCAATATTAGGTATAGTAAGGCCGTAATTGTTTCCCCCTCGAGTTGTAAGGATGAGTTTGGTGGGACCCTCTGATTGAAGTGTGAATTTTTGTCTAGCTGTATATATTTCTCCTAAATCCAAACTCCATCTAAAACTGTACCGTCTGTGTCCCTGCTGGGGAGGTTTTCTCCTCCTCTCCTCTCTCTCTTTCCCTCTACCCCTCCTCTCTTCTTCTCCTCTTCCTCTTCTCTAGTCTCTTCTTCTTCTCTCCTCTTATTTTCCTCTTCCTCTCCTTTTCCTCTCCTTCTCCTTTCCTTCTCTCCTTTTCCTCTGCTCTCTTCTTGTCTTTTCTTCTTTGTCTCGCCTCTCCCTCTTTCTCTTCCTCTTTTTTTTCTCTTCCCCTTCTCTACTTCCTTTTTTTCCTCTCCTCTTCCTCTTCTTTTCCTCTCCTCTTCCTCTCCTCCTCTTTTTTTTCCACTCCTCTTCTTCTAGTCTTCCTCTTCCTCTTCTTTCTTGCTCCTCTTCTCTTCCTCATCTTTTCCTTTCTCCACTCTTCCGCTCCTTCTCTCTTCCTTTTCACTCCTCTTCTTCTTGGCTTCCTCCCCTCTACTCTGTCCTCTCCTTTCCTCTCCTCCTCTCTTCTTCTCCACTTATCTTCTTCTCATCTTCCTCTTCCTCTCCTTTCTTCTTCTTTTACCTCTGCCTCACCCTCCCCCTCTTCCTCTTTTCCTCTCCTTCTCTATTTACACCCCTCTTTTACTTCCCCTCTTCCTGTCCTCTTCTCTCTTCTCCCCTCTTCTTATTCTTCTCTTTATCTGCTCTGCCTTTCATTTACCTCTCCTCCTATCCTCTTTCTTTTCCTCTCCTTTTCCTCTCCTCTTCCTCTTCCTCTCTTCTCCTCTCCTCTTCCTATTCTCTTCCACTCATTTCCTCTTCCTGTCCTCTCCTCTCCTCGCCCTCTCCGTTTCCTCTCCTCTTTATCTCCTCTTCATCTCCTCTCCTTTTCCTCTCTTCCTCCTCTCCTTTTCCTCTCCTCTTCCTCTCCTCCCCACTCCTCTTCCTGTCCTCTTCCACTCTTCTCCTGTGCCTCTCCTCTCCTTTTCCTCTCCTCTTCCTCTCCTCCCCTCTCCTCTTCCTGTCCTCTTCCACTCTTCTCCTCTGCCTCTCCTCTTCCTCTCCTTTTCCTCTCCTCTTCCACTCCTCTACTCTGCCTCTCCTCCTCTTCTCCTCCCCTTTCCGCATTCACTCCTCTCCTCTTCCTCTCCTCTTCCTCTCCTCTTTCTCTCCTCTTTCTCTCCTCTTTCTCTCCTCTTCCTCTCCTCTTCCTCTCCTTTTCCTCTCCTCTCCTCTTCCTCTCCTCTTTCTCTCTTCTTCCTCTCCTCCCCTTCCCTCCTCCTCTCCCTCTCCCTCTTCCACTCTTCTCCTGTGCCTCTCCTCTCCTTTTCCTCTCCTCTTCCTCTCCTCCCCTCTCCTCTTCCTGTCCTCTTCCACTCTTCTCCTCTGCCTCTCCTCTTCCTCTCCTTTTCCTCTCCTCTTCCACTCCTCTACTCTGCCTCTCCTCCTCTTCTCCTCCCCTTTCCGCATTCACTCCTCTCCTCTTCCTCTCCTCTTCCTCTCCACTTTCTCTCCCCTTTCTCTCCCCTTTCTCTCCCCTTTCTCTCCCCTTTCTCTCCCCTTTCTCTCCCCTTTCTCTCCCCTTTCTCTCCTCTTTCTCTCCTCTTTCTCTCCTCTTTGGCCTCGTACACACGAACGAGTTTCTCTGCAAAAACCAGCAAGAAACTTGCTGGCAGAGATTTTTTGCCGAGAAACTCGTTCGTGTGTATGGTTTCTCGTCAAGAAAAGCGACAAGAATCTCGACGAGAAAATAGAGAACCTGCTCTCTATTTTCTCGTCGAGATTCTCGTCAGCCTGTTTCTCGACGAGAAAAGTGTGTGTGTGTACACTTACCTGTCCTCCCGGAAGCCCGCGCATGTTCGAAATGAATTTGACGCATGCGCGGTAGCTTCCTAGGCATAGATAGGGTATACCAAGATGGCGGCGACGGCATCGAATGTGACGAGCGCATGCTCGTCGTAGTCGATGACGTCACCGCGTACGCTCCATTCAAAGAACCGCGGGTTCTTTGAATCGAGCGTGTGTACACTCGGCCGGGACAAGTTTCTTGTCCAAGAATCTCGTCGAAAAAAACGACATGTTTTTTTCGACGAGAATCTCGGCCGTGTGTACGAGGCCATACTCTCCTCTTTCTCTCCTTTCTCTCCTCTTTCTCTCTTCCTCTTTCTCTCTTCCTCTTTCTCTCTTCCTCTTTCTCTCTTCCTCTTTCTCTCTTCCTCTTTCTCTCTTCCTCTTTCTCTCTTCCTCTTTCTCTCTTCCTCTTTCTCTCTTCCTCTTTCTCTCTTCCCCTTTCCTTGTCCTCTCCTCTTCCTCTCCTCTCCTCTCCTCATAAATTCAGTAAATCAAAGTATATATCAAAGCTTAAAAGGAGTAATGAGGGAGATCTCTGATGTGAATATATCACACAGCAATGCATTATGGAACAATATTTCTCAGTATCCAATAAAATCTCCAAGAATTAAATGTAAAAAAACAAATTGTAGAAAAGGAAAAAAAAGGGAATAATTTAATATAATGCCGCGTACACACAATCATTATTCACGGCGGTTAAAAACCCGCCATGAATAATGACATTAAAAACGAGGGAACGGCTTGTTCCCCACACACGGTCGTTTTTCACGTCGTTTTTTTCTCTTGTCGAGAAAAACGACCGTCTGTGGGCTCCGCGGCAGTGTTTCCCTATGGGAAACACTGCCGCGGAAAACATGTCGAAAAAAACTACGAGAAAAATTAGAACATGTTCTAATTTTTCTCGTCGTTTTTCTCGTCGAAAAAAACGACAGAAAGCCCACAGACTATCGTTTTTCTCGTTGAATGGGAAAAATGTTGTTTTTCTCGACGAGAAAGACGGCCGTGTGTACGCGGCATAAGAGTCAGGTGAGAAATGTAGTCCCAAAGCCCAACATTTTGGGGTGGGGGTGGGGTGTCTTCTTGATAAAGGGGTTGTTTTTGTACCCGTTGAACTTTGTGGACCTGGGCCATATTGTCACAGAGCGCCCCCTGCTGAATTCCTGCTTGCAATTGGTAAAGCCGATACTCCTTGCTGATTGGAGAGCTCAGCCTCTGACTCAACAGGGGACATGTCAGACATCTGCAGAGTGACTGCTGCTTACACAAAGAAAGCAGGTATCCTTGCTGGCAGGGGACAGGCTTTTCTACTCAGGCTGTGGCTGCTTTATATAAAAAAACGAATTGTAAGTCTTTCTTTTGATGCTCCTGTAATGTATTTGGGCAAATTTAAAGTGAAAGTTTAAATTGAGTGTCAATATACACAGAACAGAGAATTTCAATGGTATTATTATTTTTGGCGTGTATCTGAGTACTTTGGAATCACTGCAGGTCTACTCTGCCATTGACACTCAGAGGGGGGAGGGGCTGCCAGAGACTCTGCAAGGGGGGGATCATTAACAATCTGCAATTTACAGGAAAACAGCGGAGTGGAAAATAACTTTGTCAGTTTGAACCATTTTAATTGTGAGAAAATAAAACATTGATCACCCCGGGGTGCGAGCTCTGGATCGGGAGCCGCCATCTATACGTTCGCTCCTGTATGTGACGCGGCACGCCGCTTCTAATATTTTGTAACTTTCTAATTAATTGTGAGCTAATTGTACAGCATTAACAATGGCAGTGATGTGGGGGTGGGGGGGGATTGCCGTATCCCAGGAACACGATTCCACTGCGTTTATTGCTGAATCTGCGGAGAGAATCAATTCTGTACAAAAAAAGGGAGCAAAGGACCCCAAACCCATATACTGTACATGGACCCCAAAAATGATTGGCGCGAGTAAACATACTGCGCCCATTGTTCCGGGACCCCAAGTGTCCGTCTGTCATTGTTCTGGGACCCCAAGTGTCAGGGTGTCAGTGTTCTGGGACCCCCAAGTGTCAGGGTGTCAGTGTTCTGGGACCCCCAAGTGTCAGTGTTTCATTGTTCCGGGACCCCGAAGTGTCAGTGTGTCATTGTTCCGGGACCCCCAAGTGTCAGTGTGTCATTGTTCTGGGACCCCCAAGTGTCAGTGTGTCATTGTTCCGGGACCCCCAAGTGTCAGTGTGTCATTGTTCTGGGACCCCCAAGTGTCAGGGTGTCATTGTTCTGGGACCCCCAAGTGTCAGTGTGTCATTGTTCTGGGACCCCAAGTGTCAGGGTGTCATTGTTCTGGGATCCCCCAAGTGTCAGTGTGTCATTGTTCTGGGGAACCCGAAGTGTCAGTGTGTCATTGTTCTGGGACCCCCAAGTGTCAGGGTGTCATTGTTCCGGGACCCCCAAGTGTCAGTGTGTCATTGTTCCAGGACCCCCAAGTGTCAGGGTGTCATTGTTCTGGGACCCCCAAGTGTCAGTGTGTCATTGTTCTGGGACCCCCAAGTGTCAGTGTGTCATTGTTCTGGGACCCCCAAGTGTCAGTGTGTCATTGTTCTGGGACCCCCAAGTGTCAGGGTGTCATTGTTCTGGGACCCCCAAGTGTCAGGGTGTCATTGTTCTGGGATCCCCAAGTGTCAGGGTGTCATTGTTCTGGGATCCCCAAGTGTCAGTGTGTCATTGTTCTGGGACCCCCAAGTGTGAGTGTGTCATTGTTCTGGGACCCCCAAGTGTCCATGTGTCATTGTTCTGGGACCCCCAAGTGTCAGGGTGTCATTGTTCTGGGACCCCAAGTGTCAGGGTGTCATTGTTCTGGGACTCCAAAATGTCAGGGTGTCATTGTTCTGGGACCCCCAGGTGTCAGGGTGTCATTATTCTGGGACCCCCAAGTGTCAGTGTGTCATTATTCTGGGACCCCCGAGTGTCAGGGTGTCATTGTTCTGGACCCCCAACTGTCAGTGTGTCATTGTTCTGGGACCCCCGAGTGTCAGTGTGTCATTGTTCTGGGACCCCCGAGTGTCAGGGTGTCATTGTTCTGGGACCCCCGAGTGTCAGGGTGTCATTGTTCTGGGACCCCCGAGTGTCAGTGTGTCATTGTTCTGGACCCCCAAGTGTCAGTGTGTCATTGTTCTGGACCCCCAAGTATCAGGGTGTCATTGTTCTGGGACCCCAAGTGTCAGGGTGTCATTGTTCTGGACCCCCAAGTGTCAGTGTGTCATTGTTCTGGGACCCCAAGTGTCAGGGTGTCATTGTTCTGGACCCCCAAGTGTCAGGGTGTCATTGTTCTGGGACCCCCAAGTGTCAGGGTGTCATTGTTCTGGGGACCCCCAAGTGTCAGTGTGTCATTGTTCTGGGACCCCCAAGTGTCAGGGTGTCATTGTTCTGGACCCCCAAGTGTCAGTGTGTCATTGTTCTGGGACCCCCAAGTGTCAGGGTGTCATTGTTCTGGGACCCCCAGGTGTCAGGGTGTCATTATTCTGGGACCCCCAAGTGTCAGTGTGTCATTATTCTGGGACCCCCGAGTGTCAGGGTGTCATTATTCTGGGACCCCCGAGTGTCAGGGTGTCATTGTTCTGGATCCCCAACTGTCAGTGTGTCATTGTTCTGGGACCCCCGAGTGTCAGGGTGTCATTGTTCTGGGACCCCCAAGTGTCAGGGTGTCATTGTTCCGGGACCCCCAAGTGTCAGTGTGTCATTGTTCTGGGACCCCCAAGTGTCAGGGTGTCATTGTTCTGGGACCCCAAGTGTCAGTGTGTCATTGTTCTGGGACCCCCAAGTGTCAGGGTGTCATTGTTCTGGGACCCCAAGTGTCAGTATGTCATTGTTCTGGGACCCCCAAGTGTCAGGGTGTCATTGTTCTGGGACCCCAAGTGTCAGTATGTCATTGTTCTGGGACCCCCAAGTGTCAGGGTGTCATTGTTGGTCTCCAGGCCATCACTATATTTTTTTTCTCAGATTTGGTTGACTTTGTGAAGTAAGTGACCCCAATGCCTCCTTCCCTGAACTTCCTCCAATCCGTGGACTCCGGTTGCTATGGGTGACTACGCTTCTTTACTCTGACTCTGGCAGTATACACTCTCCATGCTGTACATGTGAAGCTGACAGAACCCCCCACACATCTGCCAGTCCCCGGAATGCGTCGGTCTCGGTTTGTTCTGTAGATATCGGAGTCTTCGTTCTCCTCGCTGTGGATTTTCTGCGCAGTTTCCTGCCTCGCTCTGAATCATGTTTAATTAACCTATTTCCGTGTGATTGTGTGCAGCGTTATTCCGACCTGTTGAGATGTCTCAGCGCAGCGGATATAAATAGCGAAGACATTCAGCGCACAATTAATCAGCTCCGCCGCCTGTGATTGGCTGAGCTGCTGCTCATTAGAGGAGGTGGAGTGTGAGTCAGAGACTCCCCGAATGCGTCGTGTCACATCTGCCGATTTCTGGGTGCCATCCTGAGCCCTTCCCAAATTCTTACAAAATTTAGAGATCGGTTTTATTTGGTGAGATTGGTGATAGATAGAGAATCCATCCTACAGAGACGCCGGCTGTCCCTTCTATTCCGGGGACAGTCCTGGGGTTCCGTGTCCCTGGAAATCTTCATTCCTGTGTATCCAACAGAGCTGCACGATTCTGGAAAAAATGAGAATCACAGTTTTTTGCTTAGAAAAAGATCACGATTCTCTTACGATTCTGAACAACTTTTTCATTTTAAAGATTTACAACCCCTGAACATTCAGTTATCAACATTAGGGCTTAAATTACCGGGAGGGCGCACATGGACGTTCTCCCGTTCTAGTGGGGACGTGCACGTGCGGAGCGCTCTATGATCGCCGAGTTTGTAAAACTTGGATGATCATAGATCAGGTAAAGGGCCAATCACAGCAGGCTCTTTACCATTACTTAAGGGGAGGAGCCGGTACACTTGCTCAAGACTTAAGGGGCGGAGCCAGTACACCTGTGCAAGACTGAAGGGGAGGAGCCGGTACACCTGTGCAAGGCTGAAGGGGAGGAGCCGTACACCTGCGCAAGACTTAAGGGGCGGAGCCGGTACACCTGTGCAAGGCTGAAGGGGCGGAGCCGGTACACCTGTGCAAGGCTGAAGGGGAGGAGCCACTACACCTGTGCAAGACTGAAGGGGAGGAGCCTGTACACCTGTGCAAGACTGAAGGGGAGGAGCCTGTACACCTGTGCAAGACTGAAGGGGAGGAGCCTGTACACCTGTGCAAGACTGAAGGGGAGGAGCCGGTACACCTGTGCAAGACTGAAGGGGAGGAGCCGGTACGCCTGTGCAAGGCTGAAGGGGAGGAGCCGGTACACCTGTGCAAGACTGAAGGGGAGGAGCCACTACACCTGTGCAAGACTTAAGGGGCAGAGCCAGTTCACCTGTGCAAGACTGAAGGGGAGGAGCCTCTACACCTGTGCAAGACTGAAGGGGAGGAGCCGGTACACCTGTGCAAGACTGAAGGGGAGGAGTCGGTACACCTGTGCAAGGCTGAAGGGGAGGAGCCGGTACACCTGTGCAAGGCTGAAGGGGAGGAGCCGTACACCTGTGCAATACTTAAGGGGAGGAGCCACTACACCTGTGCAAGACTGAAGGGGAGGAGCCTGTACACCTGTGCAAGGCTGAAGGGGAGGAGCCTGTACACCTGTGCAAGACTGAAGGGGAGGAGCCGGTACACCTGTGCAAGACTGAAGGGGAGGAGCCGGTACACCTGTGCAAGGCTGAAGGGGAGGAGCCGGTACACCTGTGCAAGACTGAAGGGGAGGAGCCGTACACCTGTGCAATACTTAAGGGGAGGAGCCACTACACCTGTGCAAGACTGAAGGGGAGGAGCCTGTACACCTGTGCAAGACTGAAGGGGAGGAGCCTGTACACCTGTGCAAGACTGAAGGGGAGGAGCCTGTACACCTGTGCAAGACTGAAGGGGAGGATGGGTTTTGGCCTGACAGGTCCTCTTTAATTCACACATTACAATAGTAACACTCTTCTATCATTTTTTTCCATTAGCAGCGCTCAGACACCTCTCTGGATTGGACGGTTGGTCTTGCACTGTGAGACGCGCTGCCTTAAAGGATCATCCATCAGAGGGCGCTGTGGGGCCGAGCGGCTCCTGACAGGCAGTGGTGGACGGGGGTCTCCTTCACAGACCCCCCCCTCCCCCGGGCTCCAAGACCCAGCTGGACCCCTCTGGCAATTCAGCTGCTGTGGAGGAGAAATGTCCGGCCGTGTTTGTTGCGCCTTCACTCCGGATTTTTAATTTATTTGAACACTTCCATACATTCCCACTGATCTCCATTGTCCTTCATAGTGCGCGGCGGCACGCCATCGTGTGCGCCTTCCTTACCGCTAAACAGAAAAAAATGACACATCAACCATACAAAATACAAAACAGAATAAGGGAGAATGTCACACATTTCATCTACAGGGACAAGCAGGTATTTTACACTGAGGCCGCGCATGCTGAGAGTGTGCATGCGTTTCCACGGGTTTTCAGCGCACTCCCGCGTGTCATGTGTAGGGCAGCTGATATATTTCAGTGGGCTGCCCTACCCATGAGAAACGCATAAATGTAGCCCCTTCATCTTTTTAAAAAACGCATGTTGCTGCAATACAATGTGGTTTGGGGTGCCTGAGAATTAACGAGGGCAACGCGTTTCAGGGGCATGTTGGGAAAGTGTATGACTTTACATGCATTCCCCACAGATGTGACCCAATCCTAATGTGTCAGTGTACCCCTTCCAGGTATTTATTACCTCTCACCATATTCCTCAAATGCCTTCATCTGCTTTTCTTTCCAGAAGGACAGCGCTATGTTTGTTCGGGCATCATCTAGGGTCCCCCCTCTACCCCCCAGGACCGAGATGATGCTGTCAAGTCTGCTGTATGCTCTGTGGCCCCTTTTGAGTTGGTCTAACCCAAGCATCAAAAGTGGGCGTTACCTATAGGAATAAAACTTTCCTAGGACCGCCCACTCCTCCAGACTGACCCCCACCCATCAGTTCTGTCAGATATGAAGGCTCAGCATTAAATGTGGGCGTTACCTAAGCAAATACAGCCTGCCTAGGACCGCCCACTCCTCCAGACTGACCCCCACCCATCAGTTCTGTCAGATATGAAGGCTCGGCATCAAATGTGGGCGGTACCTATGCAAATACAGCCTGCCTAGGACCGCCCACTCCTCCAGACTGACCCCCACCCATCAGTTCTGTCAGATATGAAGGCTCAGCATTAAATGTGGGCGTTACCTATGCAAATACAGCCTGCCTAGGACCGCCCACTCCTCCAGACTGACCCCCACCCATCAGTTCTGTCAGATATGAAGGCTCGGCATTAAATGTGGGCGTTACCTATGCAAATACAGCCTGCCTAGGACCACCCACTCCTCCAAACTGACTCTCACCCATCAGTTCTATCGCATATAAAGGCTCAGCATCAAATGTGGGCATTACCTATGCAAATTCAGCCTGCGTAGGACCCGCCCACCTCCTCCAGACTGACCCCCACCTATAAGTTCTGTCGGATATGGAGGCTCGGCATCAAATGTGGGTGTTACCTATGCAAATACAGCCTGCCTAGGACCGCCCACTCCTCCAGACTGACCCCCACCCATCAGTTCTTTCCAATATAAATACAGTAAGTACAGTATCACATATGTAAATTCATCTATCCTGGGAACGCCCACTGCTCCAAACTGACACCCAGCCATCAAGGCCTTTTTGATATTTGCATAACTCCTCCCACTGCTTGCACCAGGACTGAGGGCTCTGGAGAGGAGTACTGAGGCCGGGGGCTGGGATGATTTCTATGTACAGCCCCCTGCTGGTCCCTCCCACCAGCCATGATCTGCCTGTATAGCATAGAGAAGAATAGGGACCCAGTGATGACATCACCAGATTTAAAATAAAATATGGAATGAAAATGGAAAGATTTAAAAAACATTTAATTAGCATGTTTCTTTTATTATTATTTTTTTTTTTTCATTTTACATAAAGAACAAGAGCCATCGCGGCTACCCACGTGTATTAGTAAGTTGAAAAGAGGGGGAGGGGAGGGGGGATGGGAAGGTACAATGTAAGTTTAAAAAAAATGAAAAGTTTTGGTCAGAGTTCCACTTTAAATCTGGGCTCTGAGTATTGTGTGCAGAAAATAAAAGCGATCGCTGATCTGTGAGTTTACTTTCCTCTCTGGCTCCGCCTCTGTCCAGAAGCATCAAGAATTCTGTTTATGAGATGATGGCGTTTTTTTTTTCCGATCGGACATAAATCAAACCTCCATTATAATGCAACATCATAATAAATGGAGCTCTTTATTGCCCGTCCATCGCCGGATACCGCCAGCTTCCCCCACCCCCCTCCCAATTCTAATGTCATATCAGATCATCATCCCGCCATTATAATAAAAGAATCTTCAAAGATAAGAGATTTCCAACATGCAGCATTTCACAAACCAACCCCCAACTCCCGTTCAATCTCCGAAAACCAGGAATTGGGGGATATCTTGAAGACCCGGGATTGGGGGATATCCCGAAGACCCGGGATTGGGGGATATTCTGAAGACCCGGGATTGGGGGATATCCTGAAGACCCGGGATTGGGGGATTTCCCTAAAACCCGGGATTGGGGGATGTTCCGAAGACCAGGGATTGGGGGATTTCCCGAAGACCAGGGATTGGGGGATTTCCCGAAGACCCGGGATTGGGGGATTTCCCGAAGACCCGGGATTGGGGGATATCCCGAAGACCCGGGATTGGGGGATATCCTGAAGACCCGGGATTGGGGGATATCCTGAAGACCTGGGATTGGGGGATTTCCCGAAGACTCGGGATTGGGGGATATCCCGAAGACTCGGGATTGGGGGATATCCTGAAGACCCGGGATTGGGGGATATCCTGAAGACCCGGGATTGGGGGATTTCCCGAAGACCCAGGATTGGGGGATATCCCGAAGACCCGGGATTGGGGGATGTCCCGAAGACCCGGGATTGGGGGATGTCCCGAAGACCAGGGATTGGGGGATTTCCCGATGACCCGGGATTAGGGGATTTCACGAAAACCTGGGATTGGGAGATATCCCGAAGACCAGGGATTGGGTAATGTCCCGAAGACCAGGGATTGGGGGATTTCCCGAAGACCAGGGATTGGGGGATTTCCCAAAAACCCAGGATTGGGGAATGTCCCGAAGACCCAGGATTGGGGGATTTCCCGAAAACCCGGGATTGGGGGATATCCCGAAAACCCGGGATTGGGGGATATCCCGAAGACCAGGGATTGGGGAATGTCCCGAAGACCCAGGATTGGGGGATTTCCCAAAGACCCAGGATTGGGGGATTTCCCAAAGACCCAGGATTGGGAGATGTCTCTTTATCTTCCAGTAAAATTTTGATGAAATGCGTTGGAGTCAATGGAGGAAGCAGAGTTATGGTATTTGTGGTATTTAACAGTACAATGATCCAGAGGCGTAACTAGAACTAGGGCTCCGGTGCAAGAAACCATGAAGGGTGGGGCCCTTTCCATAGTCCCCAGGCCATTTCCTCTTGTTCGGGGGCCCTTGCCTCTGAGCTTGGGGCACTTTCCACTGATCCCGGGGCCCTTTACTCCCATTGCAGGGCCTTTTATAAGCCCCAATGCTGTGACTTAATATGCAACTTGCGACACATAAAGTCACATGACAAATGAACACACATTCATTTCAATGGGTGGCATGCGATTCGACTGCAATGTTAAATCACAAGCAAGTCACAAGGAAATTGCAAGCAAATCATAAACAACTTGCCCAACTTTGGGGTCCCAGCAGTGTGAACCAAGCCTTATGGTCCACATGGAACCTTTTCACATGTTCTGAAGTGGGCCCTGTCCCCCCCCCCCCCGGTGGCAGAATGCCAGGGCCCGGTCGTAAGTGTGACCTTTGCTACCCTGTAGTTTTGCCACTGCCGTGCGTATAAATGGATCCTGAATGTTGGGGAAGCTCCTTCTAACTATCCTGTACCTGCTCTTGTGTAACTGTCTTTACCTGGAGCCCTCCTGCAGTACCTCTTCTCCACCACTAGATGTTCTCAGTCTTTCAGGTTTAATGGTGCCCAGCGTCACTCAGCCCAAAAGACTGAGGACATACAGTGAGGACATAGTCAGTAGTGTATTTAGGTTTTGTGCTGACTAAACTCGAGCACCCCCTAATTTAAATATGACCCATCCCTTCCTGTCAAGGCCACACCCCTTTGTTTAACCACTTAAGCCCCGGACCATTTGGTAGCTAAAGGACCAGAGGTGAATTCAGAATTTTGCACTGCGCTGCTTTAACTGTAAATTGTGCGGACATGCAATGTTGTACCCAAACGAAATTTGCGTCCTTTTCTTCCCACAAATAGAGCTTTCTTTTAATGGTATTTGATTGCCTCTGCGATTTTTATTTTTTGTGATATAAACGGAAAAAGACCGAAAATTTTGAAAAAAAATGATATTTTCTACTTTTTGTTATAAGAAAAATCGAATAAACTCAATTTTAGTCATACATTTAGGCCAAAATGTATTCAGCCACATGTCTTTAGTAAAAAAAATGTCAATAAGCGTATATTTATTGGTTTGCGCAAAAGTTATAGCGTTTACAAACTAGGGTACATTTTCTGGAATTTACACAGCTTTAAATTTATGACTGCCTATCTCATTTCTTGAGGTGCTAAAATGGCAGGGCAGTACAAACCCCCCCCCCCCCCAAATGACCCCATTTTAGAAAGTAGACACCCCAAATAAATTGCTGAGAGGCCTGTTGAGCCCATTGAATTTTTTTTTTTTTTTGTCCCAAGTGATTGAATAATGACAAAAAAAAATAATAAAAATTACAAAAAGTTGTCACTAAATGATATATTGCTCACACATGCCATGGTTATATGTGGAATTGCACCCCAAAATACATTCTGCTGCTTCTCCTGAGTACGGGGATACCACATGTGTGGGACTTTTTGGGAGCCTAGCCACGTACGGGACCCCGGAAACCAAGCACCGCCTTCAGGATTTCTAAGGGCGCAAATTTTTGATTTCACTCCTCACTACCTATCACAGTTTTGAAGGCCATAAAATGCCAAAATAGCACAAACCCCCCCCCCCCAAATGACCCCATTTTAGAAAGTAGACACCCCAAGGAAATTGCTGAGAGGCCTGTTGAGCCCATTGAATATTTTTTTTTTGTCCCAAGTGATTGAATAATGACAAAAAAAAAAAAATTACAAAAAGTTGTCACTAAATGATATATTGCTCACACATGCCATGGTTATATGTGGAATTGCACCCCAAAATAAATTTTGCTGCTTCTCCTGAGTACAGGGATACCACATGTGTGGGACTTTTTAGGAGCCTAGCCGCGTACGGGACCCCGAAAACCAAGCACCGCCTTCAGGATTTCTAGGCACAAATTTTTGATTTCACTCCTCACTACCTATCACAGTTTCGAAGGCCATAAAATGCCAAAATAGCACAAAACCCCCCCAAATGACCCCATTTTGGAATATAGACACCCCAAGCTATTTGCTGAGAGGAATGGCGAGTATTTTACAGCTCTCATTTGTTTTTGAAAATGAAGAAAGAACATTATTTTCTTTTTTTTCTTTTTTTTTTTCAATTTTCAAAACTTTGTGACAAAAAGCGAGATCTGCAAAATACTCACAATACCTCTCAGCAAATAGCTTGGGGTTTAAACGGCACACAGATAGATATTGTAAAAATTCTAAGGGTTTTATTGTTGGTAGAAAAATATAATTGAATTTAGGTAAAAAGTACATTAATACAAGACACTGACATTATGTAACAGTTATCAATAGTTGATATAGGGTCCCATTTACAAGACTCGACACATCTCCCAGGAATTACATTGAAGATGTTGACACCCATTAGTCGACATCTGGACCTCTACCACCGTTTTGATACCTCAGTTGTGTCTTTTTCTGTTCTGGCCGTTGTTCCCAAAAGTCCCAGAGGGGGTGAGTGGGATAAAATCATCCTCCAGAGAGAAACTATCTGGGTTGAGAGGTTGAATGCCACACACCCCCCTGGTCTAAACGAAACTCAGTCATACAGACCATTTCTGTAAATGACTGATCTAAACCACTTTTAACCATTTGGAACATGATTTCTGTCACTGACATATATACCACTCTGATCGACATCTAGAATATCTTACGGGCTATGGATGGGGGTGAATATTTACTGCCACACTAATGCTATACACACTTTTCCACATATGTTATGTGCCTACTCACGTTAACACCCCCTTTTTCTCTCCCCCCATCCCCCTCCCCTCTGTATTACTATATGTCTATTTTATTTAATGCCTGTCTGCATCTTGATTTGATGTTTCATCTAGTTGCATAATACTATAAAAACAATCCTTCTTCAGGATAAGCTGCACAATGAATGCCATATGTTAGTTTCATCAGTGTCACTAAATTCACCTTGTATGATAACTTTACCCCCCACTACAGCCGACAGATCGAATATGTCACTAAAAAAGACACACAGAATACACACTCTAAATCATGCTCCTAAATGGTTAAGCTGCTGTATTGGAATCCCTGTACTTCAATTAGATATTGTTTACTAGTTTAAAGGTACTATTCCTGGATGTATATATAAATGTAGAATATGTATTTTTGGTTATTTATATGCCTTCAGCATTTTTATTTAGCTCTGTATATTATGTCTGGATCTTCTTTTCGATGACCACAGGTGGGTGTATTCACCCTCTTTCACCCCCTGTTCTTGCTGTGCCCCGAAGCCTATGTGCCCACACTGATGGCTGCAATGGTGGGCGGACTTACTGACCACTGCTGGTATTTAGAACACGACCCTTTGACCGGCTTTAAGGGAGCAATCGGCTCCCCCTGTGGTATGCTTTGTCACTGCCGCACTGGTCATGGGCTTTTGTGATGGCAGTGATCACGGCGCACATATATGGGCTGCTTGATCCCCTACGATGACGTGTCTGCTAGCTAGAGCGATGTGACGTACTGTAGGCTCCCGGAATACTTCCTGGGTTTCGCCCTGTCACTCTCTCATTGGCCCCAGGCTGCTGCGTGAGCAGCGCCTACGGCGCATGCGCATGACCGTCCGAACTCGCGCACCAGCGTCACTTCCGGGTGTGATGACGCCTTCCTGTAGGGACACATAAAAACGGTGCACAATGCACTGTGAGGCTGTCCACAGGAGAGGTTCCATCCAGGTCTACCAGCATATAATCCCTGTCAAGCTATAAGGTAAGAACCATCCATCTGGGATACGAGCAGATAGATCTAGGGAAGCGGGTCCTTTCTAAACTTCCTTTTTTGTATTTATGTTTTTCAGCTGGGTCAGTCTATCATTAGGGGTCACCCTAACAGATTACCATTGTGTGGCTCGAGCAAGTGCTCCTGACTGACACACTCCTCTACAGTATTGTCTGGCCTGTTATACCTGGATTTACGTTCCCTACCTATCAGTAGCCTGTGCATAGTTACTTTTTTACTTAAATCACGCATGATTGTTTACCACGGTGAGCCCTTGGATAATAATATATATATGAATAAATTCCCCTCCCTTCCCCCCCCCCCTCCTTTCTTTCCCCCCCCCCCCCCCCCCACCTCCACTCCCCTCTCTTCATTTTGTTTCAAAACACCTACTTTTGACACTTATGGGTCACGTTATGTGTTTTACTTTTAGAATGTGTTTATATAATACTGGCACCCTGTGATACACGGATTGCCAGGTAAAAATACCTAGGCTGGTTTCACTACCTAACACGGCCTTGTTCGTAAGTATAGAAACTATTATATATATATATATATTTTTTTTTTTTCTTTTCTTTCTTGTTCTCCCCTTCTTGTTCTTGGTCTGCCTCGATGGTGATTATTGACACATTATTTCACTTACGGTTTTATAAGAATTTTTGCACCTGCTATCTAACTTGCTCAATTTTCAAAAACATTTTTTAATAGTACCTATGGATATGGACTAATTCATATTCCAGTCCTTCTTCTTTCTTTTTTCCCCCTTTCCCCCCCCCCCCCCTCCATTCCCTTCCCCCATTCCTTGTTTCTTTTCTTCTTCGTTCTTTTTTTCCCCCCTCCCCTCCCCTTTTCTTCCCCCCCCCCTTTTTTTCATGCTTTTTCTACAACTCTGCACAGCTACTTTCATGCCCCATCTGTTGTGTGACTGGTTTCGGTGCTGGCAGTGTATAGGTGGTGGGTGTTTTATCCTTCTGTGGTCAATCGAAAACTTTTAATCAATGTATATCAGCTTCTTCTTTAAAATGTTTTTTATTAGTTCTATTCTAGATACAAGTATTAAAATTATATTAACTGAAGTATCTCTTTTGAACTGTTTATGTATAATCTTGACAGAATATTATGCTCCCGACGAAGCGTTTTGGAACGCGAAACTAGTCGAGCGAAAGCAAGATCTTTATCTTTGAATTTACCGGACCCATCAATAAGACCAGCCATCTCTCGTGCATACCGTCCAACTCCTCATTTGTGTTTGTTGGCTATACATTATTCCATTCTACTTTGTGTATTTTACATGTTAATGTAATTCCTGGGAGATGTGTTGAGTCTTGTAAATGGGACCCTATATCAACTATTGATAACTGTTACATAATGTCAGTGTCTTGTATTAATGTACTTTTTACCTAAATTCAATTATATTTTTCTACCAACAATAAAACCCTTAGAATTTTTACAATATCTATCTGTGTGCCGTTTAAAGTCCACCTTTAGTTTAAATATACATTCTCCCATTGAATATCGGGACGTTGGCGCATTTATACTAGGTGCATCCACAGTGTCACCCTGTGGTGATGCACAATTTAGCAATTTCCTTCTAAATAGCTTGGGGTGTCTACTTTCCAAAATGGGTCATTTGGGGGGGTTTTGTGCCATCTGGGCATTCCATGGCCTCCGAAACTGTGATAGGCAGGCAGTGAGAAGTGAAATCAAAAATTTACACCCTTAGAAAGCCTGAAGGCGGTGATTGGTTTTTGGGGTCCCGTACGCGGCTAGGCTCCCAAAAAGTCTCACACATGTGGTATCCCCGTACTCAGGAGAAGCAACAGAATGTATTTTGGGGTGTAATTCCACATATGCCCATGGCATGTTTGAGCAATATATCATTTAGTGACAACTTTGTGCAAAAAAAAAAAAAAAAAAAGAAAAAAATTTCTTTTTTCCGCAACTTGTGTCAACATATAAAATATTCCATGGACTCGACATGCCTCTCAGTATATAGCTTGGGGTGTCTACTTTCCAAAATGGGGTCATTTGGGGGGGTTTTGAACTGTTCTGGCATTTTATACACAACATTAGGAAGCTTACATCCACTCTTCTAACCACTTGAAGACAAAGCCCTTTTTGACACTTTTTGTTTACATGAAAACATATTTGTTTTTGCAAGAAAATTATGTTGAACCCCCAAACATTATATATATTTTTAAAGCAAAGGCCCTACAGAATAAAATGGTGGGTGTTGCATTTTTTTTTTCTACACAGTATTTGCGCAGCGATTTTTCAAACGCATTTTTTGGGGAAAAAATACACTTTTTTTAATTTTAATGCACTAAAACACACTATATTGCCCAAATGTTTGATGAAATAAAAAAGATGATCTTAGGCCGAGTACATAGATACCAAACACGACATGCTTTAAAATTTTGCACAAACGCGCATTGGCGACAAACTACATACATTTTTAAAAGCCTTTAAAAGCCTTTACAGGTTACCCCGTTAGATTTACAGAGGAGGTCTACTGCTAAAATGACTGCCCTCGATCTGACCTTCGCGGTGATACCTCACATGCATGGTGCAATTGCTGTTTACATATGACGCCAGACCGACGCTTGCGTTCGCCATTGGGCAAGAGCAGGGCAGGACAGGGGTGCTTTTTTTTTTTTTTTTTTTTTTATTATTAATTTTGCTTTTTTTTTTTTTTTTTAAACTGTTGCTTCCATATTTTTTTTTTTTTTTTTTTATCATTTTTATTGTTATCTCAGGGAATGTAAATATCCCCTATGATAGCAATAGGTAATGACAGGTACTCTTTTTTGAAAAAACTGGGGTCTATTGGACCCTAGATCTTTCCTCTGCCCTCAAAGCATCTGACCACACCAAGATCGGTGTGATAAAATGCTTTCCCAATTTCCCAATGGCGCTTTTTATATCCGGGGGGGGTCATTCCCTCCCACTGCTTGTAAAAGCAGTCCAGAGGCAAATTAGCCACTAAGATTGCTTTTACATGAAAGCCGGCCGCTGGCTGAAAAGAATGATACCAAGATGATACCTAAACCCACAGGCATCATTCTGGTATAACCATTCAAAGTCCAGCAACATACCAGTACGTTGCTGGTCCTTGTTGGACATGTATTGTAATCTTTTTTTTCATGCAGCCTGTTGGCTGAACGAAAAAAAAAGATTGATCGGTGGGTATGCCCACCATTAGAATACCGCCCTTCATCCACCCACTTCCAATGATGGGCATACACGCACCATTTATATATGCCGAAGCATGGGGGCATCTTCCCGCAAAAGTTATGCCGCGTACACATGGTCGGACTTTTCCACGGGCAAGCCTCCGTCGGAATTTCGACCGTATGTATGCGGCATTAGGAGCAAAATCGCTCCTCCGCCCCTGCTGCCCCAATGCTTCGGCATATTTGCTTTTTTTTTTTTAACTGTGGTGGTGAAATCACCTCCTACAGCACTGGAGTCGCAGGGATCAGGCCTGTCTCTGCGAACGCTGCAGTTATGTGTGTTGTGTTTTGTAAGTGACAGTGATCGATCGATACTGCACTTGGGTGGCCTTGGCTGGACGGAGGGGCAAAACGCAGGTGCCAGCAGGTATCTGGGCTGATCCCGCTAACACTGCGTTTTTGGGAACCCTAAACTGCTGGGGACGCTAGTATAGATCTGATCAGATCAGATATTGATCTGTTCAGATACTATACCACTAAGGGGGGTGTATGCTTCACGCGTGGGTGTTAGCGCTACTGGCACTAACCTGACGCTGCCTGGGGTGTGACGCAGACCCTCTCTGACGCTAAAACCTAATTGATATCACCCGCCGGGCGATCAGGGGGTTAAACCTTTAGTGGGTTATATATGGGGGTACCCGACGCTATAAAAACCTGCGGCGAACCTAAAAAAAATTACTGGCTACCGATCAGCATCACCGACGCTAAGACATCGATCAGAAAAATGATCGCTTAGCGACGGCGGTGATAGGGGGTGAAAGGGTTATCTGGGGGGTGATCAGGGGGTTAAACCTTTATTAGGGGGGGTTAGGGGGCTACACTGGACCTAAAACTAAATGTAGTGACACTTTTACAGTCACAAATGTCACTGATTGCAGTGATCACTAACTAAATGGTCACTGCAATCAGTGACACTGTGACTGGGGGCTGGGGGGTGATCTGGGGGGGCCTGGGGGGGGCGATTTATGTGCCTATGTGTCCTGGTGTCAGTGTAGTGTTGTGTGCACTAACCTGCATCTTCTCCTGTACGGCGCTCGGTATATGTGAGCGCCGCAGGAGAGATGACATCACTTCCTCCTGCCTGTGTAAACAGTACACAGGCAGGGGAAGCTCTCATTCGCCGGGAGCGATCGAGAGGGGGGGGGGGGCGGAATCGAACGGCCGTCCCCTCATGCCGGATCGCTCCCGAAGGTAAAACGACCACCCACTGTAAAGAAGGGGGATCCGATCGGACCCCCCAACTATACAAAGGCAATCACGTATATGTACGTGATTCTGCCTGTCGGTGCCATTCTGCAGACGTATATTTACAGTGGGCGGTCGTTAAGTGGTTAAAACCCGCCCTGAAATTTTTGAGTGGGGCACTAGTTCTGAGGGCCTGGGGGGGGCAATGGATTCCCTTAATTTGCATAGATTTTCTCTCACTTCCTGTTTGGCTATGGGGCAGGAAGTGAAGGGAAATCTCTGCAATGGGACAGGGATGGTAAAAAATAAACTAACGGGCTATAACCCTCCCTTACTCTATCCAAAATGAAAAAAATAAAAAAAGGTGTTGCCTGTAGTTCTACTTTAAGCACAAATGTCTGATAATTTTATGGAGAGGACCAAGAAGATATAATCATGCCAATGGTGCAGCAGAAAACATATAGCCCAGTGAGGAAGGTTTGAGGTCCAGGATGATAGGACAGTCAAAATTAGAAGCAGCACCGCCCCCCCCCCCCACAGTTGCGGAATGCCGGCCGCCCGCATACTAGAAAGCAGTGCGGCTGCTTTATGGGGGCACTAGACTAATTTGCCTCTCAGCCCAGTCCGCCCCATAAGACTGGCGCTATACTAACAGTGTAGCGCAAGCTGGCAGGGACTCTTTCAGTGCTGCCCCCCTGCAAAGTGCTGCCCTAGGCCTGGGCCTTATTGGCCTAGGCCAGGATACAGCGTTGGACATAGTGAGGACATACAGTGGAGACATAGAGTGGGGACATACAGTGGGGACATACAGTGAGGACACACAGTGGGGACATACAGTGAGGACATACAGTGGGGACATACAATGAGAACATACAGTGGGGACATACAGTGAGGATATACAGTGAGGACATACAGTGGGGACATACAATGAGGACATAGTGAGGACACACAGTGAGAACATACAGTGAGGACATACAGTGAGGACACACAGTGGGGACATACAGTGAGGACATACAGTAAGGACACACAGTGGGGACATACAGTGAGGACATACAGTGGGGACATACAATGAGAACATACAGTGGGGACATACAGTGAGGACATACAGTGAGGACATACAGTGGGGACATACAATGAGGACATAGTGAGGACACACAGTGAGAACATACAGTGAGGACATACAGTGAGGACACACAGTGGGGACATACAGTGAGGACATACAGTGGGGACATACAATGAGGACATAGTGAGGACACACAGTGAGAACATACAGTGAGGACATACAGTGAGGACACACAGTGGGGACATACAGTGAGGACATACAGTGGGGACATACAATGAGGACATACAGTGGGGACATACAGTGAGGACACACAGTGGGGACATACAGTGAGGACATACAGTGAGGACACACAGTGGGGACATACAGTGAGGACATACAATGAGGACATACAGTGGGGACATACAATGAGGACATACAGTGGGGACATACAGTGAGGACACACAGTGGGGACATACAGTGAGGACATACAGTGGGGACATACAATGAGAACATACAGTGGGGACATACAGTGAGGACACACAGTGGGGACATACAGTGAGGACATACAGTGGGGACATACAATGAGAACATACAGTGGGGACATACAGTGAGGACATACAGTGAGGACATACAGTGGGGACATACAATGAGGACATAGTGAGGACACACAGTGAGAACATACAGTGAGGACATACAGTGAGGACACACAGTGGGGACATACAGTGAGGACATACAGTGAGGACACACAGGGGGGACACACAGTGAGGACATACAGTGGGGACATACAGTGAGGACATACAGTGAGGACATACAGTGAGGACATAGTGAGGACATACAGTGAGGAAATACAGTGAGGACAGGGAGTCATGGGCCTGCCCCTAAAGAGGCGTCACCACAGCCTCTTCCATTCATGGTGTATTGGTGCAGAGAGAGGTGCTGACATCATCACATCTCTGCATCGCTGAGGACCACCTAGCCTACAGAAGTGCCGAACAGGAAAAAGAGCCCATGGCATCATGTGACGGCTAAGGTACCCGCTCACCCCCCCCCCCCAAAAGTGTCAAATGTGGCAATGGAGGTGGGGGAGGGTGCGAACAACCAGAGCTTCCCCTTTTGGGTGGAGCTCCTCTTTAAGCTAATTTATTTATTATGTATTTTATTATTTAATTACCTGATGTTGTCCCTTGAAAGGAAAAACATGTCTTTATTGTAGAAATGAAGTAAAATCCAGTGCAATACACTCAAATCATATGTGGAGAAAACAAGGACAAATGGCTAACGCGTTTCACATCGTTTGATGCTTAGTCATAGCTAAAAAGACAAGATCTCAGCGTGTGTGTATAAGAGGAGAGTTGAAAAAAAAAAAAACACCAATCAAGATTTTGGAATTAGCATAAAACACCTCCCACGCGATTAGATCCCGAAATCCCAAGAATTGAGTAGACCTGAGACGGGAAAACCAGAAGGCAAACCAAACCAAAATGGCAAAGCTCAAAGCCAAAACACATTTATATGTGAAGAGCATTTGTTGATAATGGTCTTCTGTATAAAGTGTCCCCAACATTGTGCCCTCATATAAATGGGATAAATCGGAATACAACAAGATATACCAGATAGAAATGTAAATAAATATAAATAAAAATAAATAAATAAATATAAATAAATAAATATAAATAAATATAAATAAATAAATATAAATAAATAAATATAAATAAATATAAATAAATAAATAGAAATAAATAGGTACAGAAAGTTTTGGGACAAGCAAATCTGGTCATATGGATTATTGTCCAAAGAACCGTCTTGAATGTTTCAAAAAGATTTTTTCATGGACAATCAAAAAACTTGTGAATCCTAAACATGGTCACAATTATAATAAAAATAAGATATTATATTAAAATATTCGTTTGACAGATATTGTTGTGTCAGAAAATGACACTTATTGACATAGATCTAAAAAACCGAACCGATTGGATGCTATATCATGTATTTAGGGATCATGTATATGGTACAAATATATTATTGTCTTGAACGGAAAGACAAGGGGAAAAGATACACGAGGTTCATAAGTGTGAAGAGAAACCGGGACCCTGGGTGACCTTTAACCACTTCAATGCCGGGGGGGGGCACTTACACCCCCTTCCTGCCCAGGCCAATTTTCAGCTTTCTGCGCTGTCGCTGTTTAAATGACAATTGCGCGGTCATGCTACACTGTACCCAAACAGAATTTGTATCATTTTGTTCCCACAAATAGAGCTTTCTTTCGGTGGTATTTGATCACCTCTGCGATTTTTATTTTTTGCTGTACAAATAAAAAAAGACCAAAAATTTTGAAAAAAATAAAAGTTTTTCTTTTTTTTCTGTTAGAAAATTTTGTAAATAGAAGATTAGCAGATTTTCCACTTCTATTTACTCTACAACTTCAGCGCGGATTCATAAAAGTGATGATCAGCCTTCCCTCCAATACCGGGATCGCCGTCCCGCTTCTATCGCTCGCTCTATTGGCTGCGGAGAGTTCTGCCTCCCACAATGCACCGTTCTCCTCCATCTTTGTGTCCTGACCTATATCCTATCGGATGGTTGTGTGCCCAGCGTGCCGCGGGCCGGGGACCCGTTCAGCTGAATTGATCTGTAATCTGGGTAGTTGGCAGGGAGGCAGAAAGAGATTAAACTCAACTATCTAGACAACAATGAGGGTGGGGGGGAGGAGGGGGGGCGTCACTGACTGCGTCTTTATTTAATAATATTTTATTACAGGTACTTACACTCTAATGTCGCTAAATCCCATCCATACACATACTAGAGCCAATTTATCTTCCAATGTGTATATCTATACTGCACATGTATCCATACACAAGTTTGTGTCTCTGCCCCTCCCACAATGGTGAGATTGTGGGAGGGGCAGAGACACAAACTACTGCAGGAAATCTGATCATTGTGGGAGGAGCAGAGATACAAACTACTGCAGGGAAATCTCCCCATTGTGGGAGGGGCAGAGACACAAACTTCTGCAGGGAAATCTCCCCATTGTGGGAGGGGCAGAGACACAAACTACTGCAAGGAAATCTCACCATTGTGGGAGGGGCAGAGACACAAAATACTGCAAGGAAATCTCCTCATTGTGGGAGGGGCAGAGACACAAACTACTGCAGGAAACCTCACCATTGGGGGAGGGGCAGAGACACAAACTACTGCAGGAAATCTCACCATTGTGGGAGGGGCAGAGACACAAACTACTGCAGGAAATCTCAGCATTGTGGGAGGGGCAGAGACACAAACTACTGCAGGAAATCTCCCCATTGTGGGAGGGGCAGAGACACAAACTATGGCATGGAAATCTCCCCATTGTGGGAGGGGCAGAGACACAAACTACTGCAGTGAAATTTCACCATTGTGGGAGGGGCAGAGACACAAACTACTGCAGTGAAATCTCACCATTGTGGGAGGGGCAGAGACACAAACTACTGCAGGAAAATCTCACCATTGTGGGAGGGGCAGAGACACAAACTACTGCAGGAAATCTCCCCATTGTGGGAGGGGCAGAGACACAAACTACTGCAGGGAAATCTCCCCATTGTGGGAGGGGCAGAGACACAAACTACTGCAGGAAATCTCACCATTTAGGGAGGGGCAGAGACACAAACTACTGCAGGAAATCTCACCATTTAGGGAGGGGCAGAGACACAAACTACTGCAGGAAATCTCACCATTTAGGAAGGGGCAGAGACACAAACTACTGCAGGAAATCTCCCCATTGTGTGAGGGGCAGAGACACAAACTACTGCAGTGAAATTTCACCATTGTGGGAGGGGCAGAGACACAAACTACTGCAGTGAAATCTCACCATTGTGGGAGGGGCAGAGACACAAACTACTGCAGGAAATCTCACCATTTAGGGAGGGGCAGAGACACAAACTACTGCAGGAAATCTCCCCATTGTGGGAGGGGCAGAAACACAAACTACTGCAGGGAAATCTCCCCATTGTGGGAGGGGCAGAGACACAAACTACTGCAGGGAAATCTCCCCATTGTGGGAGGGGCAGAGACACAAACTACTGCAGGAAATCTCCTCATTGTGGGAGGGGCAGAGACACAAACTACTGCAGGGAAATCTCCACCATGTGGGAGGGGCAGAGACACAAACTACTGCAGGGAAATCTCCCCATTGTGGGAGGGGCAGAGACACAAACTACTGTAGTGAAATCTCACCATTGTGGGAGGGGCAGAGACACAAACTACTGCAGGAAATCTCAGCATTGTGGGAGGGGCAGAGACACAAACTACTGCAGGAAATCTGATCATTGTGGGAGGAGCAGAGATACAAACTACTGCAGGGAAATCTCCCCATTGTGGGAGGGGCAGAGACACAAACTACTGTAGTGAAATCTCACCATTGTGGGAGGGGCAGAGACACAAACTACTGCAGGAAATCTCAGCATTGTGGGAGGGGCAGAGACACAAACTACTGCAGGAAATCTGATCATTGTGGGAGGAGCAGAGATACAAACTACTGCAGGGAAATCTCCCCATTGTGTGAGGGGCAGAGACACAAACTACTGCAGTGAAATTTCACCACTGTGGGAGGGGCGGAGACACAAACTACTGCAGTGAAATCTCACCATTGTGGGAGGGGCAGAGACACAAACTACTGCAGGAAATCTCACCATTGTGGGAGGGGCAGAGACACAAACTACTGCAGGGAAATCTCCACATTGTGGGAGTGGCAGAGACACAAACTACTGCAGGGAAATCTCCACATTGTGGGAGGGGCAGAGACACAAACTACTGCAGGGAAATCTCCACATTGTGGGAGGGGCAGAGACACAAACTACTGCAGGAAATCTCCTCATTGTGGGAGGGGCAGAGACAAACTACTGCAGGGAAATCTCCACATTGTGGGAGTGGCAGAGACACAAACTACTGCAGGAAATCTTAAGGTTGTAGGTAGTCTTAGGTAGACATGGACCTCTCACAAGCCTAAATGTCTGTGTGAGGAGCCTCAGGTGGAAGCTGCCCCTCTCTTCCTATTGGGCGGCACTCTACTTCTGGGTGATTTTAATTGAATAAAGGCCCGAACTTCACTCCCCATAATTTAGTATGAGGGCCCAGAGGCAGAGGATGTTTATTCTTCCATCTGAAGCTTGTCACACAGGTATGTAGTGTCATCACACAGCTACAGTGAAATGTTAAAACAAAGCTGTGCTAAAAGTCATGCTGTGCTACATTACTAATGGGAGGGTAAACAGCTGAAATACTTACCTTAGCTGGAGTACCTGCTGCCCCAGGCTCCCTGCAGTGTTGCCAGGCCAGCCTAGACATGATCTCTGCTGAACTCGAGCATCCAAGATTGGCTGATCTTTCTCTTCAACAGGGATCTTCTTCTTAACAAAGGCCAAAGCTTTTGCTAATGTGACCAGCCCTGGAGGGATTCTGGAGGAGCATTTTCCCCAGGAATGGTCTTTTATTCCCTCTGTTACCCTTTATAAATCCAACTCTTGCAGACTGAAGCCTCAATTCTATCATTTTTAAAGGTAAATTACTCTGTTTAGTCTGAGCATTAACTTTGTGAGTCAATGTTTTACCTGATTTTTGCTGTACCATATTTTCATTGCATGTGATAATCTTCTTAGTGATCAGCTGCTGAGATAAAGTCAGCCACATATACCTTCTATAGTTCCCAGTCCATCTGAGCAGACTTGTACTGAGATGGGGAAGAGTAATGCACAGTCACTGGGTAACCCTGCTGGGCAGGAAGCATAGCATGCCCATGTAACATGCAGATATTTCTGGGTCACCTACATACACTATATGACCAATAGTTTGTGGACACCTGACCATAACACCTATATGAGCATGGTGGACCCCGCATTCCCAAACCTTGGGCATTTATATGAAGTTGGCCCCCTTTAAGACTATAAAAACCTCCACTCTTCTTTGAAGGGTTTTCATAAGATTTTGGAGGGGCCTGTGGGAATGTGGCCCATTTGTGAGCTCAGGTACTGTCTGATGTTGAATGAGAAGATCTGGCTCATAATTGGCGTTCCAGTTGATCATAAAGGTGATCAGTAGAGTTGAGGTTGTGGAGGTCTGTGAGGAGCACCGTATATACAGGTGAAACTCGAAAAATTTGAATATGGTGCAAAAGTTCATTTATTTCACTGATGCAATTTAAAAGGTGAAAGTAATATATGAGACTCATTACATGCAAAGCAAGATAGTTCAAGCCGTGATTTGTCATCATTGTGAGGATTATGGCTTACAGCTCATGAAAACCCCAAATCCACAATTTCAGAAAATTTGAATATTACATGCAATCAATAAAACAAGGATTGTACATAGAAGAATATCGGACCTGTGAAAAGTAGAAGCTGCATATGTACTCAGTACTTGGTTTGGGCCCCTCATTGCAGCATGGCATGGAGGCACTGCTGAGGTGTTATGGAGGCACTGCTGAGGTGTTATGGAGGCACTGCTGAGGTGTTATGGAGGCACTGCTGAGGTGTTATGGAAGACCAGGATGCTTCAATAGCGGCCTTCAGATCTTCTGCATTCTTGGGTCTCATGTCTCTCATCTTTTTCTTGGCAATGCCCCATAGATTCTCTATCATAGATTCTCCATCATAGATTCTCTATCATAGATTCTCTATGGGGTTCAGGTCAGGTGGGTTTGCTGGCCAATCAAGCACAGCAATCCCACGGTCATGTGACCAGGTTTTGGTGCTTTTGGCAGTGTGGGCAGGTGCCAAGTCCTGCTGGAAAATGAAGTCAGCATCCCCATAGAGATCGTCTGCGGAAGGAAGCATGAAGTGCTCCAAAATCTCCTGGTAGACGGCTGCGGTGACCCCGGACTTAATGAAGCACAGTGGACCAACACCAGCAGATGACACGGCTCCCCAAATCAACACAGACTGTGGAAACTTCACACTGGACTTCAAGCATCTTGCAGTGTGTGCCTCTCCATTCTTCCTCCATACTCCGGCTCCTTGGTTTCCAAATGAGATGCAAAATTTGCTCTCATCAGAAAAGAGGACTTTGGACCACTGAGCACCAGACCAGGTGTGTTTTCTTTAGCCCAAGTAAGAAGCTTCTGACGTTGTTTGTTGGTCAGGAGTGGGGTGACAAGAGGAATACGACATTTGAAGCCCATGTCCAGGATCCGTCTGTGTGTGGTGGCTCTTGATGCACTGACTCCAGCCTCAGTCCACTCCTTGTGAAAGTCCCCAACACTTCTGAATGGCCTTTTCCTGACAATCCTCTCCAGGCTGCGCTCATCCCTGCTGCTTGTGCACCTTTTTCTTCCACACCTTTCCCTTCCACATAACTTTCTATTAATGTGCTTTGATGCAGCACTTTGGGAACATTCAACTTCTTTTGCAATTACCTTTTGAGGCTTTCCCTCCTTATGGAGGGTGTCAATGATGGTTTTCTGAACAACTGTCAGGTCAGCAGTCTTTCCCATGATTGTGATTCCTACTGAACCAGACTGAGAGACCGTTTAAAGGCTCAGGAACCCTTTGCAGGTGTTATGGCTTCATTAGCCGATTAGAGTGGGACGCTTTGAGCTGAGAATATTCCACCTTTTCACAATATTCTAATTTTCTGAGATTGTGGATTTGGGGATTTCATGAGATGTAAGCCATAATCATCACAATTATGACAAATCACGGCTTGAACTATCTTGCTTTGCATGTAATGAGTCTAATGCCGCGTACACACGATCATTTTTCCCGTCGAGAAAAATGACATTTTTCCCTTTGGAGGAGAAAAACGATCGTCTGTGGGCTTTTTGTCGTTTTTCTCGACGGGAAAAACTGCATTAATCACGTCGAGAAAAATTAGAACATGCTCTAATTTTTCTCGTCGTGATTCCTGTCGTTTTTTGCCGCGGCAGTTTTCCCATAGGGAAACACTGCCGGGGAGCCCACACACGGTCGTTTTTTTCGACCAAAAAAAAAATGTCATTTAAAACGGCCGTGTGTGGGGGGAACAAGCTGTTCCTCGTTTTTCACGTCGATTTTCTCGACGGTGTTTTCACCATCGAAAAAATCGATCGTGTGTACGCGGCATCATATATTACTTTCACCTTTTAAGTTGCATTAGTGAAATAAATGAACTTTTGCACGATATTATAATTTTTCGAGTATCACCTTTATGTAGAAAGTCTTGGAAGCTCCAGTCAGATGGAAAACAATGATCACTTTTATGGTGTATGACAAAACTTAAACTTGTTTCGAGGATTGGGCTCTCCCATCTTCAGGGCTTTGGTTGTGTTAGATCTGTAGGTCATAGAGATGGCAGTCTCTCTGTACTAATAGGATATTGATGTTCTAAACTGTTGTGCCTGCAGCTATTACACACTCCACTCTTCAGGGAAGATTTTACATGAGATTTTGGAGGGTGTCTGTGGGAATTTGTGCCCCTTGTTGAGGTCAAGTACTGATGTTGGATGAGAAGACCTGGCTCACACGTTGAACCTCACATTGGGCACCAAAAAAAAAAAAAAAAAAAGACTTGGCTCATCACAATCAACATTCCAATTCATACCAAAGGTGTTCAGTAGGGTTGAGGTCAGGGCTCTGTGTTCCTCCACACCAAACTGGCCATGTCTTTATTGAGTTGCCCCCACTTTGAGACTATAACAACCTAAACTTTTTTGGGGTGCCTCCACAAAATTTTTAAGGGTGTCTCTGGGAATTTGTGCCCATTTGTTAGGTCAGGTACTGATGTTGGAAAGGTGACCCCCCGGAGATTCTGTTGGGTCTTCTGTTGGGCACCAGAAAAAAAGATCTGTCTAGCAACTGGTGTTCTAATTCACCCCAAAGGTGATCAGTAGGGATAAGGTCAGGGCTCTGTGCAGGACACAAGTTCCTCCACACCAAACTGTTCACACCATGTCTTTATGGAGCTGGCTTTGTACAGGGGGGGGGGGGCAGAGTCATGCTGGAGCAGAAAAGGCTCTTCACAAAACTGTTACCACAAGGTTGGACAATTGTCTACAATGTAGTATTAACCGTATTCTTCACTGGAGACACGTGAACTCGGTAATCTGGAGTGGTGTCCACATATGCTGGGCCATGTAGTGTATCAGCTTGGAGTGTGATGCCCCTTTCTTGGCTTTTTCGATGCATGCTTTACATGCAAAGTTACCATTAATGGTAGTTTTTAGTTTTGAGCCTGTATAGGACTGATATCAGATGAGAAGACCTGGCTCACAATTGTTGCTCAATAGTTTGAGGTCAGGGCTCTGTGTGGGACACTTCCCTCCACACCAAAATGGTCAAATCATAACAAGATTTTGTAGGGTGTCTGTGGAAATTTGTGAGGTCAGGTACTGATGTTGGATGAGATGTTCAGTAGTGGCCAGGACTCTGTGCAGGACACTAAAGTTTATCCACATCATATTCTTGTGGTTTTAGACCCCCATGAAATGGGCCCTTTAGAGTATATGTATTTCTAATATAAATTTTGTATTTTCATCCTGAAGGTGATCAGTAGGGATGAGGCCAGGGCTCTGTGCAGGACACCGGAGTTCCTCCACCCCAAACTGGTCATCCATGTCTTTATGGATTTGCCCGCCTCTTCCCATGGTCAATAATATAAAGTTGTCCCCGTTGTGACTATAACATCCTCCATTCTTCTGTGAGGACTTTCCACAAGATTTAGAGGGTGTCTGGGAATTCGAGGTCAGGTACTGATGTTGGATGAGAAAACCTGGCTTGCATGTTGAGCCTCACGTTGGGCACCAAACAAAAGACCTGGTTTGCAGTCAACATTTTAATTCATCCCAAAGGTGATCAGCAGAGATGAGGTCAGGGCTCTGTGCAGGACACCGGAGTTCCTCCACCCCAAACTGGTCACATCATGTCTCTATGGAGCTGGCTGTATACACAGGGGGGGGGTCACAGTCATGCTGGAACAGAAAGGGGTCTTCACCAAACTGTTACCACAAGGTTGGAAAAGCCCAATTGTCTACAATGTCTTTGTATGACAGATTCTTACCCGGACCCTTCACTGGAGACACCTGAACTCCATCATTTGGAGGGCCGTATAGTTTATGTACAATAAATACAAACTCAGAATAGAAAAAATGAAAATTTTCACGTATTTTAATAAGACGATTTCCCATATGCAGAGCACATTGACATGTAATGCTATAAATTCTACATAAGCCTTTCTAGTCCTTGTCACAGGGATGGGCCTGCACCAAGCTTCCCCATACATCTCCATGTACGATGATCTGTGCCATCACACCTGTCAGCTCCACATTATTATCCTGTATATGTGTGCATGTGGCATCGCCTCCCTGTATATACCTGTCACACCTCTGGATCATTGTGTATTCTCTGTGTTCAGAGTCCTTTTCATTATATTTCTTGTGTGTCTCCTCCTCTCCTCCTCTCTCCTTGCTCCCCCTCCCTCCATCCTTTCCTCCCTCCATCCTTCTCCTCCTCTCTCTCTCTCTCTCTCTCTCTCTCTATGCTGTCTCTCCTGTGTCCCTCTCCTCCCTCCCTTGTCACAGCTGTAGATCTGTGCTCTTCTCCTGGGTTCCTGTGCTAATTATGTGAGTCCTGGGGGGGGGGGGGGAGCTTGGTGGAGAGAAGCTTCACAGTCAGAGCATCTATCTCAGGGAGCAGCAGAAGTGTGTGTGTGACCAGGGCGGTGGAGCTGGCAGGAGAATGTGATGACCAGCTGGATCCTGGGGACAGTGCATGGAGCCTGGCACACAGTATGTACATGCTGGGGGACTGACATTGTCTGCTGGTGGGGGGTGATGGGGGGGGGAGGAAGGCAGCAAGGCTGGCTGGATGTGCACTGCCTATGGCTGGATGGGAGTTGTGTGTGGCTGGATACTTTGTATCAATAGTGAGTGTACCTGGGATACAATGTATCAGTCAATCTGTACAGGTAGAGGGGCTGCTGGGTGCCAATGGGGCTATGTGTGCAATAAAGAGGAATCTGTGCATCAGAGTGAGCCTAGACCAGGTGGAGGGGCTGGTGACTACCCATTGGGGTGTCCACAATATGTAATAAATAGGATTGTATGTATCAGAGTGAGCCTGGTCCAGGTGGAGGGGCTGGTGACTACCCATTGGGGTGTCCACAATATGTAATAAATAGGATTTTATGTATCAGAGTGAGCCTGGTCCAGGTGGAGGGGCTGGTGACTACGCATTGGGGTGTCCACAATATGTAATAAATAGGATTGTATGTATCAGAGTGAGCCTGGTCCAGGTGGAGGGGCTGGTGACTGCCCATTGGGGTGTCCACAATATGTAATAAATAGGATTTTATGTATCAGAGTGAGCCTGGTCCAGGTGGAGGGGCTGGTGACTGCCCTTTGGGGTGTCCACAATATGTAATAAATAGGATTTTATGTATCAGATTGAGCCTGGTCCAGGTGGAGGGGCTGGTGACTGCCCATTGGGGTGTCCACAATATGTAATAAAAAATAGGATTTTATATATCAGTGAGCCTGGTCCAGGTGGAGGGGCTGGTTACCATCTATTGTTTTTTTCTATGTATCTAATACAAAGGATTTAATGCATTAGAGTGAACCATGACCAGGTAGAGGGGCTGGTGACCCGCTATGGATGTCTCTGTCTTACATAATTTTAACTAGGATTTTGTATATCAGAGAAAACCTGGACCAGGTGAAGGGGCTGGTGAGCATCTATTGGGATTTTCTGCTATCTGTGTCAAATAACATGTGTATCAAAGAGAGCTTGGACCAGGTGGAGGGTCTGGTGACCATCTATTGGGGTTTGTGCTATATGTGTGTAATAACTAGAATATTATTTATGAGAGTGAGCCTGGACCAGGTACAGGGGCTTATGACTGCCCATTGGGGTGTCCACAATATGTCTGTAATAAATAGGATTTTGTGTATCAGAGAGCCTGCATGTGGAGGGGCTGGTGACCACCTATGGGGTTTCTGCTATATGTGTGAAATAAATAGAATTTCATGCAGTAGAGTGAACCAGGACCAGGTAGAGGGGCTGGTGACCTGCTATGGTTGTCTCTGTCTTATGTCATTTTAAATAGGGTTTTGTATATCAGAGAAAACCTGGACCAGGTGAAGGGGCTGGTGACCATCTGGGTTTTCTGATATTTGTGTGAAATAAATTGTGCATCAAAGAGAGCTTGGGCCAGGTGGAGGGGCTGGTGACCATCTATTGGGGGTTGTGCTATATGTGTGTAATAATAACTAGGATATTATTTATCAGAGAGAGCCTGGGTCAGGTGGAGGGGCTGGTGACCATCTATTGGGGGTTGTGCTATATGTGTGTAATACATAGGATTAAAATGCATTAGAGTGAACCATAACCAGGTAGAGGGGCTGGTGACCCCCCTATGGGTGTCTCTGTCTTATGTAATTTTTAACCAGGATTTTATACATCAAAGAAAGCCTGGAGCAGGTAGAGGGGCTGCTGGCCACCTATTGGATTGTCCACATTATGTTAGTAATAAATGGGGTTTTATGTTTCAAAGTCAGTCTGGAGCAGGAAGAGGGTCTGGTGACCATCTATTGGGGTTTCTACTATATGTGTGTAATAAATAGGATTTTATGCATTAGAGGTAACCTGGACCAGGTAGAGAGGCTGACACCCCCATCCTGCCCACCCCCAATGGGTGTCTCTGTCTTATGTAATTTTACCTAGAATTTTATACATCAGAGTGAGCCTGGACCACGTAAAGGGGCTGGTGACCCCCTATTGGGACTTTCTGCTATATGTGTGTAATAAATAAGACTTTATTTATCAGATCAGATGGGGGGGCTGGTGACTATTGGGGTTTCTGCTACATGTGAGTTATAGATACAGTAAGCTTGGACCAGATAGAGGGGCTGGTGACCACCTATGGAGCTCTCTGTCTTATATATATATATATATATATATATATATAAGAACTGGGATTTTATGTATGAGAGAGACCCTGGGCCACATAGAGGGACTGGTGACTACCTACTGGGTTTTCTGCTTTTGTGTATTAAATTGAATTTTATTTATCAGAGAGCCTTTACCAGGAGAGGCCAAGGGATGATCACTTATGGAGGTCTCTGCCCTATGACTATATTAAGTAAGGATATTATGTATCAGAGTGGAGCCTGGACCAGAGGATGGACTGGTGACTACCTATGGGGGTCTTTGGCTGATGTGTATAGTAACTTGGATGTTATATATTATATAGAGACAGGACTAGTTAAAGAGACTGGTGACCACCTATGGGGGTTTCTGCCCTATGGGTATGGTATGGATTTTATATATCAGACAGAGACAGGAGGGACTGGTGATGGGGGTCTCTACCATATGTGTATAGTAACCAGGATTTTATGTATAGCAGAGAGAACCTGGACCAAGTAGATGGGCTGGTGACCACCTATGGGGTCTTTACACTATGTTTATAGTAACTGGGATTGTATTTATCAGAGAGAGCATGGACTATGTAAAGGGGCTGGTGACCATCTATTGGGATTTTCTGCTATTTGTATGAAATAAAATGTGTATCAAAGAGAGCTTGGACCAGATGGAGGGGCTGGTGACCATCTATTGGGGTTTGTGCTATATGTGTGTAATAGATAGGATTTAATGCATTAGAGTGAACCATAACCACCTATGGGGGATCTATGTGTATAATACATATAATGTATGTATCAGAGTGAGCCTGGTACAGTCAGAGAGGACGGTGACCACCTAATGGGCTCTCTGCTCTATGTATTTGTAATAAATAGAATTTTTGGAATCAGAGTAAGCCAAGTAGGGAGGCTGGTGGCCGCCTGTGGGGCTCTCAGCTCTATGTGTTTGTAATAAATAGAATTGTATGTGAGGATACAATGTATCCGAGTGACTTTTGTGTCTGTACAGGTAGTGCTACCCATAGGGGCGAGAGTTCTATTATGTGTATAAATAGGATTTTGTGCTGGAATACAATGTATCACAGTGCAGGTAGAGGTGGTGCCTGGCTATAGGGCTCAGTGTGCCAGATATGTATGCAGAAATAGCAATTTTCCTCTCAGACAAGCAAAATTGGGGCAACGTGATAGATGTATGGTGCTGCTTATCAGTAACTGGATATTGTAGTACAGGCGGCTTATGCTGAGTACAGAGCAGCAAATAACATGTATGTGCTGGGTGTGGATTCTACATATATACTCTACATAAGGAAATGCATATGTGGTGTCTATACATGTCTTCTATTATCTATACATGTGTTCTATTGTGTATACATGTGTTCTATTATCAGATGCATGTGTTCTATTATCTATACATGTGTTCTATTATCAGATGCATGTGTTATATTGTCGGATACACACATATATACCAGCATGTGCTCCATCATACTAGAAATGATTCCTCTGTGTATGGAATCCTCCTCAGTATAATAAATGTGGTCACAGTTCAGGAGTCTCACACGGCACCCGGCATTCTATTATAATATTTTATCATCATCAAATGTGTATTTAACATGGAGATATAAGGTGGTGTCACTGGTATACTGGGCTAGACTGGAAGGGTTTAGGGGGGGTCTCCATCCACCCCTACAGGTCTGTACACTAAGTAGGTGTAGGATTATAACAGCTCCTGGGGGGGGGCTGATATATCATAATGTCAATATCAACTGTGTTCTGAACTAGAGAAGATAATATTGTGATTCAATTATATTATGTCATATCTGGGAATACACTAGAGAGGTTTATTTCCTATTCTTCATCATCTATATATTCTTTCTTTTTTTCCCTTTTTCTTCTATCCCTATCTATCTATCTATCTGTCTGTCTATCTATCTATCTATCTATCTATCTATCTATCTATCTATCTATCTATCTATCTATCTATCTATCTATCTATCTATCTATCTATATAT